>JACYFF010019584.1:99760287-99804897 GCA_017589665.1 Selenicereus undatus
GGTTAATTAGCTTTTTAGATTAGCTTTTTATATTCAAAAAACTCTTTTACAAAAAGCTCCTTCTGATAGCTTTTTCAAAGAGTTTTTTGATATTTACTATTACAATGACCATACTAACCTTATAATTTGGATAAATTTACATTAAATGCCATTCACAAATGATATTCTCGAATGTTGGATGCTTATGTTTTAAATTTTTTAATTTATTTTTTTTTCTCTTTTGGGACAAGAGTTGTGGATGGTCATGATGTTGAAGATAATGCTTTTAATTTTAATGCTTTCTTAATTTAACAAATAATTTATGTTAGTTAGTCTTACACGGCATATAAATATTTTTTATGTCACATAATTTCAATTGCTATTAAGAAGAAAACATTTAACATTAAAAAGATATTTTGATCACAAGTACTAAAATTATGAAAAAGTATAAATGTAATTTTATATATCACATAAGTCTTAGTTCATAATTCATATCGAAAAGAAAAATAAATATCCAATGAAAAATTGTTTTGTTAGAAAAATAATGAAATTGAGTAATGGGCATAAGTGTAATTTTATCAAATAGCTTTGTTAAAAACAGCTAACTTCACTAAACACTTTTTTCACAAACAGCTAATGTAATCAGCTAACAGCTAATAGCTAATGCAATAAGCTAACAACTAACAGCTGATTGCCAAACAGGACTTTCGTCACATGGCAGCTTCAAGATTTCTTGAATTTTTTGAATTGGTTTGTATTTGGCAAGAAACTACCAAAGTAATGCGGAAGCTTCTTAATGTTTACCAGTTCCTGAGTTTTAGAAGCTTTACATATTCTAAATCCCGGCATGATTGGCTTTTCAAAGGCAATCTACACTCCTATGTTTAAAAATGCGCACCTAGGGCACACCTAGGCTCACAAAAGCCCAAGCCCACCCTGTTATGCATTGGAATGCGTCAAGCTCAACCTATTTTTAAAGCCCACAATTTTTTGGGCTTCAGATCGAGGCAGAACGCCCACGAAGCCCGCGCTTTATGGATCATAACAAATCATTTGGAAAAAAAAGAAAAAAACCTTTCAGGGGCCTCAACACCTCGTTTTTTTTTTTTTTGTGGAAGCCTTTCAATCAAGCTACTATTGGAAGTACAAAAAGCATATTGCTGCTACTAAACTTGAGTTTGGAGCTAGAAACCCTAACCCTGGTAACGGCAATCTAGTAAATACTTTGTTCTCTTGCCTTTTTTTAGACTTCCTTCTTTATCCTCCCCCTCCTTCTCTGTTATTCGACAGCTATAGAGTATGTGGTTTCTATGTCAAAGTCTATCACCCTAATTGACCCCCTAAAACCTCCTTATATAAGTTGGAGGGAACAACTAGGGATGCCGCTCTAAGCGGCCTCAGTGGTCGTCAGGCCTAAAACATTAGGCCTAGCCTAGCCAACAATAATATTCGCAACCCCAACGCAAAAATTAATTTCCAACTTGATTAATTGGTAGAAAGAAATGATACATTGAAGCATATCTTTATCTACATGAATATACCACAGGTCAAAGCTTGAAGGGTAGTAAGCTTGATGACCTCTAACGAGGTAATTCAACCTCAGAGCACCTCATACACTTCAATGGCTTTGCAGAAAACAGGGCCTGTGGCAATCTGTACTTGTTGTTGAAAAGGTGAGATGCAATTCTTCAACATTGCATAACACCAACAAGTGAATCAAGTATCTAGAACAAGTGCCATATTTGGATCAAGTATTGGAAATTCAAGTGAAAATTCTCGTTATGCATAGTTTTTCCTTGAAATGTCTTTTCATAATACTATCTACGCAACTCACAAAGCTATCAATGTATTCCTTGTCATAGTATTCGGGATCATTTATGGAACTCACATCAGCCGGTGAATCCAACTTTTGTGTAACAAAGTAGTCAAAATGAAAATGGAGAAATGAGATATTGTTTGTCCCAAACTTCTGCTGATTTCTTAGACAAGATACTAACCTACGAGCCTCTTTAGTGCCCAGAAAATAAAGAATATGGTGGAGTACAAATTGTGCCAAATCCGGTATCCTATCAGCTTGGCCCTCCACCCTATTTGATGCTTTCTTTTTCAGGGTTGACATTTTCAGTCAGGACTTTCGTCAAACAGTTGGAGTGCCCTACAAGTTTTGAACCGTTATCCCCTTTGCTTCTTGCAGATAACCAATGTGGCAACTTGAAATACTTCAAGGATTTAAGAAACCTTGATATTTTTTGTTTCTATTTACTTACCACCCTCGCACTAAAAAAAATATAAAGTTAAAATTCGCACAATGGAACCAAGCTTTGTGGTCATTGGGAGAAAATGTCTTAATTGTGACAAATAAAAGCAGGATTAGGATTCGCAAAAAAACATGTACCTGCTTAAAATCCATCTCATCGGTTAATATGGGTATTAAAAATGAAAAAAATAGGTATAGGGTTGGTATTGTTAAAACGGGTATGGGTATAGGTGTAGCTCCCACCTGCCCCATACTCGTTTCATACCCATTTTATCAATACTTACCTGTACCCGCCCCATATCCTCCCCATATAAAACTTGTACCTGTTTATTCAAAGTTCTAGTTTGTTGCTTGAACTCATATATTTTGCTAGTTGCTTTAAGTTGTATTTTATTCAAGATTCAGGTGCGACATTTTTGTTAGAAACTATAACTATTGTGTGCTAATTTTTTGCTTGAATTTGGAAACTTTTAGTTTTTTTTTTTAAACAAGGGTAAATAAAACCATAAGGATGTTAAGCGCCTCTTCTCACAAAAGCACGCCCAACTACATCATCTGCCAAAATCGCGCTTAGAGATGGAGAAAAACAAGTATCTAAATAGAAGGACACTGTAATTGAGTATCCAAATTTGGAAAGTCAATCAGCTGCTATATTTGCTTCCTTGAAAATGTGGCTGATGAGTAAATTGATACACTGAGTCTGCCACATATGTATGTCTTTGATAATATTTGATATCTGCCAATGAATTTGAATATTTCCTTGCGGTGCTTGAATCATTATCTTATTATCACTTTCAATAACTATCTGCTTGAACTCAGCCTGAATTGCTAATTGTAGTCCGTCTCGCAATGCTCTCGCTTCTGCAACTAAAATAGAAGTATCATCATAATAGTTCGCTCCTACCTTAACAAGTTTACCTTTCCAATCTCGGATGATGAAGCCCCTCACTACTGATGAGTTGATGAGGGATCCAAAAAAATTAATTTTGACGAATCCTGGTGATGGGGAATGCCACCTCACTATATGAAATGAGGAAGTAGGGCAAGAAGAAGGTCCCCTAAAAAAAATGATCAACCGACATATGAGTTCGGATTCTCCATTCTGCATGTGTTTTTTTTGCTCGAACTAGGCATGCAACAGGATTGAAAATTTCATTATTGAAAATTATTGCATTCCTAGATTTCCAAATACTCCACAAGATAAATGAGAATTTTTGTTCCACTTTTGGGTTGTGGGAGGAATATATCTTGTTTATATATTGCGAAAAATCATGGCATCTTGTAGGAAAAAAGAAATATGAAAGCCAATGACGCTTTGCCGCTAGATTCTAAACTTTTTTGACCATTTGGCAATCTTTGAAGAGATATTCTATAGACTCAATATCACCTAGACATAGGCGGCAAGTTGGGTTGATATTAAGTCCCCTTTTAAGAAGAGTACCTATTACAGGTAAGGAATTATGACAAATTTGTCAAAGAAAGACCTTGATTTTTGGCAAGGTGTCAATATTCCAAATCCACTTATATGACCATGATGATAAGTCAAGCGATTGGATGTCATGAGCTGCCCATGTAACTGATTTTGTTGTGAAATGACCTAAGCTATTCAGTCCCCAACAAAAGGAGTCACTAGTTTCATGGATGGGTATGGTGATACCTTGAATCTTCTGTACAACATGATGATTATTAAGGAATTGTCTTAGTTTGGGAACATCTCATTCTGAATCATTCTGAATAAACTCACAAACGTTGCCTTCAGGGTGGGTAACACTATCTTCGGTCACACCCAGTGTCTTAACTAAGTTCCTGTTTCCAACCCAATTATCAAATCAAAAGGAGATCTGATCCCCTTTACCTATTTTCCAGATAATACCCTTTTGTAGAAGACTTTTGCATTTCAGTAAACTATTCCAAACTGGTGAATCCGTATTTTTTCATGTACAACAAAATAGGTTTGTAGAATGTAGGTACTTGGCCCTCATAGATTATACTCAAAGACTAGGAGCATTAGTAAGTATTTTCCAGACCAATTTACACTGAAAAGCCTTATTAACGGCTTCTGTTTTCCGCAATCCCAACCCGCCTATGCTTTTAGGCCTACAAACCTTATCCCACACTATAAGTGGTAGAACTTTTTCTGTGTTGGACTTTTTTCAGAAGAATTTTCTATTACATTTGTCTAAATATTTGGTAGTATTGGATGGTAGCTCAAAACATTGCATTGTGTGTGCTGGGAGTGATTGTAAATGTGATTGTATGAGAATTGTTCTACATGCTTTAGACAAGCAGTTTGGTTTCCATCCTTCTAATTTTGTAGTTGCTTTATTGATAATTTCCTGGAAAGTCTAGTAAGAAGGCCAAGCTTGGAAAATAGGGCATCCTAGATATTTGCCTAAAGACTCTCTATGTGGAATATTGAATATTACAGTCACTAGTTGCTTTTGTGTATCCGTCGCATTACACGAGAAAGTCAATGTAGATTTGTGAGAATTGACTAATTGTCCTAAAGTTGAACAGAAGAAGTCAAGGATGCTTTTTAGTTTACTACAACTTTTTAGATTAGTTTTGCAAAATAATAGGCAATCGTCAGTAAAAAGTAAGCATAAAATTTTCACAGATGATGGACAGATCTTAACTCCTACTCCAAACCTTGGAACATAAGCTTCTTTTAGAAGCATATTGTTTAAGGCTTCCATACATAGAATAAATAGATAAGGGGAAAGAGAATTCCCTTGCCTAATCCCTTTTGTCGGGATAAAGGGCCATTAGGTTCATCATTAACAATGATTGAGTATGAAACTAAAGAGATGCATTGTTTAATCCATGAGTTTCAAGTGGGATGAAAACCTAGCTCTTGTAGACATTTTAATATAAAATCCCATTCAATTATTTCATATGCTTTCTCTATGTCTAACTTGATAGTCGTCCAAGCAGTTTTAGTTTTAAGTTTCTCAAATTTATGCCAAATTTCATGTGTTAGCAGAATATTATCATGAATAGATCTGTCAGGTACAAAAGCACATTGGAAAAGAGAAATTAAACGGTCAAGGAGGGGTCTCAACATATTAACAAGTATTTTTGAAATAATTTTGTAAATCGTTGAACATAGACTTAGTGGTTTGTAATGACTAGTTTGTGTAGGACTATTTGATTTCGGAATAAGAGCGATAAAGGTATGGCTAATCTCTTTAAGGATTTTGCCATTTATGAAGAATTCAAGAATACAATTAAAAAATCCTTCTTGATGATTTTTCAAAGTTCTTAAAGAAACCCGCACCAAAACTGTCCGGTCCCAATGTCTTATTAGAATCAATACTGAATAAGGCATTTTTAACGTCTTCTAAATTTGGAAGTTTAATAAGCTCATTATTATCAATGTCTGAAATTAATTTTGATAGCCCTAAATTCGGTAATACTCTGGCATTGTTATTCATGGATTTGAATCTTTGTGTGTAATCTGAAATGAATTTCTCAGCAATCATTTTGTGGCTATCAATGCAAATACCACAATCATCCCGCAATTTCATGACTAACTTCCTCTTCCTTCTAGCATTGGCCTTATTTTGAAAGAACTTAGAATTTCTATCACCGTTTACTAACCATTCTTTCCGTGTTAACTTTTCCCAATATTTCTGGTTAAAAAGGATCATTTTCTCTCGTTGTTTCAATAGTCGTTGCATCCAGGAGTTAAATCTATGACTGTTAGGATTAGCTATTAGTCTTTCCTCCACATATTCTATTTTAACCGCATTCTTGGTGAGTTTATCATTGAAATTCCCAAAGTATCTTTTGGACCAATCCTTGACATCATGCTTAACACCTTTTAGTTTCTGCATAACCATAAACATATTGGTTCCATTGTGGTTATATCGCCAATTTCTAGAGACTATAATATCAACATCTTGATATTTCGTCGAGAAATTTTGAAGCTGAAAGGGAAAAGCCTCAGCTTTTGGTATCTGCGTTTGAGTCGATATAATAATAGGACAATGATCAGAACAAGAGAAGTTACCATGTGCTTCATAAATATTGGGGTACAACGTACTCCAATCTTTTCTAATCATAGCTCTATCCAGTCTTTCATAAATAAGGTGACCGTGGATCCTTTTTTTCCAAGTAAATAGACGGTCTGGTACTTGAACACATTCAGCATTAATGACAGATAAAAAGTTATTTAAATGATGAAATCTAATAGTAGCAGGAGGTTGGCCTCCTACTTTTTCACTAGGACACAGTATTTCATTAAAAGTCTCCCATTAGGCACCAAGGTAAATCGATAACATTATTAAGCTCAACTAAATGAGTCCAAAAGTCACTTTTATCTCTAGGTTGCACCGGTGCATAAATTCCTAACATGACTGAATTTTGCACCTTATCTGGATCATGAATTAACATATGAATAGCTCTAGTTTCTTTTAGTAAAATGAGGCATTTATATTGTCGTTATTCCAAAGAACCGCTATACCTCCAGAGTGACTAATTGGTGATACAAATTCAAAATGTTCAAATTCCATTAGAGGAAGAATTCTTCGTATATTTGATTCATTAACCATAGTTTCTAGCAAAAATAACATACCAGGCTTATATGATCTTGCCAAGAACTTCACTTCTTGTACAACTTGAGTTTTTTTAACGCCTTGGACATTTCAAGATACAACTTTCATAAAAAAATTGACAATGAAATATCTCCCACCACCGGGGACCTGGACATATGTGAAATCATTAATGACAAACGTCGTGCAAAAAGCTTGCATAAATCATTTTGGGACCGTCTTCGGTCGTTCTTAAACCTTAGAAGGCTGGGTCGCGGGAAAAACCAAAAAGGATTTTCCACATTCCCCCAAAACTTAGAGCTAAAAGGAAAGCTTAAAGAAATGCAGTAGCAAATACAAGAACTAATGTGCAAAGTCAACCATAATTCAACGTCAGTTGAAACTAAGCCAAGTTGCCAACATTACTTATGGGCAATACAACCAAGAACGAATGTGTTGGTATCTTTTTCAGACAAATAAAAGTGCAATGACATCCAGAAGCAAAAAGTGTGTGTCCAACACATGGTACAATGTGGAATAATATAATAGGGTGACCTCATTAGCGAAGCAGAAAAAATACCATCATCACTACAAAATATAGTTAAAAAAGTATACGCATATGGGATAATACTATTTCGGCCAGCTGGAAAATGAGAGGAACTGTAGAAGAAAGTCTCAGAATGATTCGAATTCATCATCGACAAATACCAAGGTGTAGGACTACGCCTCGAGTGTGACCCATTATGCTGCTTAACCTGAAAGGGAGCAACAATAATGACATTCAACACTCCAACATTATCCCATCAACATCTTTATCAAAACAGTAGAGGCGAAGGTAATTCTCTGTGCAAGGAGGGGTCATAATCAGTAAGAAACACAACAAGATATACACATACAATTGTCTGGCCCCGAAGGCAGTCTGAATAAGGGTCTTGGAAATGCAAGAGAGATTAATCTCAGCGAGCATTTCTCTCATCATAACAGATTTAGTAGCATAGAGCAAACCCATAAGGATAGGTTTAAGTTCAGAAAGTTGTACCTCCAACTTGCTGCTGAACGAATTAAACTTGTTACAGATTGGATGAACTTGCACAGTGGAGGAGAGTACTTGAAGAGTCTCATAAGGGTAAGTTTTCGACGTTGACTAAATACCTTTTGTGGGGAACGATGTGTACTCCTTATACAATTAACATAGCAGCCATAGGAATAGGAAAAAGCTATGTAATGACCAAAAGTAAAAAGGCTCTGTAGTATGACATATAAAGTCTTAATATGATGAAGGCTCTTCAATGACCAAAAGCTATATGTGTAACCAAGCCAACCCCCTAGTAACGTAGGCTTCTCACCACAACGAGAAACAACACTATCATTACCAGAAGTCAGCTTAATCTAGCAGCCATCTAGATGAACATATGAGTTGGAGCAATAGCCCCAAATATGAGCTGACCATTTGCAGATACAATTCAGACATGAAGGGGCATGAGATGAAAACATGATTGCCAAGCCATAACATACAAAAAGAGAAGTTTGGCACTGAAGCTTAGACATTGAACACAAGGAGTCACCCTTAATAAGTGCACTTTAGACATTAAGCAAAAAGTAAACATGACTTCCCAAGAGCAAATGATCAAGTTGCGAATCCAACAAGGGTTACTGCAAATAAATCTCCAAACAGCAATGGTAAACAGGTTTGAGTTACAATTGGCAAACTCAGTACCAATGGAGCTTGAATTGTCATTCAACGTAAACTCCCATATGAGATTAGAAAACTTACAACACATCCAATAGGCCCACCTAACGAGCCATTCCAAATTCTTTTCGAGACAACCCGTTTTATAGAGAAATATAGTAATAATAATCATTAATCTAATAATAAGAAACCTTGATGAGCAATCTGCAACCCTAGACAGGATACACAGGCAAGATTGAACAATATCCAATCCAAGGATCAAGACAAAGGTCCAACTAGAAATGTCGTGAATTCTATTGCTACAAGCCATACCATAACAGAACATATCAGAACAAGTGTTTAATAACTCTAGACAGGGGGTAGGGTAAAGGAGTAGGGAAGGCGTAGTAGAATAGAAAACATACCTTCGATGTAGCCAAATCGACAGACAATTCGAAAAACCTACCAGATAGGATGCATAATGGCTGGATCAGTGTTCCTCCGTAGTTGAAGCTAGATGAAAATTGGGTACCCTAAGAAATCGAGCAGCTTCGATCACTGGTCGGATGGTAAGTCGAAGAGCATGCCCAAAAAACGGCTTGAAGATCTTCACCCAATATACATTTTTAGTATTGGGTGCTGCAGATCTGGGGATTAGGGTTGCTAATCGTTGGTCGGTGTAGTGAAGACCAAGATTTTGACTACCAGAAACCACCATTAATTTCATCTGGCTAGCGAAATTAGGCCAGATTTTTATAGATCTGAGATCGTGAATCAGATGGTACTCATAAAAACCATCATTAGAAGGCTTTGAAGACTCAAATATGGTGCTTATGACCCAGAAGGAGTGCCTGTTGCGAAATTCATGGGCGTCGTGTTCAGAAAACCTATGGCTATGCTCGGTTTGTGAGGAACAAATTGGGCTCCAATGGGTGAAGGAAGGAGCATGAAGGCAAGGATCTGGAGATTTGGGTTCTAAGGGGGCCATTGAAATTAACACAGAAAGAAGAAGAAGCAGAACAAAGGCTGGAAATCAAACGAAGAAGGTAGACTCATGTCGTTCTCTCTTTAGATTTTCTCTCTCTCTCTCTCTCTCACTAGAGAGGGCGGTTGAATAAATACTTTAAAAGTTGACATATGTGAAACTTTTGGAAACTTTTAATTGTGTTTGGTGGATATGATATTTTGTTGAAAACTTGATGTTCATGTGACATATTGGCTATTTGATGTTGAATATAGGTATAAAATGAATTTTAATTCATTTGGTTTTATATGTATCTGAATAAAACCTGCATACCTGCTATATCCAACGGATATGGATATGAGTATAGTTTTATAATACTCGATAGATATTGGTATGGGTATGGACATTAATTTTGAAAATGGGGTATGAGTGAGGGGATGACTAAACCCGCCTCACACCTACTCCATTGTCATCCCTAAGCAGGATAATGGTCTCAATGGTCACAGTTGAAAGTAAGATAGTGCGTAACTAATATTAGGAGTTTGATTCTTGGGTAGCTGTGTTTTCAAATTTATTAATCCCCCCCCCCCCCAAAAAAGGTAGTTTTGCAGCATATTTTTCCTAACAAAAAGAAGCCAAGGGAGGAGCGGTTGGGAGGTTCGCTTCACAGGGACTGATTAGGACTCAACATAGCGAAAATGGATAGAAAATACAGCCATAAAAATAGAACTTTTCAAAAATTGAAATGAACCAATCAAAATATATTAGTATGTTTTTAGAGAACTTTTTGTTGGTGTATATGTAATTTCTTAATTCACAAAGATATGTGAAGATTGATATAAACCAAATTTAGAAACACTGTCTTTAAAGATCACTTCTAAAAGTTTAGCTTGTGCTTAAAAACACCGACTTACAAGACAACTTGTCTATGGGTGGTGGTGAGGCGGCCACGGGGTGGATTTAGTCATAACCTCATCAACATCTATTTTTAAAATTAATATTTATACCCATTGTAAAATTATACCCATACCAATACCGACTGGATATAGCGGGTATATACAGATTTTGTTCGGGTACATATAAACAAAACATATTTGAATCCATTTTGTACCCATGTTCAATATCAAATAGCTAATATGTCACATTAATACCAATTTTTCAGCAACATATTATATCACGCCAAATACACCTAAAAGTTTGCCAATCAAAGTAATAAATTAGCACTTGACAGTTACAGTTTTTAATAAAATCTTCTACCAGAGCTTTGAATACAATACAACTGAAAGCAACTAGCAAAATATTCAAGTATTAATAACAAGCCAAAACTTTAGACAAACAAGTACGGATTTTATATGGGGTGGATATGGCATGAGTATAGGGTGGGTATTGATGAAATGAGTATGAGACTTGTAGAACCTATGCTCATACCTATACCTATATCCATACTCATATTCATACACATTTAGCAATATCCACCCCTTACTTTTTTTCATTGTTAATACCCATACTCATGTCCACTGGGGCTGATTTTGAGGGTTCAAAGTAGGTACAAGTTTTTTTTTTTTGGTCGGTCCAAAGCTTGTCCATTCTCCGTCCAAGTATTTGCTTTCGCTTAGAGCTCCCAGAACCAGAACGTAGCCCAGCTATTTATTAATGGCAAATTAGTTCTATCTGAATATTTGCAAACCCAAATTGGATTGAGTCATGCCGAACATTTTTCAAAGTTTTTCTAATTATCCAATGTTGGTCATAACTTGTATTATCATATGACTTCTTGAACTAATTGATGATAATCCTAAAGTGGCTTAAATCTATAGCTACTTGTGCGGTTCTCTTTGTATGGGAGGGGTGTCGCTCTAAAAAAAAATTCTAATAAGGTATTTTTAACGGTGTTAAATTTATATATACGGACATTTCTAAATTAGGTCCAAAAAGTTACAGACACTCTTTAAATACATTCAACCCACATATTGATATTTTTAATTTATTTAAATATTAAAAGTACAGTTCTAAAATTGAAACTTGTTAGAAAAGTGAAACAAATTAAATGTACTCAAACCCAAAATTTTCTCTGTCCCTCCTATCTTATCTAGAGCTTAGACTTTTATTTTAATCTAATTCTAATTTCTTTTATTTTTTTATTTTTATTATTTATTTTGCGACGGTTTATTTGTAATATGTTCCGGGTGCAGATCTTTCTTTAACTTGGCACAAATGATTGATTTGAACTTGATGCTATTTTTTCCCCTTTTGGTGCGATTAATAGGTGTAGATTACTTTTTGTAGTTGTATTTTATGTTTGATATGTTCACTTCATGTTTCTTTTTTTTTTGGTTTTATTGCTTTGTGCTGATAATTTGTCTTCTGTAACAAACGATTTTAGTAAATGGTGGGTAATCGTAACATCCAACGATTTCAGCAAAATCTATGTATCAAATTCAAAATATAAAAAAGTGCAAAGTGCATGTATTTATCAGCACAAAGCTGTTTTAGTGCAAAATGGTAGAGGTATCATAGTTTTTTTTCCCTTGGAACAAAAAAGTCGGGTACGTTATTATTACTTGTCACTTCTGCTAGTGTACAAATTAAATACAAGACGGAATGTTTGTTTTTAAAAAAAAGAGATGAAATGTTTATACAAAATAGATTGTCATAGTATGTATCACATAATATCTTTTTTTTTCTAATGATATTGTACACTAGTGATGACGTTAATAGATAGATACCCATGTTCTAAATATCTAGATCCGCCATTGTGTCCTCAGCCAAAATTCCGACTGGCAAAATACAATTCAGCCGAGTGACTTAAACGATCTAGCTACCAGTTTAGTTTCACTTCATCTGGTGTTCATTAACCTCAATAACAAACCAAATCAGCCACACCAAATCAACATTCCAATCGTACATGCATTTGAATGCCAAGTAACAGAATATTTTGACTTGCACAATGAAGGTTAGAGTTCATGTCTTCTTGAATGCATGATTACTGCTCTGCTTCTAGCTACCAAAATATTATATAAATACACGAAGTGGGTACAAATTGACAATGTAGATGGAAATTTAACCTTCAAATCTGCTGCATAAGCGCCCACGAGGTGACAATGTGCATTAAATTAAACCAAAATACCAAATAAGCAGCAACAGCAGGGATAAGCAGTAACAATCTTAGAGAGAGTTAAGTTGCTGCAGAGTGCAGACTAATCTCTTCAGTTGAGAATCAAAATCCAACATGCAGCTAAATCACAGCTCGGTCACAAAAATAAACACCAAAACAAAACAAAAAACAAAAACAAGGCGAAGAGAACAGCCATTGCCTGTATAATCTGAAGCAGACTTCTGTGAATGATGCACAAGTAGGCATAAGAAGTTAACACCCTCAACATCAATCTGTTTCAGAGGATGCCACCAATATTTTACTCTGTTCTTACTGTCTTACAGCATTTTCATGATTTAGGACCATGAAGGACTGCATCTGACAAAAAATGGAGCTGTTGATATATCTCTAAAGAAACATGAAGCAAGGATGAACGATCACAGAACATATGATATTTAAAGAAGTTCCTGTCAGAGGACGGGGATTGGAGGAATGAAAATATACAGCAGTGGAGGCTCAATTGCTGAAGATATGTGTACGCAACATCATCTATAATGAACCCAGAAGGCTTGTCCCATTTTCACCTTCAATGCTCAGCCTGTTCGTTATAACTGTTCCATTTGACCATGCTCTGTTGTGTGATATTGACACTGCTTGTGCTTAGAACATAATGGTGTCAATGTCATTCACATTTTCTTATGATGCTCAGCACCGATCTTCCATTAAATGGCGCGGCTTCAAGAATGATAACTGACGTGCATATGGCAAGACATGAGCTTTAGTAACCCACCATATGCCAACCACAATCACTATTGGCTTGTTTTGTGGGAACTGGTGGATGAAATGAAATGCTTCTCACACAAGAATTGTAAACCTTCTTTCTTTCGTGGGAGAGAGCATTCGGAGGAGTATAGCTTAGATTAAAAAAGCCCGAGGCGCAAAAAAGCGCAAAGGGTCCTAGGGTCCGAGGAGCAGGCTTCGAAGGGAAGGTGTGGACTTTTTAGACGTGAGACGCACTTTTACTCAAAAAAATGCTTGAAAATCATTCCGAAACCATATTCTTTTGAAAATAAGTTAGACAATGGCATCAAATAAGTGGTTTTCACCAACCAACAGAAAAAAAAAAGAATCAAATAAACACAGCAAAATACAATTAAAGCATTAAACACAACGCAATTGGATTAGTAACAATTGAACTTTAAAAACATACCACATGCTGCCAGTATGTTAGGAAGGAAGAGAGAGAGAGAGAGAGAGAGAGAGAGAGAGAGAGTCCGAGAGAGAGAGAAAGAAAGGGAGAAAGATTAAGAAGCACGAGAGAGAGAGAGAGAGAGAGAGAGAGAGAGAGAGAGAGAGAGAGTCCGAGAGAGATAGAAAGAAAGGGAGAAAGATTAAGAAGCACAAAAAAAAGCAAGGGTTCGTCACAGGTGTAGCAATGTAGGAGCATCATTTTCAGCCTCCTTGAAGCCCCCCCCCAAAAAAACAAAAGGGACTAAAGAAAAACCTTCCATATCTCCCGTCCCCTCTCACGGCTGCCCAACCATCGTCAGCGGGTTTCGGGTTTAGGAAGTAAACCCTAAAGGTGACTCTAGTAGCTGTCTCACAATCAGATCAACGTGGGCTATTCCCGACAGTCAATTATGCAATCGAGGTTAGTCCTATCTGTTCATCAACGGTATCAGAGCCAAAACTGATTGGATTAGTCTCCTCCAATGCATTAATAATCAGAACAATAAGCATGCCTGAATTATATATAATTTGCCCATATGTTTAGTTGTTCAATTATCTTTATTATGCAACTAAAAGCATGTTTCTATGTTTGCTTACAAGATTGAGTATGATTATGCAATTGAGTATGATTATGCAAAATTGAATTCACGACTTTATGCAACCAGTTAAACCTAATTTTCATTATTAGTTCATGACTACCTAGAAAGCATGTTTATTTATGATTATGCGGTTGTTTTAAGAATGCTTTTCTTTCATATACGAGTATGCCCATATAAAACACCAGTATGTTTTTAGTTGTAACAAGTACATGCAACTGTGTTGATTTGTAATATTCATGTTCATTGTTTAAACAGCAAATTCATTTAGCTTGAGACCCAAAACCCCAACCCTTAATTGCCCCCGCCCATAAAACTCAACCTAAGGACATTCTGTTACTCGACCAGCCTCGAAAACCCTAATCCTAATCCCACCGCCAGTGCCTCGGTGGCTATGATAACGGTGGGTCTAGCGAAGCCTCGCTAGTCTTCGAAACCTCCACCTTGACCCAATAAAATAAAAAATAAAAAGGGAGAAGAAGGAAAAGAGTAGAAGAAACTCAGATCTAGACATAACATCAGAAACCTCCTGGAGGGGTGGCGCGTGTGCGTCACACGCCGTCGACAAATGACGCCTTGGCTTCTTCTTTCCTCCAATCATCTTCGTAACCTCTGATCTACGCACCGTCAGCCAAACGAAACCAAGAAACCATCGTTTAAAGGCACGTGACTCCATGCGTCACCACCTCAGTGGCGCATTGGACACATGGGGCATGCCGTTAGACTCAACTTTGGCCGATTTATACTATGATGTCGCGTGTTTTGACTAGGGAAGGCGGAATCTAGGGTTAGAGGGGGTTTCATCATTTGGGATCCGTTGGTGGTGGGAAGACCTTCTCGACGGCCATGGCTACCTAGAAGGAGATGCGTAATGATGCCGGTATAGCAGGCCGAGAAAGGGGGAGAGGTTTATGGGCTCCATTATTCTTTGTGAGGGCAGAATAATTAGAGAGAGAGATAAAGCTCCCTTCTTCGGGGAATAGAGGCAGAGAGGGATGAGATTAGGGTTAGAGGATAAGTGAGTATGAGTCATTCACTTATATATAAGCCTAAGGTTTCGGGCCGTTTTTTTTTTATTCTTTGTGGTATGTTATTGGGTTAGCTTTCAATTTTTATTTCTATTTGTTTCTATTTTGCACTGAAATGCATATGTTAGATTAAGTGCTGATAACTATTTTCATCCAGTATATGTAAGTTATATAATTGATGTTGGCATGAATATGATGTGGAAAATTCATGGCAGTTATATTTCATATCGTTTATAAACTTATTTTTTTAAAGTTTCATGTCATTGTATAAATAGGTTTTATAAATAATATGAAAACTTTGAAGTTGAATATATGACTTTGTGTTATATATTAAACAAAATGAAATTATTTCTAAATGAATTAGTTTCATAAAGCTTATGTAAATATGTTTTGCATAATTAAAAGTGAATATCTTTGTGATAGTCACCCATTAATATGTCAATTAATTTAACAAACCTGTAAGGAAATTCTATGAAGTTAATTTGATAATTAAATTAAAAAGGGCCCTTACTTCATATACATATGTGATGATTGTGAGCTTATATAGCGAAATTTTCAAATGTATAATATGGATGATGGGGTCCTCTTGATAATTTAATTATTAAAAAGATATGTCTAGCAAATAATATATATACTTTCAGATATGACAACTAAAAACATGATAGGTTGTATGCAATCTAATGATAAACTGGATGGTACAAACTACAACGTCTAGCATCTGAAAGTCCAGTTTGCCTTAAATGATGGTGACATGCTAGACCTCTTGACTTCTTCAATCTTGTTCCGGCGGACAAATTAAAGATGACCAAGGCAGAGATATTACTACTACTGAGTAGTGCCAAGAGAACCTAAAGGCGTACCAAGCATGGTTCAAATGTGATCGTTCTGCACACTACACAATGATGTCTTGCATGCAGGATGATCTCCTGGGTGAGTTTGAATGCTTCCCCACTGCTAAGAACATGTGGGCACAACTTAAGATTAGGTTCGGGCAGACATATACTACAAGGTTATGTACCTTGCAGCTGAAATTGATACAGTATACTGTCGACTCTAATTGTAATATCTCCGAACACCTTCAAACCATGAGTGCTATGATTCGAGATCTTAAAGCTATAGGGCAAGAAGTTTTTGAGGAACAAGTCCTGAATGTGATTAGGGTTCTTCCGAATGACAATGAACATTGGAAGAACTTTAAGGTAATCATGACAAACAGTGAGCACATTAAGACCTTCAAGGCAATCTCCAAACATCTCGAAATGGAGGAAGAGCGTATAAAGATATATGCACCTCCTAGTGTGGCATTCGTTGCCAAAGGATCGGGGCCCAGGGGCAGGAAGCCTTACCGTGGTAAGAAACCCAAGAAGGGTCCCAATCCTCCTTAGAACTCTTGCTCCAATTATGGTATTGCCAAGAATCACAAGGCTAAGGGCAATGGAGCTAAGGGTATGGCATGTGTGAAGTGTTATAACTGTGGGAAGAAGGGCCATTTCGCTCAGGATTGTCCTGGGCCAGCCAAGGTGCCTCTTTCCATTAAAACTCCTAAATTATATGTTTGTTCTCATGCATTCATTGTTAACTCTCTTCCTCAATGGATTGTAGACACATGGGTAACAAAGCACATAGTTCAGGATAAGGTTGGATTCGTGGAGTTCCATTGCTACCTGGTGGGTTCACGGACTGTCGTATTGGGGAACGGCAGTGAAGAAGATGTCCTTGGAGTAGGAACATACAAGCTCAAATTCCGTGGAGGAAACAAATTACTTCTTCATGACACCCTCTATGCACCTAGGGTGTGATGCTCCTTAGTTTCTTATGTTTCTTTAATAAGATTAGATTTTTCTTTTGGATTTCAACCAAACGGATTAGATTTGTTCTATAATGACAATTTATTTGGCCAAGTGTTGCACCTATATTTGATCTCATTTTATCCCTTATTTGATCCACTTTTCTCATGGTTTACATGCCAAATCTAGATGAGAAAGGGTCAAATTCACTTTCTTTGATTCAATTGTGCTTATAATTTTGTTTTACTTTTAGGAGAAATTCTCAGGTTTTGATAGAAAGGAAGACCTTAGGAGCAATTTTAAGGAAGACGAGAGGTCTAGCGAAGCCTGGGACCAATGGAAGATGCGTGAAAAAAGGCACGATCATGCAACAGGGTAGGCACGACCGTGCAACGAAGACCGAAGCTGTGTACGGGCAACACGACCACACACACGACTGTGCATGGTGGGCATGCGTCCCTCAGGCCTATGCGGCGGAGCGGTGTTTTGACCTTTATAAGCAACTCTTCTCTCTTTCTTAAGGGGGCTTTTTGGGCGGGTTCTCTCTGGTAATTTTTAGGCTAGGTTTTAGGTTAGTTTATCAAATAAAAACTTCAATAGGAGGATTAGATCAGCATTGAAGATTGTAATATTGAATTCAAGCTTTGGATTTCAAGTTCTTTCTATCAATCAAGACTAAGTGTTCTTCCCTTTTCTTTCTCTTTTTCATATTATTGTTCATGTTTATGTTTTGCTAGTTTAATTCTTGTATTTGTTTTGTTTAGTTTAAATGTTTAGTTTTCATTGTTAATTTATGTTTATTTAGTTGTTTAGATTTGATTTATTTCATTCTCTTTCTTCTCTTGTTCAAGTTCATGCTCTTGTTTGCTAGTTTAGGTTTTCTTGTGTTCGTGATGTTTGGTTGTTAGTTTGTGTTGGATTGGATTGTGGCTAGCCATTGATGGCTGATTAACCTTGTTTAGGCCCCAACCCTACCTTGTTTATGCCTAGAATTTAGAGTTTTTTTTCATGTCCGCCAAGTGTTTGATGAAATGCTTGAAAGTGCTTTCATCCGTGTTTTAGAGCAATTGATCTATGTTGAGAGATGAGGTCGATTGTCTAGTGTGAGTAGAAAGAATAGTTGGGATTGGGAGATGAAAATAGTCTCATTGCTAGCTAGGTCAAAGATTGTCAATCTTGTAGTTTAATTGAACTAATCTCATAAAAATAGGATGTTAGAACAATTAGACTAACTCATGACCCTTAAGAGAGGGCTTGGGTGGTTTTAATGATGCAACCGACCATCTCTGAATACTAGCGTAACTTGGAAAGGTGAGGATGTGACTTGATCACTTGGTTTATCTTAGGTCTAATCATAGCTCTTTTATTTTCGCTGTAGTAGTTTAGTTCTATTTTCTATCCCCTTCGATTTTGCCTAGCTTGAGACGCTTTAGTTAGTTCTGGTAGTTGGAAATACAACTCCCTGCAGACGACACCCCAAGTACTCAATGATACACCTTGTATTTGGGGTTTATAAATATTAAAACTCTGTTTTTCCCTAACAAGTTTTTGGTGTCGTTGCCAGGGAGTTATTACTTTTTAATATTGGGGTTTACTTAAGCATTCGAGGCTAGGCCCTTAGAAAATCCATAAAAATCAAAAAAAAAATAAAAAATTTGAAAATTTTTTAATCAAAATGACTATTTTCTATTTATCTCAGTTTGAGCATGAACCTTTTTGGTAGTACTTGTCTAGATTGAATGACTATCGTGCTCAATATGTGCATTTCCTGTATAAAAAATGGAAAATTTGTGAAGTTGGGCTTGAGGGTATAACTCAAGAGACCCGAGCTATCTTGGAGTCCACGAGTGGTGGTCTTTATGCTGTGAATGTCGATGTGATGTGGTATCTCTTCGAGTCTTTGGCTCTGTAGCAATGGCAATCTGACATTACTAGTGAGTCTTTGGTGTGCCCTTCCCCCAATCCATATGATTTGCATGCTCCATCTCCATGTGCATATCAGTTTAGGGATTCGTACCATCCCAATTCTTCTTATTCTCACATTGTATGCTCTAATTACCACTGTTCTGATCATGATGTGAGCTCTTGTCCTCTGTATGTGATATCTGATGATAGTTTTATTAAATTAAATCACATGATAGATGTCATAGATGAGCAAAATGCGAAGTTTGAAAATTCACTGTGGGAGCATGACCTATCACATGAGACCGACCTTAGGTTTAGCTCTCCTAGACTTGAGGTCAATCTGTGTGATAATGGTGCGTCTTTCCCTCCTCTAGAGTCCCGACTAGAGGAAGTGCTCGACCCTCCCTTGACTATTTCACCCATTGTTGCTCCATCCTTACTTAGCACCCCTAGAGACACTACAGATGGTGTCTTGAGCTTAACTATTTCTCCCCTCCCCTTAGCTCAGTGCACGGAGCTCAAAGTGGGAGAATCTTTTAGGGATGATGCTAGTATGTACAGTGAGGATGATTTAATTGTTGGGTTAGAAGTACTAGTTTTGGTTGAGCAATCTTTAGAGGAGACCCCTTTAGAGGGGTCATGTGATGATGAAGAGGTTGTTGGCGCCTTTCCTAGCCCCAAGCCCATAGATCCCATTCCTGTTGAGGTCATTGACTTTATCGCCATCACATCAAGCTTATCCCTTTCCACCCCCTTCATGTGCATGCATCAGATGCATCCCTAGGTACTTTTCGGGGGTATGTCCCCTCTATTGATCCCTACTATGTATACCTACAGGATATGCCTAAGAAAATTCGATGGATCCCGTTCTTTAAACATTCTTTTGATTTTTTCGGGGCATCTGGTAAGTTTAAGAGTATGATGATCTTTCTAGCTGTATTTTTAATAGTGTTCTCTTACTTACATTATCATGAGATGCATGCACAAGCACATGACAAGGTCCTGAGAGCTTTAACAACGCCTGAGTTGGAGATGCGAGTCTTGATAGATGAGGAGGAGTGCCTGATGCTCCTCCTGCCTCTCATATCCCCATCTTGATGAGGTGAAAGTTTAGGTGCATCTGGCACCTAACCTAGTAAATTTGTTCTTTCCTTTCTCCTTTTTTATTTTTCTTTTGTATATATCCTTTTCCTTTCTCTTGTTTTTCTTTTGCTTTTGTATATTTGTTATTTTAGATTTGTTTTTATACACTTGTTTTTTTTTTTTTTGTTTTTTTTTGTTGGTGTGGTGACTCCTTTATTTTTAGACATTGTGAGATTTAGGTGTGGGGGTGGGGTCATTTACCCTTTTATTCTTATTTTTGTGCAAAATTTTCATTTTTTGTCCTAATTTTTCAATTTTTCCTTTTCTTTGCATAATTTTTCTTTAAGGCTTTTGGGGTCTTGTACTATTTTGGCTGACTTTGATCCCTTGTACCTTAGCTATTAGCCTGCACCTAAGTAAGTTGTTCATGATAGATCTTTGTCCCAAGTGTGTCACTCTTGGTCCTAATTCTAACCCCAACAGTCTGTTATAGCTATGTAATCCAATCCTTATGTACGCTTTATCATTATCTTAGGATCTTAGTGTTCCCTGATTGTCTCTCCCACCTATTTTCGACACGGTTACTTTAATTTTTGTCTGCATTACCCTTTGAGGCACGTGCTAGTGGGAATTATCCTTTGAGGCAATACTGTTACTGGCAAAGCTTGCTTCCCTTGTTAATAAGTTAATAACATGGCATGTGTCAGTCACGTGGGAATGAGTTTGATTTTGGTAAGCTTAAGTCCTAAGATGATACTAAACTTACACACCAAGCACTAGGATGGATTCCAGGTTTTGGTGTACGGTGGGGTGAAAAGTTGGTGCTTTGATGCCATGTATGTGAATAGAGAGTCTTGATATGTACACTCTGTTTATATATAGGCTAATATCTTTGTTGCATTGGTCATTTGGTTGGTTAGAATGTGTATAAAGTTATCCCTTGTATATATTTGCGCTTTGTTTGTAAATCCAAACTGTTTTTCAATTTCTGGTTCTTTCTTCCTTTTCCTTTTTCTTTTTCAAAATTTTGTGGGTATATCTTCTGTAAAACCTCACGAGACCCCACTCGTCCACTTGGGGGAACCAAGGGGTTTAAAGGGTTTGTTGTATACGCTAAATGCAGTCGTGATTCCTATGAAACTGAGTTAGATTCTTACGTTAGTTTTGGTTTTTGTTTTGCTCGAGGACGAGCAAAAAGGTAGGTGTAGGAGTATTTGTTGCACCTATATTTGAGATCATTTTATTCCTTATTTGATCCACTTTTCTCATGGTTTACATGCCGAATCTAGATGAGAAAGGGTAAAGTTCACTTTCTTTGATTCAATTATGCTTATAATATGTTTTGTCTTACTTTTAGGAGAAATTCTTGGGCTTTGATAGAAAGGAAGACCTTAAGGGCGATTTTAAGGAAGAAGAGAGGTCTAGTGAGGCCTGGGACCAACGAAAGACGTGTTGAAGAAGGCACGACTGTGCAACAGGGTAGGCACGGCTGTGCAGCGAAGGTCGAAGCTATGCACGGGCAACACGACCACATGCACGGCTGTGCATGGTGGCCATGCGTCGTGGCACGGCTGGCAGTGCGTCCTTCAAGCCTAAGCGGCGGAGTGGTTTTTCGGCCTTTATAAGTAGCTCTTCTCTCTTTCTTGAGGGTGCTTTTTGGCCAGGTTCTCTCTGGTGATTTTTAGGCTAGGTTTTAGGTTAGTTTATCAAATAAAAACCTCAATATGAGGATTAGATTAGGATTGAAGATTGTAATATTGGATTCAAGCTTCGGATTTCAAGTTCTTTCTATCAATCAAGACTAAGTTTTCTTCCCTTTTCTCTCTCTTTTTCATATGATTGTTCATGTTTATGTTTTGCTAGTTTAATTCTTGTATTTGTTTTGTTTTGTTTAGCTGTTTAGTTTTCATTGTTAATTTATATTTATTTAGTTGTTTAGATTTGATTTATTTCATTCTCTTTTTTTTCATGTTCAAGTTCATGTTCTTGTTTGCTAGTTTAGGTTTTCATGTGTTTGTGATATTTAGTTGTTAGTTTGTGTTGGATTGGATTGTGGCTAGCCCTTGATGGCTGGTTAACCTTGTTTAGGCCCCAACCCTACCTAGCTTGTTTATGCCTAGAACTTAGAGTTTTCTTTCACGCCTGTCAAGTGTTCGATGAAATGCTTGAAAGAGCTTTTATCCGTGTTTTAGGGCAATTGACATATGCTAAGAGGTGAGGTTGATTGTCTAGTGTGAGTAGAAAGAATAGTTGGAATTGGGATATGAAAATTGTCTCGTCGCTAGCTAGGTCAAGGGTTATCAATCTTATAGTTTAATTGAACTAATCCCATAAAAATAGGAGGTTAGAACAATTAGACTAGCTCATGACCCTTGAGAGATGGTTTGGATGGTTTTAATTATGCAACCGACCATCTCTGGATACTAGCGTAACTTGGGAAGGCGGGGACTTGACTTGATCACTTGGTTTATCTTAGGTCTAATCATAGCCATTTTATTTTCACTTTAGTAGTTTAGTTCTATTTTCTACCCCCTTCGATTTTGCTTAGCTCAAGACGCTTTAGTTAGTTCTGGTAGTTGGAAATACAAGTCCCTGTGGATGACACCGCAAGTACTCAATGATACACCTTGCACT
Organism: Selenicereus undatus; assembly: GCA_017589665.1. Classification (NCBI taxonomy): domain Eukaryota; kingdom Viridiplantae; phylum Streptophyta; class Magnoliopsida; order Caryophyllales; family Cactaceae; genus Selenicereus; species Selenicereus undatus. Next base: position 99,783,046 of record JACYFF010019584.1, read on the forward strand.
TGAGGTTTATAAATATTAAAACTCTGTTTTTCCCTAACACCAAGCAACATTGAAAGGAGATTTTATTGTTTTGGATTTGGACGATTCCTATGATAATATAACTTCTGCTTTTGCTTCACTTTGACTCTGATTCTAAATCTGTTAAGTGACATACTAGACTTAGCCATGTGGGCCAAGACAAAATAGGTAGGATAGCTAAAGAAGATCTCTTATACTGATTCACTAGAGTTAAGTTACCTAGGTGTGAGTCATGTCTAGCTGGCAAGGCAACAATGAAGTCTTTCGATAAGGCTTCGAAAGCATCTAGTCCCCTAGAATTAATCCACTCAAACATATGTGGATCCATAAACATTAAAGCACATCAAGGGACTATCTATTTCATTACTCTCATAGATGATTATTCACGATATAGGTATGTGTACCTACTATCTCATCAGTATGAGGCACTCGATGTGTTCAAACGTTTCGTTACAGAAGTAGAGACTCAATTGGAACGTAGGGTTAAGATCCTTTGGACTGATCGAGATCGTGATTGTAACACCCAGGATTTTATCCCCTTATTCCGCCATTTTATATTGTTAAAAATTGAAATGACATTGACATGCCTGCTTAGGTGCTGTTTTTATTGAAAAGAATATTCTTTCTATTTTAGGATTATATCGGACACTACATTGAGCAGCCTTTCGAATATAACTGGACTGACGAACCTTGGGACTAGACCTGCAATTTATTGAATCGAAGATTGGGAATTAATTATGATGTGACGAGTGGATAAACTCGTATTAATTATGATGTGACGAGTAGATAAGCTCGTATGAATTATGATGTGACGAGTGGATAAGCTCGTATTAATTATGATGTGACAAGTGGATAAGATCGTATTAATTATGATGTGATGAGTGGATAAGCTCGTATTAATTATGATGTGATGAGCGGATAAGCTCGTATTAATTATGATGTGACGAGTGGATAAGCTCATATTAATTATGACGTGACGAAGTAATTATCCAAAACCAAAGAAAAAAAGAAAAAAGAAAAGAAATTATTATTATTTAAGGGGCCGAAGCCCCTTCTTTGAAGGGGGGGGGGGGAGGAGGAAGGGGCCGCGGCGAGGGTTTGAAACCCGTGACCCTCACCGTGATTTTCCCCTCAACCCCAGCGGCCATCAGAGCAAGCAAGGGTTTGCGTCTAACCCTAATTTGTCCAATTAGCCGAGGAGTTGGGTCCTTTCATTTGGAACGAGGTGGGTTTCCTCTTCCTCCTGTTTGATACTAATTTCAATAAAATTTATTGATTATTGATTACAGTTCATTCAGAATTCGACCTGATTATCAGTGATTGGAGGAATAAAGTTTATCGATCATTGAAGGTTTATTGAAAATATATTGATTATTACAAGTTTATGGAAAGTTTATCGATCATTGAAGGTTTATTGAAAATATATCGATTATTACAAGTTTATGAAAAGTTTATCGATCATTCGAGGTTAATTGAAAATATATTGATTATTGCAAGTTTATGGAAAGTTTATCGATCATTCGAGGTAATTGAAAATATATTGATTATTGCAAGTTTATGGAAAGTTTATCGATCATTCAAGGTTAATTGAAAATATATTGATTATTACAAGTTTATGGAAAGTTTATCGATCATTCAAGGTTAATTGAAAATATATTGATTATTGGAAGTTTATGAAAAGTTTATCGATCATTCAAGGTTTATTGAAAATATTTTGATTATTGCAAGTTTATCAATCATTGAAGGTTTATTGAAAATATATTGATTATTGCAAGTTTATGAAAAGTTTATCGATCATTCAAGGTTTATTGAAAATATATTGATTATTGCAAGTTTATGAAAAGTTTATCGATTGTTCAATGTTTGTTGTTATGCCAAAAGCCAGAAATTCAAGTTAAATATTTATTGTTCTACCAAAAGGCAGAAATTTAAGTTCAATATTTATTGTTCTGCCAGAAGGCAGAAATGCAAGTTCAATATTTACTGTTCTGCCACAAGACCAAAAGGCAGAAATTCAAGTTCAATGTTTAGTGTTTTGCCAGAAGGCAGAAATTCTAGTTCAATGTTTAGTGTTCCTCCAGAAGGCAGAAATTCAAGTTCAATATTTACTGTTCTGCCAAAAGGTAGAAATTCAAGTTCAATGCTTATTGTTCTGCCCAAAGACAGAAATTCAAGTTCAATATTTATTCAATATTTACTGTTCTGCCAAAAGACAGAAATTCAAGTTCAGTGTTTATTGTTCTGCCAAAAGACAGAACTTCAAGTTCAATATTTATTATTCTGCCAGAGGCAGAAATTCAAGTTCAATATTTACTGTTCTGCCAAAAGGCAGGAATTCAAGTTCAATGTTTATCGTTCTGCCAGAAGGTAGAAATTCAAGTTCAACGTTTATTGTTCTGCCAAAAAGCAGAAATTCAAGTTCAATATTTACTGTTATGCCAGAAGGCAGAAATGCAAGTTCAATATTTACTGTTATGCCAGACGGCAGAAATTCAACTTCAATATTTATTGTTCTTCCAAAAGGCAGAAATTCAAAGTTATACGTTATAAAACCCTGTTAACTGGTAGAAGAACCAGGTCAATGAAGAATCCCAATCTATATGACGGATTGTAGAACATTGTACTTTAATAAACAAGCATGTGAAGTTCAAAGCGCATATTGCTAAATCATTAGTATACCATTCATATGACATAGTTACATGTTTCGCCTTATGGTCATCATTCCATGTTTTATCGAAGAGGTCTATTCCTGTATATGACCTGTTATTGTATGGTGTAGTGAAATCATCAGTTTAGTGGCTCCACCGCATTGAACATGATGGTTGTTCTAGTGTAAATGCTAAATTCATATAGTCTGTCACCTGACAGCATCTTCAGCGAAATTTAAATTCCCAGAATTTCAAGAAAAACGATAACACTCCTAGCCTTTGGGTTAGGGGCGTTACAGTGATTACCTCTCTGATATGTTCAAGGAGTTCTGTGAGGAAAAAGGTATACAAAGACAAATAATAATTCGACGCACCTCACAATAGAATAAGGTTGCAAAATGTAGGAATCGTACATTGCTTAACATGGTCAGGTCAATGATAGCACATGCTAACCTCCCAATTAGTTTTTGGGAGGATGCGTTGCTTACGACAGCCTACATCCTTAGGCGTGTGCCAAGCAAGAGTATATCCGTCACACCAAATGAGTTATGGTCTGGAAGAAGCCATCCTTGGACCATTTATGTCCATGGGGTTTGGCCGGCTATATGCATAATCCAACCCACAAACATGAAAAACTTGGTCCAAGAGCCACCAAGATGGTGTTCATTAGATATCATGCATAATCTAAAGGATATGTGACGTACGGGGAACATCATAATGGTGGCATGACAAAGATAGGTTCCCGCAATGTTGTTTTTCTCAAGGATGAGTTCCCAACCATTGGTGAAGTCAAGAAGGATGTCGAACTGTTTAAGTTACAACAAGACATTCCGCCATCTTTCGGTGAGGGAGAGCATTTGAACTCTAACCAAGTCACCGAAGATGGTATACCTCCCCTATCCGAAAAGAAAGAGGGAGATTTGTCTGCTCAGGAGAATGAGATTCGTCCTCAATCTCCAGTACATGAGAGTGTCAACCTGTGAATAAGGTCTGTCCTCAATCTCCGGTTCCTGAACATGCAGTTAGTCCACATGTTCAGGATCCCACACCCCAAAAAAATAGTCCACATGCTCAGGGTTCCATACCCCTTAGAGAAAGGGGGAGGGACACCTCACCCAGGCAGACAAACAATGAAGGTATAAAGATCCAAAGGAGTGAGCGTGGAAGAATTCTTCGATGATATTTTCAAATTGAATAGGAAATATTCCTATGTACCCCCTTGGAAGTTGATGAGCTTACCTCTTATCAAGAGGCGATTGATTCACCAAATCACAAAGAGTGGATGGACACCATAAGCGATGAGATGGACTCAATGGCGACAAATAAGATTTGAGAACTTGTTGATCTTTCACCCCAATGTAAGTCCATTAGAAACAAATGGGTTTTCAAGATAAAATGTACGGCAGATGGTTCGATCAATAAGTTCAAAGTCCGTTTAGTGACGAATGAGTTTACACAAATTGAGGACGTAAACTATGAAGAGACATTTTCCCCTGTGGTAAGATTTGCCTCTATTTGCCTACTCCTAGCCATGGTTGCCCATTTGGACTTAGAGTCGTTTCAAATTTATGTGAAGACTGCTTTTCTCAACGGTAGCCTTGAGGAAGAGATCTATATGGATCAACCTATTGGTTTTGTATCAAAGGGACAAGAGGAGAAGGTGTGTCGTTTTAATGGCCATATCCAACTAGATGTATGGCCATATCTATTTCACAAGAGAACATGAAAATAGCATACTCCGATCAAGAATAAAAATATTTATCCTTAAAGCATATTACGTTAGAGTACATACATCATAGTAAATTTTCATACACAGTGCAAATCTTTACAGAATTACTCTTAAATTCCCACCACATGAACCATATAACAGTAATTATTGTCATGATAGCAAAATTATACTGATTGTGAGCATGATCAAGCCAACAAATTAGCAATATATAAGTGGCATAGAAAATATAATTTTGTTGTTATCATCTTTAGTGACCATCTCATGCAACACTATGAAAATTATACATAATTTTACTCCCTAAATTACTTCCACCATAAGAATATTTGATGATGTTATAATTTATCATCTCAAACCCCCATCACATGGGCTTGATTTTCATATTCCATAACAAATATTGCATTTTTTCCATCACGAGATGCATTATCATGATAATCATGATTAATATTTAATCACTTGATAAATCATATACGATTGCTGGCACTCTACCATATATCCACAATCCAATGGTAAGATGATAATAATCAAGAGTTGACATATTAGAAAAGAACAAACAATGAGGTTAAATTCTTTTCAATTGCCTACTCACAAGATATTACATCCTATTTTGAGAGCATTAAACGAAGCCAAATTGAAGAAAAAAAACAAAAGAAAATTGAAAGTAACAAAGTGAAAGACACCTATCTTGTAATCAATTTGGCACCAACTTCTTGTATTGCCGCCATTGGATAAATTCATCCATCAAGACAAAGTCAAAAATAAAGTTGAATGCATTCATGGTTATTTCGGGATAATTTTCATATTATAGCCATCAAGTTCAAATAAACTAATTATCTTCATGGAATTCACAATTCATTCACTACATAAACACATGGCTATAATACATTATTTTGATATCATATCAAATTTTCCCATACAATAACCCATATAAATATATACAATTATAGATCTCTTTAGATCTCATAATCAAAAATATACACACAACAGTCTCAAGATTGTTATCATACTTCATTGTACAACAAATCAACATAATGTTGATTACATCAAGAGAAAACTAATATATAAAACACAACATAGTCATTTCATCCCTTTTACAATCATGTCTGTATCTCCATCAAACCCTCAATAGACATATAAATAATCAGCTTCTTTGTATTAGACTAATAGAGTCTTTAGATTGTTGGTGTAAAAATTCGGTTTGATAGATATAGATATTAGTTTGTCACAGACAAATTCAGTGTCAAATTAACCGAGGTTTCTAGGCATGTGTAAGTACGTTTTTCCTAAAGACTCTATTCGCCCCCATGTGCAACAGAGCTACCTAAATAAGTCTTTTCGATACAAAGAAGCCTCCCCTATCTACGTGTTGCACTCACGAAGATAGGAGCCTAAGTGTCCAAGATATGACAAAAATTCTATGAATTATGGTAATAGTATAATTCTCTTAATCATACCCATCAAGGCATTACTATTTACATGCCACTAAGCCACATATATATAGAAATATTCACACCTCTTCATGAAAGGATAGCATCCTTTCACAAATACTATTTCAAAAGGGACGTATCTCTTCATAAACACACCTTTTTCATTAAAAGGAACCATTTCATTAAAAGGTATAAGTTAGTTAAAACTAACTTGTAACCCTTCATAAATAATGAATCACATTAATTATTTAGCAAAAGGTGCATTACAATAATTAATTATCAAAATAATTAATTATTATTTAGATTATTTAGGCATAATCGAAAATATATTTCCATTACCATTTTTATGGAAATAATTATCCTATTAAAATTTCATTTTTATGGAAATTACTCCAACAAACACCATTCTACAAGGTTATTAAATCTGTGTAGTGAGCTTGTGGCTATGATTGATGCACACATCGGGTTACTGCTAGATAGTGTTTATGTGTGAGAACATGTAGTGGACATTATTGCTTTCCTCATCTGCTACCTTTTTCAACATCATCATTTGCTAGGAATAATAATTTGTCTCAAACTTACGTCCATGCAATAGCGCAGAGCCAATACTTCTGTTGCATTTACTTGGTTTACAGTCCTTGGAGTTATTGATTTATAGAGCCAAATGCTGGCGGCATCCTATGAAAGGCATTAGGTTGCTGGTGCTGATTGCTCTAATATACTCTCTGACTTAGATGTGGAGATTCGCATTAGATTACATTAGCGACTTGGAGACCTCTGCAATGACAATGCTCCAAAGTGCTGGAACATTACAGCCTTTTGGCGAATATGATTAAAAGGGGAAAAAAGAAGGAACAATCTTTTGTGGCGATCCTTTCCGCTCCATCATATATGGTACTACATACATATATCACTTGCAATTACGCCTCCAATGCTCTGTATTTTTGTTCCCCCCAACTCCCCTCCTTTGTCAGGAACTTCTGCATGTTTCATATGAGGTTTGTCATCTTTGCTTCATGTTTATGAAGACAAATGTAAGTGGTTGGATGACATTTTCAGTCTTTCATGTGGAGATGTCGTCAGACAGCAAGGAGACAGCAAAATATCAGTGGCATCATCTGTAGCAACTTGATATTGATTTGTGTTGATTTCATATCTAATTAGTTGGTGCATCATTCATGGAAGCCTGCTTCAAATAATATGGCAGTGGTTGCTCTCTTTGTCCTGCTTTTTGGCATGCTAGCTATGACTTAGCTTCGTGTTGGTTTTTGACCTCATTATTGAAGGATTTCTCAGCACTTAGCAGCTACTTAGTATCTCCAAGCTGAGGCCTCTTACTACAATACCTACTACTGGTTATTGGGTTTCGTTTATTATCAATAACTCTATTAATTTGCTCAATAAGTTACAGCTGACATTATTAATATTGGATAATTACAAAAGATCCCGATAAGTTTTCTTAAGTAAAACCAAATATCCCATAGAAGGCAGGAAAATTTTCGTTAATAAGTAGGCCTGGTACTGCTGGACAAAAGCCAATAACTACCTGCCTCGTTTACTCTAATTTTTTGTTTTAGATTTTCTTGCCCATATAACAGTCATCGTTCTACAAATCAACTGGATAATATCTAGATTACCCAGAAACTATGGAGGATTTCCAGAATGAGTGTTTATTCGAATCCAGAATTTGGAAATAGGCAACGAGTACGACTATGCTTTGTATACCAACTGCTTGACAAAATTCCTCTGGAAATTATGGGAAGGGAAAGGAAGCAGCAAATGGGCAAACAGACATGATGGGCGGAATATTTAGAGCGACTATCCATTCATGTATTCCTTGACTCTTCAAATGGGCTGTGATTGTGAAGCTTGTGTATTACATACTGTAAAAGATTTCAGCTTTCAAACCCAGCTATGGATTTTGATCAGTCCCTGAGTACAGGTGAAACTCCTATTTTCCCCTTTACATTGCAAAACAAGCGCAGAGTTAGAAGTGCTTCAGATAAGCAAAATCCATGGAGAATATGGTTACTGGGCAGCAATTGCATAAAGCTAAGTGTCTGTCTCTTTCTCAGCTGTTCTTGTTCCTCAAGTAAGGAGGTTACTAAAAGGTGTGATTTAATTGATTTATAGTTGTGAATCTCTGCAAGAACATGACTTGAGAAAGCAAAGGATAGGATAAGTTGTTCTGCAAGTACATTACTTGAGAAATGCAAGTATGGTATCAGACGTTCCGTACATTGTCAGAAATGGCAAATGCGCCAATGCAAATTAGTCACCACGGTGAGTCTGCATTTCTTAGGAGACCGTATTTCATCTATTTAAAATTAATTTCTTGGTTAAATAATCCCGGCTGTGGAGATTTTGTATTGTTATATACCAAGCAAAAGTGCTTATTGAGATAACTAGTTTTTATGTCACTCTAATCCAAACATTTGAATTGAACTTAGATTTACAGGACACATGGTATCCAATATGATAAAACGGCTTGTGTAAAACCAATATTATCTATTATGTCAAAAGAGAATTTTTGTTGTGCCAGAACTCCATGGAGAAATGCTGCGCAAACAAGAGCACATCATGGATGACCAGGCTTCAAGATGCCACAAAAATACGTAGGTGCCATGTTAAATCTTCTTATGGTTCCCTCCTGTTGAGCCTATTGTCTTTCAGCTAAAATCATTTGTCCCATATATCTGCATTAACAAATTAACTGCTGCAATAAGCACACATCAAAGATAAAGTCGACATAGAGTGAGCAAAATTGAAACAATACTATAGGACATCAATGTTGGCTTACCTTCCAAGCATCATGACAGTAGCTTGAGGATTAGTTCCAGGAGATTCATAAAATGTGGACCCATCAATGACCCTTAAGGCGTCAGTACCGATAACCTTGTAATCCATGTCAACTACTCTGTTAACCTGACAACCTCCATGATAGTGCCAGATAGTCAATACTGTGTCTATGCAAAATTGTCTCAAGGAAAGTGCACTGTCAAAATGCCTTCGCCGATAATTTAGAGGAAAATTGACCATCAAGTTAAGAAGAGCTTGTACTGGCATGCCAGGGATGCGAAACTTTGAGAAAGGCTCTGATTCTATCACCTTAATTATCGTCTCCATTCCTCGGACGCACCTGTCAAGGTCCTGAGGGTCTTGGAAATAGTTGAACCTCACAGTAGGGTTGTCATTCGGATTCAAAGATGTTAAACGCAGATGCCCTGATGAGACTGGGCCTGCAATCTTCTCAAGGATAATGCCTCCATTGAAGCTTCCATTTATGAGAGAATTCATGAATTCCATTGCTCTGTGCATGTCATCTCTTGTAGTTACCACATTAGGGTTCTTGGATGGTTCTCTAACCTGCAATTTTTCAAACAGTATAGCTTTTGTCATTGTCCTCCTTTTTCAAACAAGGAACCTACAGAGATCAAGTACGGAGTTCTGGAGAAACGATGAACAAGTACTGATGTTGAGACATCCAATTTCTAACCCCATGGCCAAATATTACCAAAGGAAAGTGGAGCCTCAAACCTGAGAAGCCAGCATATGAGCAGCTTCAAGAAGGTTCTGCATGAAAGCACCTGTAGAGCTTGATCCACTTGCTGCTTCAATAAAACTTTCAAACTCAGTGATGCCAACAGCTTGAATTAGAGATGTTTCAACATCACTTGGAGACGGAATGAAGATGGCATTCATAGGATTATCTGCCATCCCTTGGCCAACCAGGGGATTATTGACCACCACCTCTATGCCGTGCAACCTGAGGTCAGGAGCCGGCCCAATCCCACTCAGTATCAATAGCTGAGGGCTTCCAAGTGCCCCAGCTGACAAAATCACCTCATTCTTGAGGCCGGGTCGCAGAAATGCTCTGTGCAGGCCTCCAAATGAGTCCTTGAAGATAACACCATAAGCTCTTGGTCTTCCAAATTCTGTGAAGAACACCACCGATAGGATCAAGAAAATTGCTGTGGATGTTAGAGAGATATCTATAAACAAGATACTTTGTTGCAATTCTTCTACGAACAATGTTTAGACCTAGAAAAACAGACACATGCCTGATAACCCTAGACATATGACCCTGAACTATGCTCGATCAATAGCCTAAACTAGATTAACCTGAATTGACCTAATGGCAATTTGATTTGGCCTCAACTAGCCTGCCTAAATTTTGTTTTTGGCATTATTGCTTTTTTCAAGGCAAGGTTATTGGACCAACCATAACCATAGCAGACCTGAAATGGACCAGAACACAAATGACCTAATGTGAACAAGACTGAAATCTCATCAAGCTGGTACAACCTGTCCTGAAATTAACGAATTTGAACCAGAACCAAATGACCCATTTTCTAATTCTAAACCTCTCCACCCATTAGAGGACCAAGGCTGCATAATTTTTGAACCACAGAGCCGGCCGTAGGCGGGATTTTCATGCTCTATGTGGATGATTATGGTTATTCAAAAAATATGTTAGGGCAGGCCGGCACAGTTACATGTTTGACTGATAATTCTAGGTAGAAATGCATGCTTTACGAGGAATTTTGACTACTACTTAGAAGAAGAAAAAAAAAACCTGGTTTCTTTATAACCCCTTCCCCCCTAGCTACGTGTTTGACAAGGATGACCTCTATCTAGCCCAGAACATAGAATAAACAGAGTTGCTTGGAGAGACTCCTATATCTGATGTGTGCTAAGAACATTTTTCCTCGAATCACCTTTTATCTGAGTGAAATTACTTACCTTTCCTGGTTAGCAAGATCTTCTGAGCTGTTGCATAGATATAAACAGTAGTGCTCGTGGGGTCTGCATACTCCAGCAAGTCAGCAGCAGTATGCCTGTGGCCTTTGTCATCAAATATGGTCCCTCCGAATTTGGTTCCATGAATGTGTTCAAAGGTAAATCCATTGTACGGCTGCACTCCAGCCTCAAGCAATCCATCTTTAACTGCCGTTTGGAACTGCAGCATTGCAGGCTGGAAAGCCACCTTCTTCTCCACCCATTCATATGACTCATTCACCAAACCATAATCCCATCCTGTTCTTGCCACAAAGTCTGGAGGAGCCCTTGTGTAGAAGCCGGCATTGATGGCAGATCCTCCACCTAGGACACGAGCACGGGCATTGATAACTCCATCTTCAGAAACAAATCTCTGGGCGGGTGAAGATGGTGAGACATTAGCCAGATTGACCCCAAATGAGCCTATGTTTTCTATGTTCTTGTTTCCGTAGGGGGATCCTCCTCTTTCCAGCAATAAGACAGTTGCGCCATTTGAGAGAGTTGCAGTTAATGAACACCCGGCTGTTCCTCCTCCCACAACTATGTAATCGAAGTATCCAACTGGGGCAGCCAATGTTGCTGGTTTGACAAAGGAATGGGATGGGGCTGTGCAAACAGAAAGGAAGAGGTATATGGGTTAGGGAATGGCCGCAAGATTATGATGTAATATTTCAGCCACTGACACAGGAATCAAATGATTCTATTTCTTGTCACATTGACAATATGCTATGATTATAGAAAATATAGATCACACGACAATTGCTTCTATAAGTTATTATCTTAACGTGCATGCAGGTGCAATTGTGCAAGTGGTTGAGGGGTGGGGAGGGGAGGGAGGTAGGGGAGAGCACCTTCGTCAGCTGAACAAGCATAAAAGATAGAAGATCCAAGAACATAAGTAAAGATGATTCTCCAGCACTTGGAATCCATGAGTTGTCCGATCTTTTCAGTTGGGAGCAGAGAAATACAATGGGAAACTGCTCTTCTTTAAATACATCAAAAGTGATGCTTCAAGAAATCTTACACTATTCAGGTACAAAGATCTTCCTGTAGCCTCAGCAAAAGTTGTTTTTGTTCAACTAACATTTAGCATTTAGGGCATATTCATCTAAAGACTTTGCGTCACCAATAATCTAGCTAGCAAGCTTTAATGCACACAACTTCCCAGCCCATACTTATAATTTCTGTGTATGGTGCATGAAAAACAACTTTTTAACCATTCCATCTGGTAAAGACAGGAGTTCATTGTGGGTTGTTGACTGTTGATATTGTGCCACCGGGCATCTTTTTAAGTCGTGAAGGGTCCCCCTCTCCCCATCCCACCCCACCCCGCCCCCCTCCAACCAAAAAAAATCGTGGCATTTTCAAGCACCATATTGGTTCATCATATCTAAATTTAGAAATCCTTTTGAAGAGCAATCATTTCCTTAGTGCTTGGCTGAAAATGAGCTTAATAGCCTAGCTACAGACTACAAAGGGCCATTGTGATTGCATCTGCAGTGAAGTTTATATGATAATTCCTTCCAATGGTGCACATTAGCTGTTTTAGCTCTTAATACTTTCTGTCACCATTTAAAGCTACTCTATCTTTCCTAAGGGTCAGTATGTATATTGATGAACACACACACACAAAAATTGGGGCGGACCCTGATGATATTGATGTCACTTGTGGCAGAAAACCTTTTGCGGATTATATCAACAGCTATGAAATGAATCTAGGTATTTGTTGCTTAGTTCAGTTAACTTATACAGTACAAGATATGGTTTGGTGATTGAGCAGTCGAGCAATGCACAAGCCAAGGACATAGGTGTCGTTTGCTTTACAATAGATTGACTCAGGCACCCATCGTTTTGTAGGGAGTTCTCAATAAATGTAGGGTCGGATTTGACCTCGCAGCTTCTTGTAAAATCCAATTTCCTTAGTCAGGTGTCGCTTTTGTTGAAGATGGTGGCAAGTTCATGATCAGATTTATGACTACGCTTGAAAACTATGATCTTTAATTTGCAAATCCAGACAAACTCCTGATTAGTGATCACATAGGGAGTAGTTGAGGGACGGTGATAAACATCAATGCGGTCGGTGCAATTGATTGAATGAGAAATCCTGTACTATATGAAGCTATATTCCTTCAATGTAGCCACTGAATCCAGGTTTTGCAGAATTAATCATCTATTGTCGTATGACTCGTTTCCTAAAGTAGCCATCCTATTAAACATCCTAATCATTTTTGTTGATTTCCGTGCATCGTGATCATCATTAAGGTTCGTAATCATTCTGAAATATCCATTGATTGAGCCAATCATGAAGCAACTATCTACCAGTTCAACTGCCACAGAAGGCATCATAATTGCAAAAGCATACAAAGTGCAAGTCTTGCCTAAAGCTATTGTAAACTGAAGTTCTTAAAGATAATAATAGTGCACAAAGGACAATTATGTAATTTTTGTACTTCCTGATTATTATATATACATACCCAGGCTCTCTAATTGGGTCAGAGCCTCACATTACATTCACATAGCATCAAAGTTGTGAATCCTGATCTAATTTTTTTTTCATTTCTTGCTTTCCACGAAAAGGATTGTTGTGCCTCTTTGTCGCTTCTCTCACCGAAACCCTAGCTGAACCTGCCGCCGCTGCCACCGGTTCTCTAGCTGCAGCCGCCGCACCATGACCACCGTAAACTCCACCCCGGTCATTCCCCCGCCTGTCTCCGGCTTGACAGCACCGCTGTCGTTGCCTATCCCGAGCCTGCCACCAATTTCAACATGCTCTGTTTCGGTGCCCTCTTCAATCTTGTCCGCCTTCCCCCCACCGCCACTACCACTGCCACCGCTGTACACTTGTCAGTCACAGCGCTGCCATTCATTGTCTATTGGACGCTCGACGCCACCCTGACTGCACCCGTTTCGACTGACTATTCTTACCTCTATCGGATGGCATCCCCGACTGTTCCGTGGTCTCCAATCGCTCCACAGTTCGGCCCTTCTTCTGCCGTCGTGTTAGGTTAAATTACCGCAAGTGCATAGTGTCAGTCGTAGCTAGCAACAGCAAGTAAGAGTCGTATTCCATAGGGAGCTTGCTTTCGATTACCAGACTAATTCAAATGCTCAATCTAGACCGGACTAAGTTGTATGTTTGGTTTTAAACTAAGGAAATAGTAACAACAAAAAGGTTGAATGAGAAAACAAGATACTGAAGCACCTAGGTTGAGATATTAGCACAATTATGTTAACTGAACATTTTACTAACCCCTTCAAACAACCCCAAGCATGCATCATGAGTAGATAGATTGCCAGTTAAGCCCATCTTCTCCCTCTCTCAAGGGTCGAAGACTAGTCCTAGAACTATAGTCACCTATTTTCATGAAACTAAAGTCACAGGATTACAAGATCTACAATCTCGAATCTCAATTAAAGCCTTAATTATTTTCATATTAAAATCTTAATTGTCTAAAGGTCCTGTCTTTCAATGCTCCCCTAAGCCTGAATAATAATGGACGAATGCTCTTTCGAGCATTTCATTGAACACCTGGTGTGCATAGTAGAAATCACGAATACAAATATGTGAAAATAAGGGATTGGGGCTAGATCTTGATTCAACTAGACATAATCGGCCTTAACAACCTAAGTTGGGGGATTAGCCATAAATCATACTAAATTCCAACATACTAAATTCCAACAATTCAATTATCAATGTACTAAACATGATTCAATCAAACTCTAAAACAGCAACGAAAGGGAGAGAAAATCAGAGAACAAACTTGGATTGATTGTTGGGTCGAAGTAGAACTAATCTCCAATAATCGTAAATTGAATGTAAAGGAACAATTAAACTCTTCTAAGAAAACCCTAGAAATCGCCTAAGAGAAAACCCCCCAAGAGAAAACTCAATTCCCCTCAAAACAGCCCTGTTGGAATCTTAAGTCATGCAGGCGGAGAAGGGGGCAAGGTTGTGCCACATGGCATGGCCAGACCGTGCCACGGTTGTGCCACATGGCATGGCCAGACCGTGCCACATTGCTTGCCAACTGGTTGTGCCAGTTTTATGTGGCACGACTATGCCTCCCGACATGGGGCGCCCGTGCTTAATCCTTGAGACTTCTATGCGACGTTGAGCGACCTCTTTTGTGACTTTAAACACACCTCCTTGGCACTCATTTCTACTAAATATCATCTACCTTTCAGTTCCTTCAGTAAAGTCCCTGAAAATGTAGAGAGACATTATGTGACCTAAATGTATGCTAAAGAAGGCCAATTTGGCCATTTCTTAACACGATCGAACATGAAAATACAAGAGAAAAGAAGTCAAATAGGGGCTAAAATGGGGTTGAAATAGAGGTTTATTACTCCCCCATGTTTATCTCTTGCTTATCCCCAAACAAGACTAGTTCATGAAACACCGACCAGGGAGATAAACCTCTAGATACGCTCCTCCTCAGGCTAGAGATGAACGATCAACAAACCAAGATAAACTTATGCATTAAAGGTGGGCAAGTCAAGGTGTAAAACAATTTCAATAAACCACGCACACTCCCTTCCATGAAGCCCTCTGCCCAAATGAAACACATCAAATGCCCTAATATCGAAGCAAATAATAAGACAAGACCTTACTCGATGAGTGGTGAGTAGGTAGGATCGGTAGAACCCCACTTTAGGACAAAGTGGAATACTCCCCTCAATGTGTTTAGAATATGTAATAAGGGTGCACTCAATACTCTATCCATTCAAGCAAGCTTCCATAAGCTTGGTGGAGTTCTCAATTTTCCACCGCTTGATGCAAAATGCAATATACCAATCATGAGGGCTTGTAAAAAGGATGCAATGGGGCCAAAGGTAAAGGGTAAGAAGTTGAATAAATTTGGAAAGGGTGGAGCTAATAGTCAAAAGACTATGGAGCAAAAAAACACTTCCACAACTAATGTCGGAACAATGACTTCACACCACAATTGAAAAGTGAGCAACAAACTCCACAAAAACCTCAAGGGAGGGATTGAACAATCTTATCGCCTTGCCCTCATGCCAATCACTTTATTCAGAACTTTTCTACTTCTTTCTTTTCTTTTCTTATTTTTTTTTCTTTGCTTCCTTTTTTTTTTCTACTTGTTTCCTTTAAAATGAAAAAAGGATATGTGAATGGCATAAGGGATACAAACTCAAATAACGAATCCCCTCAACCAAGCCACCAATAACATACCCAAGGTGAACTAACATCCAAGGCAAACCCAACTCAAATAGAAGTGTTGCTCCACTAGACCTTGACAAGGATATGGGGAATATCTATAGGCTAAGTGTGTAGTGCGTAGGGTGCAACAACAAAGACAAGGCTAAAGGCACAAAAGGCTAGCAAAGGGGATAGTACGCATCCATGGGTGGCTTTTTGGCTTATGTGGCTAAATGGAACAAAAGTTATTTCAATCATATTAACATATGCACATGCTAAATGCGATTTCAAAGAGAACAAGACCAAGTTCTAGAGATGCAATCATGGATGAGCCACACATGAAAGGAAGTATGAGATTATATGCAATGAATAGTCATTAGGCTCAAAGTTTCACAGGTAAATCCACCACAGTCAAACAACTCACTCCATGGTATGTCCCACTTATTGAGGTCAATTAAGCCAAACCACATGAATCTCCAGGGCAATATGACATACAACATAGGGCAGGGGAACTACAGATGGCAGTGTCAAACACAATTTCACAAAAATACTCACCATAGCAGGCCACACCTCAACACAAAACTCAACCTGATCTATCAATGATCACCCCTTGTATTCTCTTCATAAGAGGGGTTTTCACAAGTCTTATTCAAAAAAAATTCAAAAGCAATAAATCTAACTTGGAAAGCAATAAAAGTTATAAAGAATAATGAGAAGAAGGGTAAGAAGTAGTACCTAGAAAGCTTAAGGATGCCCAACTCGATCACTTCTCCTTTTAAGGTGCAAAATCTAACTTATATGCTCTAAACTACATGCTCTATTAAAGGGAAAAAAAATGCAAAGACAACCTAGTAAAACTACATGTCATCCTATCTATATGATGTAAATGCAAGTGATGCCATTCAACCCACACTCCAAAATCCACAATTCCACCCAAAGAGCTACAAGCTCCCCCCCTCCATGCTTGAGGTTTTCATTGTCCTCAATGAAAAGAACAAAGAAAAGGCCAAGGGAAGGGTAGAACCAATAGCACCCAGGGGAAAAGGGTGGGTGGGGGGAAAAGAAAAACACATTTTTTTTCTTTTTTTCTTTTTTTTTCAAAAGCAAAGAAATACTTAGGTTGCCTCCCAAGAAGCGCTTGTTTAAGGTCCTGAGCTTGACCTTTACCTCACAAATGGTAGACGAGAACGGCACGGGAGGTGGGCTAGGGGAGGTGTGAAAATGTGGAGTAAAATCCACTGCTTCCCCAGTACAAGTAGAAGTGAGCCAAAAACTAACCGAGATGGCTGCAGAAAAGGTAGAAGAACTCCCAAACAGCATGGGGGGTTCCTCATCTCCATCAAATACATCGCCTCCAAAAACAACATCGGGGCGACCGCGGAGGGCAGGGGAATGACAGGCACAGAAGGTGGTGTGGGTGGACGGAAATAAAAGTCTACCCTCTCTTCGCACATCTGAAAAGATATGTTATCAGCCTGTACGTCAATTACCGCCCCAACTGTAGCTAGGAACGGTCTCCCCAAGATGATAGGCATCCGAGAGTTCTCATCTATATCCTTAATGATAAAGTCGCAAGGGATGATGAACTTACCCACTTGAACAGGGATATCCTCCAGGATACCCACAGGTTGCTTGATGGAACAATCTGCGAGCTAAATGGTCAGACTAGTGAGTTTTGAGTCTTGCAATTGTAGCCTTCTATAAAAGGACAGGGGCATTAGGCTCATGCTAGCTCCCAGGTCACAAAGAGCTCCCTCAATCTGTAAATCGCCTATAGCACAAGGAATGAAGAAACTGTCTGGGTCCTGCAGCTTAGAAGGTGATTGACGTTGTAGAATCGAGCTATACACCTCTCCAATGGGGACCACTGAGGCTCCCCCATCCCAGAAAGAAGCCCCCTCAAAAATTGTATACAGGATGGTGCTCTCTTGAGGTCTTCCAAGAAAGGAGTTTCCGCATAAATCCGTGTCAGCATGTCTAGGAATCTAGCAAATTTGGGCTCAAACTGAAATAACTTGGCCCAAGCTAGCATCTGAGGGTAGGGTACTGGCGGCTGATAGGGGCAAACTGGAGGTGCGAGACTGACCTTCCCAATGGAGCTCAGACTCTCCTCTTCCTTCTGTTCATCAGTTCCTGCAAAATCAGGAGTTGAAAGTATCTCCTAGAGAACCATCATAGGGCTTTCCTCTAACCCCTCGCCCACTGAAGCAACGGCGTTAACATAGCCCCGGGGGTTAGTTTCAGGTTGGCCTGGTAGTTGCCCCTGAGGCTTGGATAAGGTGCTGACTTGCTATGCAATCTGGGCGTCCATTACCCTCTGATGCGCAGCCATAGCATTGAACTTGGAGGTCAACTGATTGATTGATGAACTAAGAGCTTCATCAGTCTTAGTTTGAGTCATTATGAATTGCTCCATGAGACTCTCTAAATTTGACTTAGGTAGTAGAGGTGGGGGTGGAGGATTGTAGGGGGCTTTGTACCAGTACCTAGGTGGCTGTATAGTATTTTGAGGTGGAGGGTTGGGATTTCTATAGGAGGGGTTGGAGTAACTCTTCCATCATGAGTTGTTTTGTGGTTGGGGGTTGAAGTTGTGGACGACGTTGGCATGCTCAATCGAAGAGGGACCATTGAAGCACTCAACGGATATATGCCCCTGCATACCACAAGTCTCGCACATCGCACAGACTCCAACTAAGCTTGAAGAACTACCAGGGATAGGGGAAGTCCCTACTCTGTCAAGCCGCTGAGCCAAGGTGTCCACTCTACTAGCTAAGAGTGTAACCGTATCGATATCATACTTTGCCACTGCGTCTCGTTGGGTGGCTCTCTCGCTCGAGCAGTGGTAGTTGTTAGAAGTAATCTCTTCCAACAATGCTTTGGTTGCCTCAATAGACTTCCCCATGAGAGCTCCTCCTGTAGTGGCATCTACAGAAATCTTGACCAACTGTTCTAGCCCATTATAGAAGTTCTGGACTAGAAGCCAGTCAGGGATGCCGTGATGAGGGCACTATCGCCGCAGGTCCTTGAATCTCTCCCAGGCTTCGTATAAGAACTCCCCATCTCTCTGAGTGAAGGATATGATGTCAGTCCTTGGCTTTGCAGTCTTTCCAAGAGGGAAGTATTTGCTAAGGAAGGCTTTGGAGAGAACCTCCCATGTGGTGAATGAGTTGGGCGCCTCATTCTGCAACCAGTCACTGGCTCTGTCTCTCAATGAGAATGGGAAGAGCCTCATGCGTATTACATCGGCGGGCACCCCAGTTAACTTAATAGTATCACACTTCGCAAAGAAGTTGCGAAGGTGCATGTTGGGGTTCTTAGAAGGGTGCCCACATAATTGGTCTTTCTCCACCAAAGAAATTAGCGCTGGGTGGAGCTCAAAGTTATGTGCCTCAATTGTTGGGCTTACTATGGAAGACGTAATGCCCAACGATTGACGCATAGCATAATCTCGTAACACCTTTTGCTCTTGCCCCGCCATCACTGCTTCTGCTTTCTTCCTCTTTCTCGCTTCTCTGCTACGCTGGCGTGTTGCTGCTTCTATCTCAGGATCAAGTGGGACAAGGCCTCCATTCCCTTCACTCCTCCTGCGCATACAAAAGCAAACACTATACCTAGCGTAAAAGGTATCAAGCAAAAGGAAAGAAAGGGGTAAACTACAAAAAGGGAAAATAAAGGTCCAGTCCAGAGTATCCTAATTAGTTCTAATATCGAAAGGAACAAGCTCCCCGACAACGGTGCCAAAAACGTGTTATGTTAAATCACCGTAAGTGCACGGTGCCTGTCGTAGCTAGCAACGGCAAGTACAGCTCATATTCCACAGGGAGCTTGCTTTCGATTACCATACTAATTCAAACGCTCAATCTAGATTGGACTAAGTTGTATGTTTGGATTTAAATTAAGGAAACGCTAACAACAAAAAGGTTAGATGAGAAAACAAGATACTAAAGCACCTAGGTGAGATATTAGTGCAATTATGTTAGCTGAACCAATTACCAACCCATCAAACAATCCCAAGCATGCATCATGAGTGGATAGATTGCCAGTTAAGCCCATCTCCTCCCTCTCTCAAGGGTCGAAGACTAATCCTAGAACTATAGTCACTTAGTTTCATGGAACTAAAGTCGCAGGATTACAAGATCTACAATCTCGAATATCAATTAGAGCCTTAATTATTTTCATATTAAAATCCTAATAGTCTACTAAGCCACGCTAAGTAAAGGTCCCGTCTTTCAACACTCCCCCAAACCCAAATAATAATGGACGAATACTCTTTTGAGAATTTCATCGAACACCTAGTGTTCACAGATACAAGTATAAGAAAATAAGGGATTGGGGCTAGATCTTGATTCAAATAGACATAATCGGCCTTAATCCCAACCTAAGTTGGGGAATTAGCCATAAATCATGCTAAATTCCAACAATTCAATTATCAATGTACTAAACATGATTCAATCAAACTCTAAAACAACAACGAAAGGGAGAGAGAATTAGAGAACAACCTTGGATTGATTGTTGGATTAAAGTAGAACTAATCTTCAATAATTATAAATTAAATGTAAAGGAACAATTAAACTCTCCTAAGAAAACCCTAGATATTGCCTCAGATAAAAGCCCCCAAGAGAAAACTCAATTCCCTTCAAAACAGCCTCGGTGGAATCTTAAGTCGCGCAGGTGGAGGAAGGGCCACAGTACGGTTGTGCCACATGGCACGACCCGACCAATCGGCACTGGCTAGGTGGCACGGTCATGCCATATGGCACTCCCAGACCGTGCCACATTGCTGGCCAACTGGTTGTGCCGGTTTTATGTGGCATGGCTATGCCTCCTGGCATGTGGCGCCCGTGCGTCATCTTTGGGACTTCCATGCGATGTTGAGCGACCTCTTTTGCGACTTTAAACTCGCCTCCTTGGCACTCCTTTTTGCTAAATATCATCTACCTTTCCGTTCCTTTAGTAAAGTCTCTGAAAATGTAAAGAGACGTTATATGAGCTAAATGTATGCTAAAGGATGCCGATTTGACAATTTCTTAACACGATTGAACATGAAAAGATAAGAGAAAATAAGTTAAATAGGGGCTAAAATGGGGTTGAAATAGAGGTTTATCACGTCTTCATTACTCCGCATATCGCTCGTTTCCAGCGGCCTCTCAACGGTTAGACCCCACCGATTCTCACGTCAGCTCCGTCCCTTCATGATCAAGTGCCATGGATCACTGTGAGTTCTAACCTCCCACCAATCTACCCGGGTTTATTCACGCTTAATATCAAGAATTTTGTAACTATTGTTCTTGATACCGTGGAGGAGTTCTTGTCCTAGCATACTCAATCTATCGCTTTTTTGGTTTCTCAATACTGAAGCGGGTTTTTTGATGGTGCAATTGATACTCCCTCCCCTTGTATTCTTGATTTTCATGGCGTTAGCATCCCAACCCATCTTATTCTATTTGGTTATGTTTAGATCAGCTCATTCAATCTTCGTTATTTATCACAATTTTCACTAGTTTATTAACTCAGGTTCATGAGTTGGTTCATTCTAAACAAATATGGGATAGTTTGTCACATCGCTTTAATATGGAAAATCTGGCCCGGGCTATGGATCTTAGGCGTACTTTGTCTAATTTGTCTAAGGACCCTGGAAAAAGTATGGACGATTATTTGCGAACCATTAAGCATATTGCAGATTCACTTGCATCCATTCGTACTCTTGTTTCTGACATAGATCTAGTTCAGTTGACTTTGAATAGACTGAAGGAGGATTATCATGAATTGGTAAAGTTCCTAGCCTTGAATGCCACTATGTTTTCAAATTGTTTCTAATCTACCACTGTTTATTTTTTTGTTCCAATATGCCACTATGTTTTAATCTTTTCCTCAAGTTGCCACTAAGTGAGATATTAACTTATTGTATGGGGTAAATTTTAAAATTTAATTCATTTTTTGGGTAAAAATGTTCCAAAAGTGAAAAAGTTTTTTCAAAAATTAGAAAAAATTTGTAGACTTAGGGAAAGAAAACTTATTAACATAAGAAAAATATTTAGTAATTAATATAATAATAATAATAATAATAATAATAATAATAATAATAATAATAAT
>JACYFF010019584.1:99805133-99838473 GCA_017589665.1 Selenicereus undatus
TATTATTATTATTATTATTATTATTATTATTATTATTATTATTATTATTATTGTCATCATCATCGTTAAGGAGAAAAAACAAATATTTCGCTAATGTTTTTAAGTTATTCTTTCCTACTTTCAGCGTTTTTTCCATTTTTTTTAGAGTTGTACAAGGATTTTTCAATTTAAAACATTGTTTATAAAGAAAGTTAAAAGTAAAAATTAGATTTACCTGCTACAGCAAGTTAGTAGGTCACCTAGTGGCATTTTGCATTAAAAATTAAAACATAGTGGTACCATGGAATAGGAAAAAAAAACATGGTGGTACAATGAAAAATATAGAAAATATGATGGTATTCAAGTCCATGAACTCTGCATTGGTAACCACTCTCTCTTATGGTACCAACTTTCTGACTTTTGATGATCTTTGTTCCAAGCTCATTCACTATGAGCCGCATCTCAAGTTCCTTAAGTCGAAGGACTTGGTCAGCATTCAGCATTCTACTCTAGCTACTACAGTTACTAGTTCTGTGTCAGGGAAACAGACTTCGAACTCTACACCCACTCATGCTAATGGTTCAGGATGCAACAGGAATAATCATCGCAATAATAATCGGAAAGGGAATCGGAATCAAGGGGGCGGAAATCGAAACTTCAACAAGCAACAGCAGCATGCCTACAGGAACTGTTGTTTATTCATAGTCTAGTATTCAATGTTCATCGCCTTATGTTACAAACATTCTTTCTACAGGTAACACTTCATCTTAAGGGGTCTTCAATTCTCACCCTAATGCCGTGTGTTAAATTTGCTTTGCCCTGAGTCATACGGCTGTAGGTTACCCATAGTGTTATAATCCCACCCGGGCTCATTTAGTTCCTGCCTATGCCACATCCAATGCTGTTAATGCCAACAAATTAGTGTGGTATTCTGATTTTGCTGTTGTCTCACACATGACCCCTACGGAAGGTAATTTACTTTCTAAATCTGCTTACACTAGCACTGATAGAGTTCGGCTTGGCAACAGTACCCTTCTTCTCATTAAACATGTTGGCCATCTTAAAATTCCTCCAGTCACTAAGCCTCTTGTCCTTAACAATGTCTTGCATGTGCCTTCATTAAAATACAATTTACTCTCTGTTAAACAACTTCGTAAAGATAACAATTGTGTTGTAGTGTTTAACGACTCGTTTATTTCTATTGAGGACACAACCTCGGGTAATGTTCTCTTGCATGCATTATTAATTGGCAATTTCTACCCCTTAGTTGTTCATGATTTGTTTCCCAAGACTTTTACTGCACTCGTTGATCCTACAACTACTGGGTATCGTCGACTTGGACATTATGGAGTTAGAATTTTGTCATTTCTTAAAACTAGGAACTTAGTTTCTTTTTCCAATAAGTTTCATGATTCATGTAATTCTTGTCTTCTTGCTAAATCTCATAGATTACCCTTTCAATTAGTAGAATATCATTGTCTTAAACCTTTGGATCTAATTCATTCTGATTTATGGCAGTCGCCTGTTCTTTCTAATATGGGGTATAGGTATTATATTTGTTTTATGGATGATTTTTCAAGATATACATAGGTTTATCCATTAGAGCGAAAATCAAATTTTTTACCAACTTTTTGTGCCTTTCAGAAACTAGTTAAAATCTATTTAATACCAAAATTAAAATGTTTCAAGGTGATGGAGGCCGTGAATTTGATAATACATCCCTTAATGCTCATTTTTTAGAACATGGAATTTATTTTTGAAAGTCTTGTCCTAAAACCCAAGCCCAAAATGGAGTTGTTGAACGCAAGCATCGCCACCTCAATGAAATCGCTCGTTCCTTTCTCATTGAGGCTCACATGCTTGCCACTTTTTGGGTTGAAGCCATTCAAACCATGCACTGTGTTTGTTGCTAATAGGCTTCCTACAACTAATCTTCAAGGACACTGACCTTTTGAAAAATTATTTCATCACTTACCTGATTACAATTTTCTAAAATCTTTTGGTTGTGCCCGTTACCCAAATTTTTCAGCTACTTCTGAAAATAAATTAGCACCAAGGTCCACTAAATGTATTTTCATTGGCTATGCCTTACATTACAAAGGATACAAATGTTTTGATCCTCTCATGGGTCGAAGTTATATAAGTCGACATGTGGTTTTTCATGAACATGAATTTCCTTACTTGGAATTTCTTCACAATTCTGACTCCACAATTTTTCGCTGTCCTAATCCTTCGACTGAGTGCCTTGTTGAGTTATTTACCCCCATGGTCACTGCTCTGTCCATCTCACCATCCTCACCAAGATCTGCAGCAGCGGTCCATGCCCAAAATCCCAAAATAGTACCTCCCTTCTCCCTGGCCCATCCGTTTTCCCTCCACCGCTGACTTCCTCTTCCATGACCCAACATACTAGCCCAACTCGTCTCTCACGGCCTTGACCACTACTATTGTGCAGTCTTCCCCCGAGCCCAACCCTCTAGCTTTTACACCCAGCCTATCAATGCCTAAATCAGGCCCACTATCCTCCTTAGCCATCTCCCCAACCCAAACCCCAGTACCCATGTCCATTCCCTCGGCCCCGTCTATGCCTCATCCCCAGACCATACCTTTGGACACTCTACAACCCACTTCAAAGCCTAGTAACAATCATCCCATGATCACTAGGGCCAAGAGTGGAATTCGCAAGGCCAAACAGTTTTTGTCCCTTGACACAGGCATTGTAGGTCTTGAACCCACTTCTTCTAAACAGACATCTAAAGACCCTAAATGGCAAGAGGCTATGATTGATGAATATAATGCTTTGATTGCTAATGACATATACGAGTTGGTACCTTCTCAACCTGAACAAAATCTTGTAGGTTGTAAATGAGTTTATCGGGTTAAATTTTATTCTAATAGTTCCGTTGAGTGGTACAAGGCACGATTGGTTGCCTTTGCCAATCACCAACAACTTGGCATTAATTATCATGAGACTTTCAGTCCTGTTGCCATATCTGCCACTATTCGTCTTGTTCTATCCTTAGCCCTAACCTTTGGTTGGTCTATTCAACAGCTGGATGTTAAGAATATCTTTCTTCATGGTGTTCTTACTGAGGAAGTTTATATACATCAACCACCTGAGCTTGTTCACTCTTAATTTCTTCATCATGTTTGTTAGCTCAAGAAAGTTATTTATGGACTCAAACAGGCACCCTACGCCTGGTTCCACAGGTTCAGTAGCTTTCTTCTTACACATGGTTTCACTTGTTCCGCCTCTGATACATCCATGTTTGTTTATCACCATGGTTCTACCATTATGATCCTACTTCTCTATGTGGATGATATCATTCTCACTGGTAGTTCCTCGTCTGTCCTTCACAATTTCATCTTCGTTCTTTCCCCTCAGTTTGCTATGAAGGACTTGGGTGACCTACATTATTTTTTGGGTGTGCAAGTGGTATGAACTCCTACGGGGATATTTTTAACCCAGCAAAAGTATGTTCGTGATCTCATTCACAAATTTCATATGCATACTGCTAAGCTTGTTTGTACCCCTTCTCTTTCTAGAACCTCCTTGACCCTTACAGATGGAGAGTTACTTGTCAATCCCACTGAGTACAGCAGTATGATAGGTGCATTACAATACTTAAATATGACTAGACCTGATATTGCCTATGTTGTTCATGTAGTTTTCGAGTTTACGCATGCTCCCCGCACTACTCACCTGCACGTTGTCAAGCGTATTTTCAGATGTTTGCAGGTTACTTTGGGTCATGACTTGCAGCTTCGCCTTGCCTCTGCTCCATCTGTCATCGTCGCCTACTCTAATGTTGATTGGGCTGGGTGCAGGGATTCTTATTGATCTGCTATGGGCTACGGCCTAAATCTCATTGCCTGGCGTTCCAAGAAGCAACCTGCGGCCCCCAAGTCGTCTACTGAAGTTGAGTAGAAAGCTGTCGCTTACACTATTTCTGAAACCATCTAGATTCGGAAGCTTCTCCTTGATATTGGCATTTCATTCACATCCCCTCCTAAGGTCTACTGTGACAACATCAATGCCTCCTACATGGCTGTGAATTCGGTTCAGCATGATCACAGCAAGCATATTGTGTTGATTATCATTTTGTTAGAGAACGTGTTACTCATGGGAATCTTATTGTCCAATATATTCCCACTCAGCTTCAGTTAGTTAACATTTTTGCCAAAGAGTTGTCTTTTAAGTTGTTTGATTTTTCAAAGATAATCTATCAGTACGTGCCCCCCAACATATTAAGCGGTATAATAGTGTACAGAGGACAATTATGTAATTTTTGTACTCTCTAATTATTATATATACATACCCAAGCTCCCTAATTGGGTCATAGCCTCACATTACTCTCATAGATAAGTCCGTGTCCAAGTGGCAACGCCAAATTAAATTTTGGGTCATGTTTTGGGTCAAGCTATATTTCGGGTTGGTTCGGTTTGTATTTGGTGAATTTTGGTTGGGGCTGACTTCGTGTCAACTGTGAAGCAAGCGAAGCAACTTTGTGGGAAATTTTGGATTGGCTACATCTCAGTTTGGGTCAATTCAGAATTTTGTTCTACTTTTGGGTCAGCGTGTTTCAGGCATTGCGAATCTTGGATCAGTTTTGCCAAGTCTACTCACTTCTGTATGACTTTTGTTCCGCGGAGTATTCTTCTTCTCTCCATCTATTTTGTTTTGAAGGTTACAGTGAAGATAGATTGCCTTTGCGTGCTTGCACTCTTTGTTGCTCCAAAGAAATGCAAATTCTTTGGTTAAATTTTCCTAAACAAGTTATTGTGAGATAATTAAGTGACGTAACAAGTAAGATATAAATTTGTGTGTGTTAGACTTAGTGGTTTATAATGCAAGGTTGTTATCCAAGTCAGCAAGGTTGTTAGTGAGCTCACTCATGATTAGTTAGGTGGTTAGCTTACTGTAAATATCTAGAGGCAAGTTGTATATAAGTGGGTTGTACATTTTGTAGAGTATGATTCTGCCATGATATAGATTACTGCAATGAAGACTTTATCTCTCTATCATCTTCTTCTTCTTCTTTGTATTACATGGTATCAGAGCAGGACTATTAAATCTTGATTTTCCATTGTTTTTTTTTTTTCATCTTCGATTGATTGTTTTGCTTCATCAATCAATCAAGCTTGTCACATCTCTGTTTACCTTCTTATTGTTCTTCGATTAATTGGCTTGTTTCACCAATTAATCTAGCTAATCTTTACAAGATTGCAGAGTATTCGATTCTAGATTTGGATTGAAATGTTTACAAATTTTAACAATGGAGAGAATAACAACAATGATATGTACGTTGTTCTTGCAAAGTTCGGATCATCCTGTTATGCAGTTGGTAAACAACAAGTTGAGTGGTGCCAATTTCCAGCGATGGAGTAGAGCTGTAAAGATTGCTTTGTGAAAGAAAGGAAAGCTTGGATTCATCAATACAGGTTGTCCTAAACCGGATTAGAATTCCTCGAGCTTGGAACAATGAATTCGGTGCGACAATATGGTGGTGAGTTGGCTTTTGAATTCAATTTCTCCTGACTTGGTTGATGCTTTCTTGTATGCAAATTCTACTAAAGAACTCTGGAATGAGTTATCTGAGAGATTTGGTCAAAGTAATGAACCACTTTGGGATGAAGTAAGTGATTTGAGTGAGGTACCTGTGTGTGGTTGTACTCCTCCATTCAACTTTAATCCTGCTTGTGCTGTTATTAAGAAAACCATTGAGTTAGATCAACGACAGAAATTGATACACTTTCTTCTGAGATTAAATGATAGTTATGATACTATTTGAGGTCAGATACTATTACTAGATCCCTTGCCAGACATAAATAAAGCCTACTCCATGATTAAAAGAGTTTAAAAACAAAGGCAAGTGACAAGTAGTATTAAAGTTGCTCAAGAGATAGCTGCAAATGTGAGCATAAACCATATGACTGAGGAGACTGAGGGAGGCCCTAATGCTTTTGTTGCTCGTGGGGTTCCAAGAAATAGGAGGGATAAT
This sequence comes from Selenicereus undatus, assembly GCA_017589665.1. Taxonomy (NCBI): domain Eukaryota; kingdom Viridiplantae; phylum Streptophyta; class Magnoliopsida; order Caryophyllales; family Cactaceae; genus Selenicereus; species Selenicereus undatus. Next base: position 99,811,115 of record JACYFF010019584.1, read on the forward strand.
AGGAAAACAAAGAGTTCAAGATTTTGTACTCATTGTCAAAGGATAGGCCACACTGTGGATCAATGTTTTAAGTTGGTTGGATATCCGGATTGGTATGAAGGACAAAAGGATACCTCCAAGATGAAGAAACCTGTAAGAATGGCTAAAATGGCTACAAACGTGTTTGGTTCTGGCACAGGTCTTAGCTCAGCTGCAGACACTCCTCTTGATGATGTTGGGAATATTAGAGAAGGTAGAAGTGGCAGGCAAATGGATGTAAATTTGATCAATGCCCTTGCACAGGAGATGCTGAAGTTAGTTAACAACAAAAAGCATGTCACTGACTAGTAGCCAGAAAACTTGAGTCATTATGCTCACTTTGCAGGTAAATCTCCTGGCAGCTCCCATTTTGGTATTTGTTGTGTTGTGACAAATAGCAATAATGGCTCTTGGATTGTAGACACAAGAGCATCAGACCACATGACCTTTGATTCAACTTTATTTACCTCCAAAACCACTTTATCTCGACCCATTCAAGTCACTTTACCTGATGGAACCTTAAGAATTGTTAAGCAAACAGGACACATTCCCTTGACTTGTACTCTAACCCTTAAGAGTGTATTGCATGTGCCAGATTTTAAGTACAATCTTTTGTCTGTAAACAAATTTCTCAGAGATCACAACCTTTATATTACCCTCTTCCCTGACAAATGCTTCTTTCAGGACCTTACAACTAGCTTGACTGCGGCCACTGCACTTGAAGATGGTGGACTTTATTTCATAAATCCTTCACCTGGTAGTGGGAACACTAATAATGCTTTCTTGACTACTGGAAGTGACAGCCACACAAGAATTTCACCTAAAGTAGAATGCAAGCCCAGTTTTTCTCATGTTTCCTTGAACAACTCAGCATGTACTTTGACAGACCTTAATGTTCTACATGCTAGATTAGGACATTCTTCTTTGTCCAAGATGCAACACATTCCTTATTGTAAGCAATTTTTGAACAATTCATTTACCTGTGAGACTTGTACTTTGGCAAAGTTTCATAGATTACCCTTTAATAAGAGCATCATTTATACTAAATTTCCCTTTCAACTAGTTCATATGGATCTCTGGGGACCTTATAAAGCAGCTAATATTTCTGGTGCTCATTATTTTCTTACACTAGTTAATGATTTTAGTAGAACCACTTGGACATAGCATTCATAAGATAAAACACAAGCTGTTACTGTTGTGATTTATTTTTTCCAAATGGTGTCAACTCAATTTTAGAAAAATATCACCATGATTAGGACATATAATGGCACAGAATTTATAAATAACACTTTATTAGAATTTCTTGCATCAAAAGGTGTTTTGTTACAAAGGTCCATTGTTAAAACTCCCCAACAAAATGTGGTGGCAGAGAGGAAACACAGACATCTCTTGGACACAGCAAGGGCCCTAAGGTTTCATGCTGGGTTTTCAAAAAGATTTTGAGGTGAATGTGTTTTATATACAACCCATATTATCAATAAATTACCCATGGCCAATCTTTCCTGGAAAACTCCTTTTGAAATACTCTATGATGAGACTCCTTATGATGAGTTGAGAGCCATAGGTTGTCTATGCTGTGCTGCCAGAATAGGGGAAACAGATAAATTTGAACCTAGAGCTAGGAAATGTGTTTTGCTTGGTTATCCATTTGACATCAAAGGCTACAAATTATATGATTTGCAAACTAAACAAGTTTTTCACAGTAGAGATGTCATTTTTCATGAAAATATCTTCCCTTTTAAGGCACCACTGGGTAATTCAGCTACCATTGTAGAGGATCCTGACAGTGGGTCCATAATTCCTCACCTAGTACCTGCAACACAGTTTTAGGATGATGTTATTGACATTCATCAATCACCAATCCCCTCACCCATTGCCTCCTTACACTCAGATCCAATGTCTTCTTCCTCTCCAACAACTAACACGGTTTCTAACTCATAACCTCAACCTTCTAGGATTAATTCTTCTCCACCTCCCAGAAGATCAACTAGCGCAAAAACTCCTCCATCATGGTTGCAAGATTACATTCGTTCTAAGGCCACCAATTCTAAGTCCATGGCACAGTCAGTGAATACATCTCAAATGACAGCACCCCATAGTTGACCTACAACACATAAACCTAACTCTACACCATATCCTTTATTCCTTCCAACAGATTTGGCACATTTGTCTTCCAATTATGTGGCTTCACTTGTTAATGTTCTACAAATCCCTAAGCCTAGTTGCTATGCACATGCAAAACTGTATCTAGAATGGGTAATGGCCATGAATCAGGAGATTGAGGCTCTTGAAAAAAATGGTACCTGGACTTTGACCTCTTTACCATATGGCAAGAAAGCTTTGACCTCTATATGGGTGTATAAGACAAAATTCAGACCAGATGGCTCCATTAAGAGGCATAAACCTAGGTTGGTCATTGGGGGCTTTACACAAGTCAAGGATAAGGATTACAAACACACTTTCTCTCCAGTTGCTAAACTCACTATAGTAAGAGTTTTTATTGCCCTAGCTACCAATAAAGGTGGCCTCTTCATTAGTTAGACATCAATAATGCATTTTTACTTGGGTTTATTGATGAGGAAGTGTATATGATACCCGCTGAAGGGTACTCTAAAGCCAAGCCAGGACAAGTATGTAAATTAGAGAGGTCCTTATATGGCCTGAAACAAGCTTCCAGACAGTGGAATTTGGAATTGACAAAGTTCCTTACACGCCAGGGTTTCAGCCAGTCAAAAAGTGATTATTCTTTGTTTTCCAGAACTGTACAGGACAAACATACCTTTATCTTGATCTATGTTGATGATTTGCTGATTTTAGGAAATGATGATATCGGTATTACTTAGATTAAACAAGCTCTTCGTGATGCTTTTACCATCAAAGATCTAGGAATGGCTAGATATTTTCTTGGTATAGAAATTTCAGGATCCTCAGCAGGGACATTCCTTAACCAGAGAAAATACATCATGGACATCTTGCAAGATGATGGGTTGACTGCAGCCAAACCAGCTAAATTCCCTCTTCCACGAGGTCTCAAATCGTCCACCGAAGTTGGTGATATTCTAGATCAACCTGAGCCTTACAGAAGATTGATAGGACGACTTTTATATCTTACCCTCACCAGGCCAGATATTTCCTATGTGGTTCAACACTTGAGTCAATTTCTGTAACAACCTAGAGTGCCTCATTACCAAGCGGCTTTACATGTTTTGAGATATTTGAAAGGAACATCTAATGAAGGCATTTTCTACTGTACAAGTTCCAGTCTTCATGTAACAGCCTATTGTGATGCAGATTGGGGAAATTGTCAGATGTCAGCCCGGTCTTTAATAGGTTACTGTGTATTCCCAAGTTCTTCCATAGTTTCTTGGAAGACCAAGAAGCAAAAGACAATTGCAAACTCCTCTGCAGAAGCAGAGTATAGGTCCATGTCTGCCACTACTTCAGAGCTAGAGTGGCTTTCACAGTTGCTGCATGACCTATGCATCCCTGTTGCTTTACCTATAACTATGTTCTGTGACAACAAGGCAGCACAACATATAGCTGCTAACCCAGTTTTTCACGAACGTACTAAACATCTTCACATTGATTGTCATTATACTTGGGACAAGGCCTTGGAAGGATTCTTGCAAACAGCATATGTTACCTCCAATGAATCTTCACATTGATTGTCATTATACTTGGGACAAGGTCTTGGAAGGATTCTTGCAAACAGCATATGTTACCTGCAATGAATAGATTGCAGATATCATGACGAAACCCCTTGGTGAAGCACAACACGAATATCTTTGTTTGACACTGGGATTGCTGGAGTCTCCACCAATTCCAGCTTGAGGGGGGGGGATGTTAGACTTAGTGGTTTATAATGCAAGGCTGTTATCCATGTCAGCAAGGTCGTTATCCAAGTCAGCAAGGTTGTTAGTGACCTCACTCATGATTATTAGGTGGTTAGCTTACTGTAAATATCTAGAGGCAAGTTGTATATAAGTTGGGTTGTACATTCTGTAGAGTGTGCTTCTGCCATGATATAGATTACTACAATGAAGACTTTATCTCTCTATCATCTTCTTCTTCTTCTTTGTTTTACAGTGTGACATTAGTGTTCTGCAATAGAATTGCCTGTGATAGTTTTACATAAATGAATTATTAGAAGTCACTAGTTTATAAAGAAGATATTTTTTTTTTTGTTCAATTAGTCTCGGATACTTAATTTCAGACTGAAAAATTTTACTTTTGTCCTGGGAATAAATTCTACATACGTCCTTAACATGCAATATATCGAATATAGGTGTTCTTTGTAAAAACCGGGCATTTTATAGTGAGATTACCCTAAAAAGCATCAGTTTATCTTACTTGCTTTGAAATCAATTGCACTTTGGTAGTTAAGCTAACGCATTCTATTGGATGGCGGGCGGAAAAATAATAAATCAGTGGGAAAAATACATCCACTTTTGTCGACCACAGTTTTCAACAACCACACCATGCTTTTTCTAGCAAATGCAATGAACACTTCCACTTAAGTTATTTCGTAAATCTTATCTTATTTCACATAAATGATAAGATGTTTGCCAAACTCCATTTAAAACTCTTCCAATTCTATATTAGATGACAAATTTTAGTGGAAGACAATTATCGATCATGGTCTTGAATAATAATACCGTGATTATTTCCTAAGTGACTCCATCCCATTTGCAACAAAATTTTAAAATCAGAGGGAATTACACTTCATAAACTTATTAGTCAATCAGTTTAAATCTGTACTCAACGACGTCAAATAATCTCCCCCTCAAAGCAATAGAAAACGCACCTTTTCTGTACGTGTAATAAGTTCATCACCAAATACACTTGTGAAGACTTGAAATGAAAAGCCAAGACCCTTTTTTTTGGGGGGGGGGGGGGGTGTTGATCTTTACAGTATGGGAATTGGGATAGAATTATCCCCTTTTTTGTGTTTTTTAAGAATGCAAAGAGTTGTCACTCATAAGATGAAGTAAAGTCATGTTTAGTAAGCAAAAGTGCAAGGGAATGGAATAATTACTGATACTAGATCAGGGATTGGGAATGAGAACTTGAATTTTGAACACATGAGTTTGGAGAGAATAAGAATTGAATTAAGTTTCAATTTTGTTGTTTGGAGAGAATAAGAATAGAATCAAGTTTCAAACCTTTTTTTTTTAAATTATAGTATTATAAGTTAGATTTTCCTATTTTTGTCATTAGCTGATTTTATATTTTTGTAATTCAATTTTTGATTAGTATAGTTAGTAGTTTTGTCCACTCAAAACAAAAAGTTATTCTTCGTATTCTTGTTTAATTGATAATAAATTTATAAACCATAATTGTAGAATACATTTTAGGGCATGTCTTTTTCAACTTATTATGATAAGTACTTATAAGTACTTCTTATTAAACATACTAAATCATATTGAAATATGTTTATTCATGTTGAAATATGATGAACGGTGCTGAATGAGTTTATGCAAGTAGGGATTAGTTGTAACTAAGCATGGAAATATACTTATGTAGTTGGGTAACTATTGTATATCTAGTGGTAGAATATGATCATTTCGCAACAAGTTGTGTTTTCTATGCCATGATTGTTGTAAATTAAATTTTAAATGACTTCTTTAATGATATGTATCATTTACAAATAATCTGAATATATATTCAGTTTGTAGCTACTATTATTCACACAATAATTTCCTACATCCTTAACAATTAATGGATTACAAAGTCTTTCAATTTTGAAAATAATCGTAACTAGAAATACATAAAATGCACATTTTTTGGGTGGTTGTTAATAGATTACAAGTTTACATTACCAATAGATGGTGTTGTAAATGGTTGAGGTTGAGTTCTCTATAATAAAACAATTTTTATTTATTAGTGAGTTATTAGAAGGAGGATGAGATAGGGTATTTTTCTTTGTTTTAATCAAGAGATAAGGTAAAAATTAGATATAAGAATATATTGGTTATAAACTTTGGTACTAAAATTATTATTTTATTATTAGCAATAATTTTTAAAAAGTTTGTCTTTGAATTTTAATTACATGCTTAAAATAAGTATATAATTTTTTTCATAATTTATGACAAATCTATGTATTTATATAATATATAATTCATCAAATAAAATACATTTTATGGATATAATAATGTTAATATTATTTTTATATTACACTTAAAAGTGTGAAACATTCCAATTCATTACATAATGTCAAAATTTTTTAAATTTTAAACGAATTTGAAAATAATAATAATATTAAACCTATTTATAGTATTGGTAAAGTAAGTCCAATTATTGATAAAGAATAGATGATTTGTATTTAATCACAATCTAATCAACTACACACTTTTACAACTGTTGAATTGTGTTGAATTGTATTGAACGATGCTGATTGTTGACCTCATACTTGTATAAGGTTTTGATGATAACAAACACAAATTTGATGCTCTATATGGTTGTGCTTGAGTAATGTGTTGTTGACAGGATCCGGAAAACATTTTTGAAATATCTTGCTTGATTAAAAAGTGTTTGAGAACAGTGTCTTAGAACAGTTGCCGGAAAGTACATGTGTTTCAGAACACCGTTTCAGAACAGTTCTAGAAACAGTTCTTCATAGCAGCTGACTGACAAGGACCCAAGGAACATCAAAGAACTTGGAGTACTTCAGAACAGCTCAAGAAACAGTTCTAAGAAGCGTCAAAGCATTTGGAGCGACAAGTCAAATCGTATACAAGCTGTCCAGCTGATTAACAAGAGTCATTAGTTTGGTATTTATTTTATTTTATTAGATTCTTGTTAATATGCCAATTAGAAGGTCTTGATTTAACATTTACTTTGAATAGTTTTTGAGATATCTTAGAACACTGTCTCAGACCAGTTCTGAGAACAGGATTCAAAGTGTTTTTAAGCCAAAACTGAATTTTACAGTTTTTCCTTGATTTTTGGGCTGACTTTTTGAAATATTTGAGATATATTTTCTGTAGTCGTTGAGTCCAAAAGAGTTATTTTTGGCTTTGAAAATATTGTGGAGAGTTTTTAGCCTACTTTTTAGGGTGAATTTTTCACCAAGTAAAACAACTCCTATTTTTAGAATGTGGCTAATAGGTGGAGAAAATTGTGGGCTTGGCTGTTGAAAATTTGTGGTACTCATTTATCCTTGTAGCTCAAGCTGTTAGCGAGTGAGTTACCAAGTCTTGCAGCACAAGTATTTAGTGGGTAAAACTAATATCCTTGCGGCACAAGTACAGTAAAAATTAATATTGTTTCATCCCACATTCTTATTTAAGTAACTTCTCTCCTTCAATTTTTGGGGGGTGAGACATTGGTTTTCAAGGCATTTCAAGTTCTTCAAAGAGATATATTTTCATAAAGAAAACCATCTAAAGTGAGTAAAAATTCGAGTCCTCTCATTGGCATACTAGGCACTGAATTGTATTTTACCCTTGCTAATTTAGAAGCACTTAAAGTGAGGTGTTCATTTCATTTTCTCCTTTCATCAATGAGAATTGAGTGTGTCCAAGTCTAGGGAGACTTTAGACGTGGTGTAACTTGTCTTGGGTTAGGCGGTTACGTGAATGTTACATTTGTAACGGTGTAGGTTACTTCTGTAACGTATTTGGCCCGTATAGTGGAAGTGTGTGAAAAACCTACAGGGGTAGGTCGTGGTTTTTCACCTCAATTGGGCCAGAGGTATTTTTCACGTAAAAACACCGTGTGCATTTTGTTTACTTTCCGCTGCTATTCCATTTCTGGCTCACTGTAAACACTCTATCCGAATTATTCTTGAGGGTATTTCCAGAAACTCTGAAAAATCGGCCAACACAATTCACCCCCCCCCCTCTTCTATTCGTGTACTCTCAAAACTATTAGGTGGTATCAGAGCGGGTTCTCTTTTAAAGGCTAACACCTTAAGAGATCCTAGAAGATGAGTAAGCCACAAGGAATGCTTGAGGGTCAATCTGTGACTTGACCACCGTACTTTAATGGTCAACATTATAGTTGGTGGAAGAATCGCATGGAAAACTATGTTCAAGCTGATGATTATGAGTTATGGATGATTATCAAGAATGGTCCACTCATTCCCAGAAAGACAATCAAAGATGAGAGTATGGTTTCCAAGAAGCCTCAAGAATTCAATGCCGAATATTTTAAGATGATGGAAAAGAATTCAAAGGCCAAAAAGCTCTTGTATTTTGGCCTTGGTCCTGATGTGTACACTCGCATTTCTGAGTGCGAGTCAGCCAAAGAAATTTATGATGCCCTTCAAGTAGCTCATGAAGACACAAATCAAGTGAAGCAGTCAAGAATTGAGCTTTTTATGAGAAAATATGAGCTATTTGAAATGGGTGATAAAGAAACGGTGATGGAGATGTATACCCGTTTCACCCATATTACTAATGAACTAAAATCATTGGGAAAGTCCTTCACCACTGAGGAATTGGTGAGGAAAATCCTACGGTTTTTGCCACAGTCATGGGAGGCCAAAGTCATAGCCATCCAAGAGGCCAAGGATATGAACAAAATCTCCCTGGACGAGCTTATTGGCAATCTCCAAACTTTTGAGCTTAGAAGAAGCTCTCAGCTGAAAGAGGAGACTAAGAGATACCGAGGCCTTGCTCTAACGGCCTTGGAAGAGGATGGTTCGAACTTTGATGAAGAAGAAATGGCCATGATCACCCGAGAATTCAAGAAGTTCTTCAAGAAGGCCAAAGAGAACTCCAAAAAGAAGAACTTCAACAAGCCCAGAAGCAATGAACGGGAGCAGTTCACTGGGTGTTTCAAGTGTGGCAAACATGACCACATTATGAAGAACTACCCTCTGCTGAAGGAAGAACAGGAGACAGAACAGTTCCAGAAATAAGGCAGAAAACAGTTTGGGAACAGTTCTACAAGGCGATTCTCAAAGGCAATGCTGGCGGCTTGGGGTGACACTACAGAAGACGATGAGGCCTCTAAAGAAGAAGAAGTTGTCATAGCACTCATGGCCAGGAGTGAGTCAGATTTGGATGATGAGCCAGTGGATAGTCTATCCCAACTCAAGGGAAAGGTACGTGGTCTTAACAAAGCAAAACTTAAGGAATTGCTATTCACTTTGATGGATGATTGTGACGCTATTAATGCTAAAAATTGCATGCTAAAAGATGTCTGTTTTGATTTAAAAAGAGATGTTAGGAAGCTTGAACATGCAAACGAGATCCTTAAAAGTGAAAGACTTAAAGTGGATGAAGAGACCCTTGTTTTGTATGAAGACCTTGATAAGCTTAAAGAAACCTTAAGTGTGAGAGAAAAGGTGTTTAACACTGATCTCTCAAAGCTAGAAAGTCAGTATCTTCAGCTGAAACAGAGAATAGAGTCATTGGTCTGTGAGAATAGCCAATTGCTTGAAAGGCTAAAAAAGGCCGAATCAACCTCACTGCAAACAAGCGCTGGAACAGTTCCTCAGAAGCGCTTAAATGGCTGAAAACTCATCATAACCGGAATAAGAAGGGACTAGGTTTTGTGACTAAACGAACTGTTTACCCAGTAAACAGAAAATATGTGGGACTACAAGAAAATATTGTTTGTTCACTGTGGTAAAACAGGTCATTATCGTTATACTTGTCCCTCAAGAAAGTATGCCATGGAAAGAAACATGATTTATGTAAAACAAATATTGGTTAGAAAAGATGAGATTTGCATGTCTAAGGGAATGGGACCTAAGTGGATCTGGGTTCCCAAAACTAACCCCTAATTTGTTTTGTAGGCTAAAGTGAGAGGGAACAACCGAGCAAACAACCCAGCAAACAACCAATTGTGGTATGTGGATGGTGGTTGTTCACGACATATGATTGGTGAAAAATCAAGCTTCCTCTCACTTACAGCCTCTGATGGAGGGAGTGTGGCATTTGAAAACGGAAAATCAGGGATAATTGTCGGTATAGGTAAGATAGGTGAGTCACTCTCCCATTCAATTGACAATGTATATCTATTGGATGGTCTACAACATAATCTACTAAGTGTGTCCCAACTATGTTATAAAGATAACCTAGTGGTGTTTTCTTCAAAACAATGCTTGGTTGTCAATATCAATACAGGAGATGTTGTGCTGAGGGGGAAGCAACAAAAAAATGTGCATAAAGTGTGTATTCTTTCACTTCCTCAAAATAATCTGACTTGTTTAAGTGCTTTAAATGATGATGTTATGCTTTGGCACAAGAGACTAGGTCATGCGAGTCTCCCTTTTGAATAAACGTGTTTCTAAAAACCTAGTAGTCGGCCTACCTTCCATCAAATACAATGATGACAAGGTGTGTGACGCTTGTGTTAGGGGTAAACAAGTCAGAACTTCTTTTAAATTGAAAAACTGTATTAGCACTACCCGACCTCTGGAGATGCTACATGTTGATTTGTGTGGTACTATGAGGATCACAAATAGAGGTGGGAAGAGGTATGTGCTTGTGATAATGGATGATTACTCTTGTTTTACATGGACTTTGTTTTTGGCTTCTAAAGATGAAACTTTTGAAAAATTTCTTGTGTTTCTTAAAATGACTGAAAAGAGAGTAGGACACTCATTGGTTTGTCTAAGGTCTGATCATGGTAAAGAATTTGAAAATTCGAGCTTTATTGACTATTATAATGAACATGGTGTTAATCATAATTTTTCTGCCACAAAAACACCCCAACAGAACGGGGTGGTAGAGCGTAAAAATCTTACTCTATAAGACATGACTAGAACAATACTTATTGCTAGTGGTCTTCCTAGAAACTTTTGGGCGGAAGCATTAAATACATCTTGTTACATTATTAATAGATGCATGAATAGACCCATTCTCAACAAGACTCCTTATGAACTTTTCAAAGGTAGAAAACCTAATATTATGTATTTGAGAGTGTTTGGTTGCAAATGTTATGTGCATAATAATGAGAAGGATGCCTTGGGAAAGTTTGATCCAAGGAGTGATGAAGCAATATTTTTGGGGTACTCCTCACACAGTAAGGCATACAAAGTATTTAACAAACGAATCTTGTGTGTTGAGAAGAGTGTGCATGTGTTGTTTGATGAAACTAACTCCCTTGTTGAGAATGATGCACAGGATGCAGGGTTCGAACTGGGCCTTATAAGGAGAGATTTGTTGCTCACTCAAAACTCCATGCATGAGAAAGGTAAGTCTTTTGGAGGTGAACCAAGTCCTGGAGCAGATAATTTGAAAGATGGGCAAGGTTTAAACCAATCAGAAGGAAGCATTGCTGAACCCATTTCGGAACAAAACCTGCCCACTCAACCCAATTCTCCTCGAACAGATTTGAGAACAGGCTCTAGAACAGGCTTAGAAATAGGCTCTAGAACAGGTTCAAACCTGTTTCACCGAGTATTACAGCAAGAGTAAAGAGTGTGTCTGTAGATCCACTTACTCCACGACCTTAGAAGAACCAATGTTCGCACCCCCTTGACCAGATCTTATCTGACATTCATACAGGAGTGCAAACTAGATCTAAACTTAAAAACTTTTGTGCTTTGTATACTTCTCTCTGACATTGAGCCAAAAAGTGTTCATGAAGCTCTTACAGATTCTGACTGAGTTATTGCAATGCAAGAGGAGCTACATCAGTTTGAAAGGAACAAGGTGTGGCACCCTGTACCACGACCAGAGGACAGATCAGCCATCGGCACCAAGTGGGTGTTCTGAAACAAGCTGGATGAGTTCGGAACAGTCACTCGGAACAAGGCTTGGCTGGTGGCTCAAGGGTACAATCAAGAAGAGGAAATTGACTATGAAGAGACTTTTGCACCCGTTGCAAAGATTGAAGCTATCCGCATTTTGGCAGCTTTTGCAGCTCACATGGAGATAAAGCTATACTAAATCGACGTCAAAAGTGCATTCCTCAACAGATACCTAAAGGAAGAGGTGTATGTAAGCCAACCCCCTGGTTTTGAAAATTATGAATTTCCTAACCATGTTTTCAAACATGACAAAGCACTTTATGGTTTAAAACAAACTCCTAGAGCTTGGTATGAACGGTTGTCAAACTTTTTAATTGAAAATGGTTTTAAAAGGGGCCAGGTTGATAATACTTTGTTTCTAAAATCTAAGGGGAAACATTTGTTGATTGTCCAAGTATATGTCGATGACATTATATTTGGTGCAACTCACAATGATCTGTGTGATGAGTTTTCAAAATTGATGAGGAGTGAGTTTGAAATGAGCATGATGGGTAAGCTTAATTTCTTCTTAAGCTTGCAAATCAAGCAAACTTCAAATGGAACTATGATACATCACAAAAATATGTCAAAGAATTAATTAAGCGGTTTTGAATGGAATCAGCCAAACCCATTGATACTCCCATCTCTCCCTCAACCAGGTTAGTAATGGATGATGGGAGTCCCTCGGTTGAGGAGAAATCCCATAGGGGCATGATAGGGTCGCTTCTATACCTAACTGTCAGTAGACCTGACATTGTTTTTAGTGTTGGTTTGTGTGCCCGTTTTCAGTCTAAGCCAAAAGAAACTCATTTAAAGGCTGTTAAACAGATTTTAAGATATTTAAAACATACTCCTGACTTAGCTTTATGGTATCATCGAGGGTGCAACTTTAATCTTGTTGGGTATGCTGATGCTGACTATGTAGGTTTCTTGGTTGATAGAAAAAGCACCTCAGGTATGGCTCTTTTTCTTGGACCATGTTTGGTATCTTGGGCAACTAAGAAACAACACTTAGTTGCCATATCCACAGCGGAAGCTGAATATGTTGTAGCTGCTTCTTATTGTGCTCAACTGTTGTGGATAAGGCAAAAACTCAAAGATTTTTGTGTTGATACAGGATGCATTCCCATATTTTGTGATAATACAAGTGCAATTAATATTTTCAAAAACCCATGTCAACATAAAAGGACTAAACATATTGACATTCATCATCACTTTTTGAGAGACAATGTTGAAAAGGGCTTGGTTTCAATGAATTTTTGTGCCACTATTAAGTAAATTGATGATATTTTTACCAAGGCACTGAATAGAGAATAGTTTGAGAAGAACAAACCTGAATTGGGTTTAATTAAAACAACTTGAGCATGCTTAATTAACCCCCAATGCTTGTCTAATTAAAAGGTCTTTCAGGTCAAACATCTTTATTCATTGGACGCAGTCAACTTTTGTGTTAGAATTAGCACATGTGTGGATTATAACCTACTGACAATCGTTGAGGTCTGATGATATTACCCTTATTGTCCTATGTTACCGAACAACTGACAGCAAGAACAAGCGCCAAGAACAAGTATGGCCACTGTTTGTCACTTTGTGCGAATCAGGTAGTTTTTTTTCAGTTGTTAGACTTTATTTTCCCTTCTACCTTTCCGAGTAAGAAGCGGTTGGGAGACTTAAGTTTCCCACTTCCCCTTCTTCTCGGTACCACATCCCAAAAATCTTTCTCCCTCTCCCCTCAAAATTGCTCGATTCCTTCTCTTTCTCTTCATCTTCATCACCCGAAACCCTAGCTCTTCCCTCTCTCAAACCCAACAACAACGGTGAAGACCCCCGGCGGCCACTCCTCCTCCAAGCGACGACCATCATCACCTCAAGCTCCACGCCTGACGCCAAAGCGATCTAGCATGACGTCTCCGTCGGCTTCTCCATCTCTACCCTTGTCAGCGACTGTAGCATCGGCACCGGTCAAAGGTACGGGGTTCAATTCTCTACCCCTTTTGCCTATTATCTTTGCAATCTTTGGGTTTTCGAAGAGTCTAGACTTACAAATGGTGGGGATGGAACTGGATGATGTTCCTCCCGAATTTGGATGAGTTTTGGTGTTGTTTAAGCCTGATGTGGAACCAACGTTGTCTGAGGGTGTTCTTGAACCTAGTGAGGTTCAAACTGTGTCTGAAGGTGTTCTTGAAGTAGATGCGGCTTAATTTGGTTCTGAACCGGGTGAAGCCCGAACAGAGCTTGTGCTTGTTTTTCTTGATATATTGGATGACCCCTTCATTAATTTGGATCAGGTGGAAGATCTAAGGAAAATAACAATGTTGGGTCAGATTCGACCATTGAGGTTGCTCCCCCTAAACCCTACGAAATGACCAAACCCGGCAAGTGGGGACCAAGACGTCGGTTCAAGACATTTGCATGTCGAACAGATCTCCCACTTGTTTACAGGCCCAAAACTTGTCGTTCTGGATCTTCTTCTGCTCCTTCACAGCCTACAGAAACAACCACACCACTTCCTTCCCGACCTCCCTCTACAAAATCATCCAGAAAGTCTTCCCAACGTACCCATAAAACTTCCAAACCTACTGGCCCTTCAAAACAGGAGCCCCAACAGGTTGAGGAGATTGTTCCCTCCCCTGATAACAAAGTAGCCAAAGACAAAAGGGAAACTCATTCCGAACAGGTGCCCCAATAGGTGCCTATAGAAGCCAAGCCATATGAACCCAAACCCAAGAAAGTCAAAACAACCATGACCACAACAGTTAAAGTTGCCCATTTTCTCCAAAGGAGTGCGGTACGGGGCAAAATTGTGGAAGTTGCTTATTTTTAGGAACAGGGCCTGGAGATGTTCTTGGATAAGCTTAAAGCCCAGGGTTGGTTAGACCTATTTGCAAACACCCAGAAAGGGTGTTCTGCACCTGATTTAGCAGAATTCTATGCCAACTGTAATGTCACCAATGATGTGGTGACAAGTGTGGTCAATGGGAAAAGATTGCGGTTCAATGCTAAGGAATTGGGGGAAATCTTAGGAGTTTCGGCTGTGAGCTTTGGGGTGTATGTGAGGGAAGACAAGACAATGTTCGGAGTTGAGAGATTGCTCAAATTGACTCAAAGGTTGAGTCAACAACCAGGTTTGAAAACACCTCGATCCGTCAAGAAAGGGGAGATGACACCTCGTCACCGATTGCTCTTCTGGTTTATCATCAAAAACATCATCCCCCGGAGCCAAGGCCGCAACCTTACAGATGCAATGGACTAGTGCCTTACCGATCTACTGGACCGGGAAGAGCATATCAACCTACCGGCCATCATGATCAGTCATATCTCCCGTATTGCAAACACGGCTAGGGAACATAACCTGGGGTATAGTTTTCTCCTAACCTCGGTATTTGAGCACTTTGGGATTTCTTTATAGAAGAAGGTAGGGGGTGCAAGTGATAGATGAGATAGGTAGCAGCACCCTGATCAGTTGTGGGTTCAAGATTGCAAAGGGTGAGACTGCTGGTTCCGAAAAGGGGCCCCGAACACCCTTCACCCCTGTTCCTGGTTCTTCCTCTAGTGGCACTCAACTGGATACTTTGCTCCAGGACCAAAACCAACTGAAGGATGAGATCTCTGAGGTCAAGGCGGCTCTTGCAGAGGAGAAGACTCTGAATGTAAAGCGCTATAAGGATCTACTATCTGCCATCACTGCCCTCACGGCCCAACTGTCATCTCCTCCTTCCAGAACCTGTTTCTGCCCCCCGTTCCCTGCCTTGTTCTATTCACTGTTTTTACTCTTATTCTTCACCCTGTTTTTTCACGATCTAGTTATGCCTTTTTGACTGACAATGGTTTATACTAACTCTTGGTTGGTTATTCTTTAATACTAACTCATAGTTTTGAGAGTACACGAACACAAGAGGGGGGTGAATTGTGTTGGCTGATTTTTCAAAGTTTCTGGAAACACCCTCAAGAACAGTTCAGACAGTGTTTGCAGTGAGCCTGAAACGGAATAGCAGCGGAAAGTAAACAAAATGCACACAGTGTATTTACGAAAAAAAAAACACCTATGGCCCAATTGAGGTGAAAAACCACAACCTACTCCTGTAGGTTTTTCACACACTTCCACCATACGGGCCAAATACGTTACAGAAGTAACCTACACCGTTACAAATGTAACATTCACGTAACCGTCTAACCCAAGACAAGTTACACCACGTCCAAAGTCTCCCTAGACTTGGACACACTCAATTCTCATTGATGAAAGGAGAAAATGAAATGAACACCTCACTTTAAGTGCTTCGAAATAAGCAAGGGTAAGATACAATTGAGCGCCTAGTATGCCAATGAGAGGACTCGAATTTTCACTCACTTTAGATGGTTTTCTTTCTGAAAATATATCTCTTTGAAGAACTTGAAATGCCTTGAAAACCAATGTCTCACCCCCCAAAAATTGAAGCAGAGATGTTACTTAAATAAGAATGTGGGATGAAACAATATTAATTTTTATTGTACTTGTGCCGCAAGGATATTAGTTTTACCCACTAAATACTTGTGCCGCAAGACTTGGTAACTCACCCGCTAACAGCTTGAGCTACAAGGATAAATGACTACCACAAATTTTCAACAGCCAAGCCCACAATTTTCTCCACTTATTAGCCACATTCTAAAAATAGGAGTTGTTTTACTTGGTGAAAAATTCACCCTAAAAAGTAGGCTAAAAACTCTCCACAATATTTTCAAAGCCAAAAATAATTCTTTTGGACTCTCAACGACTACAGAAAATATATCTCAAATATTTCAAAAAGTCAGCCCAAAAATCAAGGAAAAACTGTAAAATTCAGTTTTGGCTTAAAAACACTTTGAATCCTGTTATCAGAACTGGTCTGAGACAGTGTTCTAAGATATCTCAAAAACTATTCAAAGTAAATGTTAAATCAAGACCTTCTAATTGGCATATTAACAAGAATCTAATAAAATAAAATAAATACCAAACCAATGACTCTTGTTAATCAGCTGGACAGCTTATATACGATTTGACTTGTCGCTCCAAATGCTTTGACGCTTCTCAGAACTGTTTCTTGAGATGTTCTGAAGTACTCTAAATTCTTTGATGCTCCTTGGGTCCTTGTCAGTCAACTGCTATGAAGAACTGTTTCTAGAACTGTTCTGAAACGATGTTTTGAAACACATGTACTTTCCGGCAACTGTTCTAAGACACTGTTCTCAAACACTTTTTAATAAAGCAAGATATTTCAAAAATGTTTTTCAGATCCTGTCAACAACACATTACTCAAGCACAACCATATAGAGCATCACATTTGTGTTTGTTATCATCAAAACCTTATACAAGTATGAGGTCAACAATTTCCCCCTTTTTGATGATGACAAACCAAATGACCATATTGATATAAAAGGCGAAAGCAAGTTAGTGCCAAACAGTCAAGCCATAGAAGAGAAAAATGTTAAGAAGTCAACTTAATCCAAGTCAAACTAAAACAACCATGGTTATGCCCATCTTCCCCCTTTTGACATCATCGAAAAAAGGTGGTAAGATCAAACAGAGAGAGTCAGGTTGTTTGCGATCACCACCACTTGGGTAATGGAGGAAAACAACCGACGATACACTCAAGTATATGGTACGTTAATGATATTGGCCATCCGAGTCACGCATAAACAAATAACAACAAGAAGACAAGCAGGGCCCAGTATTAAAGAATAACCAGCCAAGAGTTAATATAAACCATTGTCAGTCAAAAAGGAATAACCAGATCGTGAAAAAACAGTTGTTGAGAACAGGGTAAAGAATAAGAGTAAAAGCAGGGGATAGAACAAGACAGGGAATAGGGGGCAGAAACAGGTTCAGGAAGGAGGAGATGACAGTTGGGCCGTGAGGGCAGTGATGGCAGATAGTAGATCCTTATGGTGCTTTGCATTCAGAGCCTTCTCCTCTGCAAGAGCTGCCTTAACCTCAGAGATCTCATCCTTCAGTCGGTTTTGGTCCTGGAGCAAAGTATCCAGTGGAGTGCCACTGGAGGAAGAACCAGAAACAAGGGTGAAGGGTGTTCGGGGCCCCTGTTCAGGACCGGCAGTCTCACCCTTTGCAATCTTGAACCCACAACTGATCAGGGTGCTACTACCTATCCCATCTGTCACTTGCACCCCTACCTTCTTCTGTAAAAAAATCCTAAAGTGCTCAAATACCGAGTTCAGGAGAAAACTATACCCCAGGTCATTTTCCCTAACCGTGTTTGCAATGCGGCAGATATGACTTATCATGATGGGCGGTAGGTTGATTTGCTCTCCTCGGTCTAGGGGATCGGTAAGGCACTGGTCCATTGCATCCGCAAGGTTACGGCCTTGGCCCCGGGGGATGATGTTTTTGATGATAAACCAGAAGAGCAACCGGTGACGAGGTGTCATCTCTCCTTTAGTAACGGACCGGGGTGTTTTCAAACTTGGTTGTTGACTCAACCTTTGAGTCAATTGGAGCAATCACTTAGCTCTGAGCATTGTCTTGTCTTCCCTCACATACACCCCAAAGCTCACAGCCGAAACTCCTAAGAATTCCCCCAATTCCTTAGCATTGAACCACAATCTTTTCCCATTGACGACATTTGTCACCACACCATTGGTGACATTACAGTTGGCATAGAATTCTGTCAAATCATGTACAGAACCCCCTTTCTGGGTGTTTGCAAACAGTTCTAGCCAACCCTGGGCTTTAAGCTTATCCAAGAACATCTCCAGGCCCCTGTTCCTAAAAATAAGCAACTTCCACAATTTTGCCCCATACCACACTCCTTTGGAGAAAATGGGCAACTTTAGCTACTGTGGTCATGGTTGTTTTGACTTTCTTGGGTTTTGGTTCGTTTGGCTTGGCTTCTATAGGCACCTGTTAGGGCACCTGTTCGGAACAAGCCTCCCCTTTGTCTTTGGCTGCTGTGTTATCAGGGGAGGGAGCAATCTCCTCAACCTGTTGGGGCTCTTGTTTTGAAGGGCCAGCAGGTTTGGAGGTTTTGGGGTTGCATTGGGAAGACTTTCTGGATGATTTTGTGGAGGGAGGTTGGGAAGGAAGTGGTGTGGTTGTTTCTGCAGGCTGTGAAGGAGCAGAAGAAGATCTAGAACGGCGAGTTCTGGGCATGTGAACAAGTGGGAGATTAGTTCGACATGCAAATGTCTTTAAACGATGCCTTGGTCCCCACTTGCCGGGTTTGGCCGTTTCATAGGGTTTAGGGGGAGCAACCTCGATGGTCGAATCCGACCCAGCATTTTTAGTCTCCTCAAGATCTTCCACCCAATCCAAATTAATGAAGGGGTCATCCAATCTATCAAGAAAAACAGGCGCAGGCCCAGTTCTGGGGCTTCACCCGTTTCATAACCAGGTTCAGACCCTGATTAAGCCGCATCTACTTCAAGAACACCTTCAGACACAGTTTGAACCTCACTAGGCTCAAGAACACCCTCAGACAATGTTGGTTCCACATCAGGCTCAAACAACACCAAAACCCATCCAAATTCGAGAGGAACATCACCCAGTTCCACCCCCACCGTTCGTAAGTCTAGACTCTTCAAAAACCCACAGATTGCAGAGATAATAGGCAAAGGGGGTAGACAATTGAACCTCGTACCTCTGACCGATGCCGGTGCTGCAGTCGCCGACAAGGGCGCAGATGGAGAAGCCGGCGGAGAGGTCATGCTAGATCGCTTTGGCGCTGGGCGTGGAGCTCTAGGTGATGATGGTCGTCGCTTGGAAGAGGAGTGGCCGTCGTAGGTCTTTACCATTGTTGCTGGGGTTTAAGAGAGAGAAGAGCTAGGGTTTCGGGTGATGAAGATGAAGAGAAAGAGCAGGAATCGAGCGATTTTGAGGGAAGAGGGAGAGAGATTTTCGCGATGTGGTACCGAGAAGAAGGGGAAGTGGGAAACTTAAGTCTCCCAACCGCTTCTTACTTGGAAAGGTAGAAGAGAAAATAAAGTCCAACAAGTGAAAAAGAAACTACCTGATTCGCACAAAGTGACAAACAGTGGTCATACCTGTTCTTGGCACTTGTTCTTGCTGTCAGTTGTTCGGTAACATAGGACAATAAGGGCAATATCATCAGACCTCAATGATTGTCAGTAGGTTATAATCCACACATGTGCTAATTTTAA
This sequence comes from Selenicereus undatus, assembly GCA_017589665.1. NCBI lineage: Eukaryota > Viridiplantae > Streptophyta > Magnoliopsida > Caryophyllales > Cactaceae > Selenicereus > Selenicereus undatus. Next base: position 99,830,946 of record JACYFF010019584.1, read on the forward strand.
CACAAAACTTGACTGCATCCAATGAATCAAGATGTTTGACCTGAAAGACCTTTTAACTAGACAAGCATTGGGGGTTAATTAAGCATGCTCAAGTTGTTTTAATTAAACCCAATTCAAGTCTATTTTTCTCAAACTGTTCTCTATTCAGTGCCTTGGTTAAAATATCAGCAATTTGCTTATTAGTGGTACCAAAATTCATTGAAACCAAGCCCTTTTCAACATTGTCTCTCAAAAAATGATGACAAATGTCAATATGTTTAGTCCTTTTATGTTGACATGGGTTTTTTGAAATATTAATTGCACTTGTATTATCACAAAATATGGGAATGCATCTCATGTCAACACAAAAATCTTTGAGTTGTTGCCTTATCCACAACAGTTGAGCATAACAAGAAGCAGCTGCAACATATTCAGCTTCCGCTGTGGACATGGCAACTAAGTGTTGTTTCTTGGTTTCCCAAGATACCAAACAGGGTCCAAGAAAATCATCCATACGTGAGGTGCTTTTTCTATCAACCAAAAAACCTGCATAGTCAGCATCAGCATACCCAACAAGATCAAAGTTGCACCCTCGAGGATACCATAAAGCTAAGTCAGGAGTATGTTTTAAATATCTTAAAATCTGTTTAATAGCCTTTAAATGAGTTTCTGTTGGCTTAGACTAAAGACGGGCACACAAACCAACACTAAAAACAATGTCAGGTCTACTGGTAGTTAGGTATAGAAGCGACCCTATTATGCCACTATAGGATTTCTCCTCAACTGAGTGACTCCCATCATCCATTACTAGCCTGGTTGAGGGAGATATGGCAGTATCAACGGGTTTGGCTGATTCCATTTCAAACTGCTTAATTAATTCATTGACATATTTTTATTGATGTATCATAGTTCCGATTGAAGTTTGCTTGATTTTCAAGCCTAAGAATAAATTAAGCTCACCAATCATGCTCATTTTAAACTCACTCCTCATCAATTTTGAAAACTCGTCACACAGATCATTATGAGTTGCACCAAATATAATGTCATCGACATACACTTGGACAATCAACAAATGTTCCCCCTTAGATTTTAAAAACAAGTTATTATCAACCTGGCCCCTTTTAAAACCATTTTCAGTTAAAAAGTTTGACAACCGTTCATACCAAGCTCTAGGAGCTTGTTTTAAACCATAAAGTGCTTTGTCAAGTTTGAAAACATGGTTAGGAAATTCATAATTTTCAAAACCAGGGGGTTTGCTTACATACACCTCTTCCTTTAGGTATCCATTGAGGAATGCACTTTTGACGTCCATTTGGTATAGCTTCATCTCCATGTGAGCTGTAAAAGTTACCAAAATGCGGATAGCTTCAATCCTTGCAACGGGTGCAAAAGTCTCTTCATAGTCAATTTCCTCTTCGTGGTTGTACTCTTGAACCACCAGCCGAGCCTTGTTCCGAGTGACTGTTCCGAACTCATCCGGCTTGTTTCGGAACACCCACTTGGTGCTGATGACTGATCTGTCCTCTGGTCGTGGTACAGGGTGCCACACCTTGTTCCTTTCAAACTGATGTAGCTCCTCTTGCATTGCAATAACCCAGTTAGAATCTGCAAGAGCATCATAAACACTTTTTGGCTCAATGTCAGAGAGAAAAACATAGAAAGCACAAACGTTTTTAAGTTTGGATCTCGTTTGCACTCATGTATGAATGTCAGATAAGATCTGGTCAAGGGGGTGTGAACTTTGGTGCTTCCAAGGTCGTGGAGTAAGTGGGTCTACAGAGACGCTCTCTACTCTTGTTGGAATACTCGGTGAAAGAGGTTCTGAACCTGTTCTGGAACCAGTTTCCAAGCCTGTTCTGGAGTCTATTCTCAAATCTGTTCGAGAAGAATTGGGTTGAGTGGGCTAGTTTTGTTCCGAAATGGGTTCAGCAGTGCTTCATTCTGATTAGTTTAAATCTTGCCCACCTTCCAAATTATCTGCTCCAGGACTTGGTTCACCTCCAGGAGACTTACCTTTCTCATGCATGGAGTTTTGAGTGAGCAACAAATCTCTCCTTACAAGGCCCAGTTCGAACCCTGCATCCTGTGCATCATTCTTAACAAGGGAGTTAGTTTCATCAAACAGCACATGCACACTCTCCTCAACACACAAGGTTCGTTTGTTAAACACTTTGTATGGCTTACTATGTGAGGTGTACCCCAAAAATATTGCTTCATCACTCCTTGGATCAAACTTTCCCAAGGCATCCTTCTCATTATTATGCACATAACATTTGCAACCGAACAGTCTCAAATGCATAATATTAGGTTTTCTACCTTTGAAAAGCCCATAAGGAGTCTTGTTGAGAATGGGTCTAATCATGCATCTATTAATAATGTAACAAGATGTATTTAATGCTTCCACCCAAAAGCTTCTAGGAAGACCACTAACAATAAGCATTGTTCTAGTCCTGTTTTCTAGAGTACGATTTTTATGCTCTACTACCCCGTTTTGTTGGGGTGTTCTTGGGGCAGAAAAATTATGATTAACACCATGTTCATTACAATAGTCAATAAAGCTCGAATTTTCAAATTCTTTACCATGATCAGACCTTAGACAAACCAATTAGTGTCCTACTCTCTTTTCAGTCCTTTTAAGAAACATAAGAAATTTTTCAAAAGTTTCTTCTTTAGAAGCCAAAAACAAAGTCCATGTAAAATGAGAGTAATCATCCACTATCACAAGCACATACCTCTTCCCACCTCTACTTGTGATCCTCATAGGACCACACAAATCAACATGTAGCATCTCAAGAGGTCGGGTAGGGCTAACACAGTTTTTCAGTTTAAAAGAAGTTCTTACTTGTTTACCCCTAGCACAAGTGTCACACACCTTGTCATCATTGTATTTGATGGAAGGTACGCCGACAACTAGGTTTTTAGAAACAAGTTTATTCAAAAGAGAGAGACTTGCATGACCTAGTCTCTTGTGCCAAAGCATAACATCATCATTTAAATCACTTAAACAAGTCAGATTATTTTGAGGAAGTGAAAGAATACACACTTTATACACATTTTTGTGTCGCTTCCCCCTCAACACAACATCTCCTATATTGATATTGACAACCAAGCATTGTTTTGAAGAAAATACCACTAGGTTATCTTTATCACATAGTTGGGACACACTTAGTAGATTATGTTGTAGACCATCCACAAAATATACATTGTCAATTGAATGGGAGAGTGACTCACCTATCTTACCTATACCGACAATTGTCCCTGATTTACCGTTTCCAAATGCCACACTCCCTCCATTAGAGGATGTAAGTGAGAGGAAGCTTGATTTTTCACCAATCATATGCCGTGAACAACCACTATCCACATACCACAGTTGGTTGTTTGCTCGATTGTTCCCTGTCACTTTAGCTTGCAAAACAAATTAGGGGTTAGTTTTGGGAACCTAGATCCACTTGGGTCCCATTCCCTTAGACATGCAAATCGCATCTTTTCTAACCAATATTTGTTCTACATAAATCGTGTTTCTTTCCATGGCATACTTTCTTGAGGGACAAGTATAACGATAATGACCTGTTTTACCACAGTGAACAAATAATATTTTCTTGTAGTCCCACATATTTTCTGTTTACTGGGTAAACAGTTCGTTTAGTCACAAAACATAGTCCCTTCTTATTCCAGTTATGATGAGTATTCAGCCATTTAAGCGCTTCTGAGGAACTATTCTAGTGCCTGTTTACAGTGAGGTCAGATTCGGCCTTTTTTAGCCTTTCAAACAATTGGCTATTCTCACAGACCAATGACTCTATTCTCTGTTTCAGCTGAAGAGACTGACTTTCCAGCTTTGAGAGATAAGTGTTAAACACCTTTTTGCTCACACTCAAGGTTTCTTTAAGCTTATCAAGGTCTTCATCCAAAACAAGGGTCTCTTCATCCACTTTAAGTCTTTCACTTTTAAGGATCTCGTTTGCATGTTCAAGCTTCCTAACATCTCTTTTTAAATCAGAACAGACATCTTTTAGCATGTAATTTTCAGCATTAATAGCGTCACATTCATCCATCAAAGTGAATAGCAATTCCTCAAGTTTTGCTTTGTTAAGACCACATACCTTTCCCCTGAGTTGGGATAGACTATCCACTGGCTCATCATCCGAATCTGACTCACTCCTAGCCATGAGTGCTACGACAGCTTCTTCTTCTTTAGGGGCCTCATCGTCTTCTGTAGTGTCACCCCAAGCTGCCAGCATTGCCTTTGAGAATCGCCTTGCAGAACTGTTCCCAAACTGTTTTCTGCCTTGTGTTCGGAACTGTTCTGTCTCCTGTTCTTCCTTCAGCAGAGGGCAGTTCTTCACAATGTGGTCATGTTTTCCACACTTAAAACACCCAGTGAATTGCTCTCATTCATTGCTTCTGGGCTTGCTGTAGTTCTTCTTTTCGGAGTTCTCTTTGGCCTTCTTGAAGAACTTCTTGAATTTTCGGGTGATCATTGCCATTTCTTCTTCATCAAAGTCCGAACTGTCCTCTTCTAAGGCCTTTAGAGCAAGGCCTCGGTCCTCTTGGTCTCCTCTTTCAGTTGAGAGCTTCTTCTAAGCTCATAAGTTTGGAGATTGCCAATAAGCTCGTCCAAGGAGATTTTGTTCATATCCTTGGCCTCTTAGATGGCCGTGACTTTGGCCTCCCATGACTGTGGCAAAAATCATAGGATTTTCCTCACCAATTCCTCAGTGGTGAAGGACTTTCCCAATTATTTTAGTTCATTAGTAATATGGGTGAAACGGCTATACATCTCCATCACCGTTTCTTTATCACCCATTTCAAATAGCTCATACTTTCTCATAAGAAGCTCAATTCTTGACTGCTTCACTTGATTTTTGCCTCCATGAGCTACTTGGAGGGCATCCCAAATTTCTTTGGCTGACTCGCACTCAGAAATGTGAGTGTACTCATCAGGACCAAGGTCAAAATACAAGAGCTTTTTGGCCTTTGAATTCCTTTCCATCATCTTAAAATCTTCGGCATTGAATTCTTGAGGCTTCTTGGGAACCATACTCTCATCTTCGATTGTCTTTTTGGGAATGAGTGGACCATTCTTGATGATCATCCATAACTCATAATCATCAGCTTGAACATAGTTTTCCATGCGATTCTTCCACCAACTATAATGTTGACCATGAAAGTACAGTGGTCGGGTCAGAGATTGACCTTCAAGCATTCCTTGTGGTGTACTCATCTTCTAGGATCTCTCAAGGTGTTAGCCTTTAAATGAGAACCCACTCTGATACCACATGATAGTTTTGAGAGTACACGAACACAAGAGAGGGGGTGAATTGTGTCGACCGATTTTTCAGAGTTTCTGGAAACACCCTCAAGAACAGTTCAAATAGAGTGTTTGCAGTGAGCCAGAAACGGAATAGCAGCGGAAAGTAAACAAAATGCACACGGTGTTTTTACGTGGAAAACACCCCTGGCCCAACTGAGATGAAAAACCACGACCTACCTCTGTAGGTTTTTCACACACTTCCACTATACGGGCCAAATACGTTACAGAAGTAACCTACACCATTACAACTGTTACAAATGTAACACTCACGTAACCGTCTACCCCAAGACAAGTTACACCACGTCCAAAATCTCCCTAGACTTGAACACACTCAGTTCTCACTGATGAAAGGAGAAAATGAAATTAACACCTCACTTTAAGTGCTTCGAAATAAGAAAGGGTAAGATACAATTGAGCGCCTAGTATGCCAATGAGAGGACTCGAATTTTCACTCAATTTAGATGGTTTTCTTTCTGAAAATATATCTCTTTAAAGAACTTGAAATGCCTTGAAAACCAATGTCTCACCCCCCAAAAGTTGGAGAGAAGTTACTTAAATAAGAATGTGGGATGAAGCAATATTAATTTTTACTGTACTTGTATCGCAAGGATATTAGTTTTACCCACTAAATACTTGTATCGCAAGACTTGGTAACTCACCCACTAACAGCTTGAGCCGCAAGGATAAATGACTACCACAAATTTTCAGCAGCCAAGCCCACAATTTTCACCACCTATTAGCCACATTCTAAAAATAGGAGTTGTTTTACTTGGTGAAAAATTCACCCTAAAAAGTAGGCTAAAAACTCTCCACAATATTTTCAAAGCCAAAAATAACTCTTTTGGACTTGACGACTACAGAAAATATATCTCAAATATTTCAAAAATGTCAGCCCAAAAATCAAGGAAAAATCGTGAAATTTAGTTTTGGCTTAAAAACACTCTGAATCCTGTTCTCAGAACTGGTCTGAGACAGTGTTCTAAGATATCTCAAAAATCATTCAAAGTAAATGTTAAATCAAGACCTTCTAATTGGCATATTAACAGGAATCTAATAAAATAAAATAATACCAAACCAATGACTCTTGTTAATTAGCTGTACAGCTTGTATACAATTTGACTTGTCGCTCCAAATGCTTTGACGCTTCTCAGAACTGTTTCTTGAGCTGTTCTGAAGTACTCCATGTTCTTTGATGCTCCTTGCATCCTTGTCAGTCAGCTGCTCTGAAGAACTGCTTCTAGAACTGTTCTGAAACGATGTTCTGAAACACATGTACTTTTCGGCAACTGTTCTAAGACGCTGTCCTCAAACACTTACTAATCAAGCAAGATATTTCAAAAATGTTTTCTGGATCCTGTCAACAACACATAACTCAAGCACAACCATATAGAGCATCACATTTGTGTTTGTTATCATCAAAATCTTATACAAGTATGAGGTCAACAGCTGAATTATACCTAAATGTGCTTAATTGTGTTGAAATGTGTTGAATGTTGACAATAATACTCACCGAAATTTTAAAAGAACGAGTACTTATAAACCCATATAGATTTTATATTTTGCTTCATATTTCCAAAAAAAAAGCTTCAATCTCCCTGAAAAGAAATCCTCACCGCTTGTTCATCTGCCTTCGCTCTTCACTCAAATGCAGGGCCTCTTCTCCAGATGCCAAACCAACTAAGATGCAAATTTACGTGCTCAGATCCATAAGGAAAGCCTCTCTGTGGGTAGCAAGAAGCATAGTGCAAGCGTTGAAGCCAAGTGGGAACGACAGGGAGGAACAATGTCTGTTGGCTAGCTTCTTCCTTAGTCATCGACCTTGTGATTAATGATGACAGCGCCCTTCTCTATCCCTGCAATTAGGGTTTGGTTACTGGACATGAAAAGAGGGAGCATGGACAGCTTGAGGCTACGAAGAAATCCTAAAAAGTCAAGCCTTTGTTTCCTCGTACAACATAGACAGGTTGAGACTCTTACTTCTCACTTGAATGTAGAAGCTCATAGGGCCCCTTCACCCGTTCACTTTCCCCAGCCCCTTATCTTTATTAATTAAAATTTTGTTTTGCAGTTCTCTAAAAATTTTAATTTTAGTACTTGTAACTTTAATTCCTTGTCCCTCTGCATATTATGTTTTGAGCTTCCAATTTTAATAGTATGAAAAATCTCAAAATAGTCTTTACACACACACACACACACACACACACACACACACACACACACACACACACACACACA
>JACYFF010019584.1:99838746-99849101 GCA_017589665.1 Selenicereus undatus
ATATATATATATATATATATATATTTTTATATACATATATATATTGTGAGAAATAAGAGTACACAAACACAAGAGGGAAGATGAATTGTGTTGCCAAATTTTCGCAGTTTTCTGGGAATAGGCTTAGGCCCTGTTCGGACAAACTGTCTGTAACACGCCCAGAAAACGGAAATGCAGCGGAAATAAGTAGAAGAGAAAGTGAACAAAGGATTTTTACGTCGAAACACCTCTAGCCCAACTGAGGTGAAAAACCACAAACTATCTCTGTAAGATTTTCACACCACTTCATTGTTCGAGCTAAACACGTTACAATGTTACCCTCATCATTACAACTTGTAACTCACACGTAACTGTCTTCCCTAAGATCGATTACCCCACGTCCAAAAGTCCCCTTGACTTGGACACACTCAACTCACTTTTGAACGAGAGAGAATAAGATGGACACCTTACTTTTGAATGCTTCTCAGTAAGCTAGTGTAAGGTACAAATATGTGCCTAGTATGCCAATTTGGAAAGCTCAATTTTGCACACCCTTTGGTCAGTTTTCTCTCTGGAAATTGAGCTCATAAAACTCTTAAAAGTTGTTGTCAAAACCGATGATCAAAAAATGAATGTGGAGACTTGCTTAAATAAAAAAACCGGTTGGAACAATCACATGTATTTTCCAAAAAACAAATGCTTGGGCCACAAGAAGTGGGAAGTGTGAGCTCAATTCTCGCACTAACTGCTTGAGCTACACGGCTAAATCTCAACCACAAAATCTCAACAACAAAGCCCATGATTTTCTCCACAAATTCAGCCATTTTCTAAAAAAAGAGATGTTGTTACTTGGAGAATAAAGCAAAAAAATAGGCACAAAATTCTCCCCAAGTTTTTCAAAGCCAAAAATAGCCTTTTTGGACTTAACAGTCAGCAGAAAATCTATCAAAAAAAATCTCAGAAATGTTAGCCTAAAAATCAAGGAAGAAATCGTGAAAAATTAGTTTTGCAGTTTTGGCTTGAAAACACCTTCAACACCCTATTCTCAGAACTGTTCTGAGACAGTATTCTGAAATTTTTCAAAGAGAAAAACCATTTCAAAGTGAATGTTAAATCAAAACTTTCTAATTGGCATATTAACAAAAATCTAATAAAATAAAAACCATAGCAAAACAAAGACTCTTGTTGATTCAACCAGACATCTTGTAGCAACTTAACTTGCTGCTCCAAACACTTCTCAGAACTATTCTTAAGGCTGTTCTGAAGTTCTGAAAAGTCTTGCCAGCCAACTGATCTTGAGTACCTGTTCTTAAGACCTGTTCTTGAGCATTGTTAACCAAGCAATTTCAGAGTATTCCAAACAATATTTGGAACCTGTTCGATCAACACACTCAAGTATATATTGCATTTGTGTTTGTTATCATCAAAACCTTACATTACATAAGGATAGGGTCAATAATTTTCCCCTTTTTAATGATGACAAACCAAATGACCATATTAACCATTCATAAGAAAACAAAAATCAGAACAAAAATCGGTTAGTGCCAAACATGCTAGTCATCACACAAGAGAAAACACAAGCAAAGAAAAATTTTAAGAAGTCAACTCAACTAAAGCCTAAAGAAAAACAACACGGTCAACCTTATCTTCCCCCTTTTGGCATTGTCGAAAAAAGGAGCATCAGAGCAAACAGGTGAAAACAGCGTGGTTACAATCACCACCACTTGGGTAATGGAGGAAAAGCAACCTACGATACACTCAAGTATATGGTATGGTAATGATATTGGCCATCCGAGTCACGCACAAACAAGTAACGATAAGAGACAAGCAAGGCATATCATTAAAACATAACCAACCAAGATTAGGATAACCACAATTTATCAAACCATCCACGACAAGCAGTTTAGAAAAGTGTTGAGAACAGGTTGAAAAATAAGGGAAGACAGAATAGGGAAGAGATCAGGGGGTAGGGTTGATTCAGGGAGGAGAAGAAGAGAATTTGGCGGTGAGGACTGAAAGAATCGACATTAGATCCTCATGGCACTTGGCATTGAGAGCCTTCTCCTCAGCAAAAGCAGCTTTAACCTCAGCGAACTCGGTCTGCAACCGGGTTTGGTGCAAAAGCAAGGCATCAACAGAAGGCTCACTGGATGAAGGACTAGGAACAGGGGGAAAGGGTGTTCGAGGCCCCTGTTCCGAAGTAGCTTGCACTCCCTTGAGCAATTTAAAACCACACCCCGTCAGGGTGCTACTCCCTATTTCATTAATCATCTGCACCCCTATTTTCTTCTGAAGAGACACCCCAAAATGCTCAAAAACCAGAGTCAAGAGAAAACCATACCCTAGGTCATGTTCCCGGGTGGTGTTTGCAATCCTAGCAATATGGCGGATCATGATGGCTGGGAGGTTTACTTGCTCCCCTCTGTCCAGCAGATCAATAAAGCATTAATCCATGGCATCTGTGAGGTTGCGTCCTTAACCCCTAGGGATGACATTTTTTATGATAAACCAGAAAAGCAACTGATGTAGAGATGACATGTCGCCCTTTTTGATGGATTGGGGTGTTTACAGCCCTGTTTGCTGACTCAGTTTTTGGGCTAGCTCCAGCAACCTGGCGGTTCCAAGCACGGATTTGTCTTCTCTGACATACACATCATAACCAGTAGTCGAAACACCCAAAATCTCACCCAGTTTCTTTGCGTCAAAACGCAATTTCTTCCCACTAATCTCACTTGTCACCACACCTTGGGTGACAACACAATTAGCATAAAATTCTGCCAAGTCTGGAACAAAACACCCCAATTGGGTATGTGTAAACAAAGCCAGCCAACCCTGAGCCCTGAGCTTGTTCAGGAACACCTCCAGGCCCTGTTCCTTGGAGTACTCAACCTTCACAATTTTTCCCCTCACCACACTTCTTTGAAGAAATTGGGCAAATTTTGAAGTAGTGGGTGTAGCCTTTTTGGCCTTCTTGGAGCTAGGCTCTACAGGTTCATCCTCAGCAGGGCCCTATTTGGGGACCTGTTTTGGAGAAACCTTCCTCTTGGAATGTGGTTTCGGGGTTGGTGGGGGCTGTTTGAAGCTTTTTTCAGCAGGACCTTTGCCTTTGTCTGTGACTGGTGTCTTTGCAGGAGAGACCTGGGGTGAGCGCTGTTATGGAGGGGTTTTCCCTTTCTCCCGGACAGATGAACTCTCTGGTGAGGAAACAATCTCCTCAATCAGTGCGGGCTGCTGTTCGGAGGGTCCAGCTGGTTTAGAAGTTCGAGGGGTGCTCTGGGAGGCTAGTCTGAAGGATTTTTGGGAAGGTTTGGGAGTGGATTTGGGTGTAGTTGATTTTGGTTGTGAGGGAGAGGTGGAGGCTTTAGATTGCATAGCCTTAAATTGGCGAACAAGCGGGAGATCTATTCGTCCTGCAGGCACTTTGATTCTTCGCTTTCTCGAGCCCTCACTGGTTTGGGGTATTTGGACGGGCTTGGTTTGAACAATTTCAATGGGGGTTTCTGGCCCCTCATCCAAATCAATGTCTGCAACCTTTTCTGAAAAACCATCTAATCTTTCCTCAAACACAGGTTTAGGCTTAGTTTGGGGTTTCCTCGGGTCAGGAACAGATGCTGGCCCTGTTTCGGCCAACACAATAGCCCAACTATCTTTATGCAAAACTTCAGAACCTTCCTCAGACATAGACATATCACCATCAATCTCGATTTGAGCCTCAACCCCATAGTGTTCAGTAATTAGTTCAAACAAAACCAAATCCCACCCAAATTCGGGTGGAATATCAGTTAACCCTAGCCCCACTGAGCTCAAATTCACACACTTCAAAAAACCAAAGGTCTTCGAAAGTAAGGGAAATGGGGGCAAAGATGCGAACCTCATACCTCCAAGAGATGCCGGAATTAGCGCGGCTGACATGGGCAGAGCCAAAGCGGCTGGTGGAGATGCCATGCGCGCGCGCTTCGAGACCGGAGCTTGAGAGGTGGTGGTGGTGCGCTTCACAGAGGTGAAGGAGCTGCTGCCGGAGGTCGCCATTGGAGCTGGAGAGAAGCTTGGGTTTTGAGAGATTAGGGTTTTGGGTTTGAGAGAGAGAGATTGAGAGAGAGATTTTTCAGTGGCTAATGAGCGAAGTGTGCGGGTGAGGGAGCTAAAGAGTCGACTAGCTTTCAACCAAAAAAAAAGAGCATTAAGTCTCCCAGCTGCGTACGCTTCGGGAAAGGAAAAAAAAAATTTATAAAAATTCTCAACTGAATTAACTACCTGATTTGGAGACGACGGCCATACCTGTTCTTGGTGCTTGTTCCTGTAGTCAGTTGTTCAGTAACATACGACAATAAGGGCAATATCATCAGACCTTAACGAGTGTCAACAAACTGTATTCCACACATGTGCTAATTATAGCACCATTGTTTGACTACATCCAATAATTTTAACATGCTCGACTTGAAAAAACCTTCTTAACTAGACAATCATTAGGGGTTAATGAAGTGTGATCAAGTTGTTTTAATTAAACCCAATTCAAGTCTATTCTTCTCAAATTATTCTTTACTTAGTGCCTTGGTAAAAATATCAGCAATTTGTTTATTAGTGGCACAAAAATTCATTGAAATCAAACCCTTTTCAACATTATCTCTCAAAAAATGATGACGAATGTCAATATGTTTAGTCCTTTTATGTTGACATGGATTTTTAGAAATATTAATTGCGCTTGTATTATCACAAAAAATAGGAATGCATCCCGTGTCAACACAAAAGTCTTTGAGTTGTTGCCTTATCCACAACAGTTGATTACAACAAGAGGCAGCTGCAACATATTCAGCTTCTGCTGTAGACATGGCAACTGAGTGTTGTTTCTTGGTTGCCTAAGATACCAAACAGGGTCCAAGAAAATGAGTCATACCTGAGGTGCTTTTTCTATCAACCAAAAAGCCTACATAGTCAGCATCAGCATACACAACAAGGTTAAAGTTGCATCCTCTAGGATACCATAAACCAAATCAGGTGTATGTTTTAAATATCTAAAAATCCATTTAACAGCCTTTAAATGTGATTCTTTAGGCTTAGACTGAAAACGGACACACAAACCAACACTGAAAACAATGTTAGGTCTACTAGCAGTTAGGTAAAGAAGCGACCCTATCATACCCCTATAGGATTTGTCCTCAACTGAGGGACTCCCATCATCCATTACCAACCTGGTTGAAGGAGAAATGAGAGTATCAATGGGCTTGGCCGAATCCATTTCAAATCACTTAAGTAATTCCCTGACATATTTTTGTTGATGTATCATGGTGCCGTTGGAAGTTTGTTTGATTTGCAATCCTAAGAAAAAATTAAGCTCACCCATCATGCTCATTTCAAACTCACTCCTCATCATTTTTGAAAACTCTTCACATAAATCATTGTGTGTTGCACCAAATATAATATCATCGACATATACTTGGACAATCAACAAATGTTCCCCCTTAGATTTTAGAAACAAGGTATTATCAACCTTGCCTCTTTTACAACCATTTTCCAATAAAAAGTTTGACAAACGTTCATACCAAGCTCTAGGAGCTTGTTTTAAACCATAAAGTGCTTTGTCAAGTTTAAAAACATAGTTAGGAAATTCTTTACTTTCAAAACCAGGGGATTGCATCACATACACCTCTTCTTTAAGGTATCTATTGAGGAATGCACTTTTGACATCCATCTGATATAGCTTTATCTCCATGTGAGCTGCAAAAGCTACCAAAATGCGAATAGCCTCAATCCTTGCAACGGGTGCAAAGGTTTCTTCATAATCAATGCCCTCTTCTTGGTTGTAGCCTTGAACCACCAGCCTTGTTCCTAGTAACTGTTCCGAACTCATCAAGCTTGTTCCGGAACACCCACTTGGTGCCAGTGATTGATCTATCCTTTGGCCGTGGTACAAGGTGCTACACCTTGTTCCTTTCAAACTGATGAAGCTCATCTTGCATTGCCGTGAGCCAATCTGAATCTACAAGAGCTTCATTAACATTTTTTGCCTCAATATTAGAGAGAAAAGCATAAAAAGCACAAAAATTTTTAAGCTTGGATCTAGTTTGCAGTCCTGTATTAATGTCAAACAGAATTTGATCAAGAGGGTGCGAACTTTGGTGCTTCCATGGTTGTGAAGTAAGTGGGTCTATAGACACGTTTTCTACTCTTGCTGGAATACTCAGCGAAACAGGTTCAGGAACTGTTCCCGAGCCTGTTCTGGAGCCTGTTTCTGAGCCTGTTCCCGAGCCTATTCTGGAGCCTATTTCACAGCCTGTTTGAGAAGAATTAGGTTGGTTTTGATCCAAACCGGGTTCAGCAGTGCTTCCCCCTGTCTGGTTCAGACCTTGCCTACCTTCCAAGGAAATAGCTCCAGGCCCTGATCCATCCTCAAGACTCTTACCTTTCTCATGTGTGAACAACAAATCTTTTCTAGCAAAGCCTAGTTCATAATCATCTTCCTGTGCATCATTCTCAATTAGAGAGTTAGTTTCATCAAATAGCACATGCACACTCTCCTCAACACACAAGGTTCGCTTATTGAATACTTTGTATACCTTACTGTGTGAGGAGTAACCAAGAAATATTGCCTTATTACTCCTTGGATCGAACTTTCCTAAGGCATCCTTCCCATTATTATGCACAAAACATTTACAACCAAATACTTTCAAATGCATAATATTGGGTTTTCTACCCTTGAGAAGTTCATAAGGAGTTTTGTTAAGAATAGGTCTAATCATGCATCTATTTATAACGTAACATGATGTGTTCAAAGCTTCTGCCCAAAATTTTCTAGGAAGACCACTAGCACACTTGTTCTAGTCATGTCTTCTAGAGTACGATTTTTGTGCTCTACCACCCCGTTCTACTGGGGTGTTCTTAGAGCTGAAAAGTTATGATCAACACCATGCTCATTACAATAGTCAATAAAGCTCGAATTTTCAAATTCTGTACCATGATCAGACCTTAGGCAAACCAATGAGTGTCCTACTCTCTTTTCAATCTTTTTAAGAAATGCAAGAAAATTTTCAAATGTTTCATCTTTAGAAGCCAAAAAATAAGGTCCAAGTGAAACGAGAGTAGTCATCCACTACAACAAGCACATACCTCTTCCCACCTCTACTTGTGATCCTCATAGGACCACACAAATCGACATGTAACATTTCGAGAGGTCGGGTAGTGCTAACATAATTTTTCAATTTAAAAGAATTTCTGACTTGTTTCCCCTAGCACAAGCATCACATACTTTGTCATCATTGTATTTGATGGAAGGTAAGCCGACGACTAGATCTTTGGAAACCAATTTGTTCAAAAGTGAGAGGCTTGCATGACCTAGTCTCTTGTGTCAAAGCATAACATCATCATTCAAAGCACTTAAACAAGTTAGATTATTTGGGGGAAGAGAAGAAATACACACTTTATATACATTTTTGTGTCGCTTCCCCCTTAACACAACATCTCCTGTGCTGATATTAATAACTAAACAACGTTTTGGAGAAAACACTACTAGGTTGTCTTTATCACACAGTTGGGACACACTAAGTAGATTATGCTTTAAGCCATCCACAAGATATACATTATCAATAAAATGGAAGAGCGACTCACCTATCTTACCTATTCTGACAATTGTCCCGGACTTGCTGTTACCAAATGCCACACTACCTCCTTCTGAGGCTGTAAGTGAGAGTAAGTTAGATTTCTCACTAGTCATATGCCTTGAACACCCGCTGTCAACATACTACAGATGGCTGTTTGCTGGGTTGTTCCCTCTCACTTTAGCCTGCAAAACAAATTAGGGGTTAGTTTTGGCAACCCAGATCCACTTGGGTCCCATTCCCTTAGACATGCAAAGTTCATCTTTTCTAACCCAAATTTGTTTCACATAAATGAAGTTCCTTTCCATGGCACACCTTCTTATGGGACACGCATACCGATAATGACCCGTTTTACCACAATGAAAACAAACAATATTTTCAGGTAGACCCACATATTTCCTATTGATTGGGTAAACGGTTCGTTTAGGCATAAAACCTAGTCCCTTCTTGCCTTGGTTATAATGAGTATTCAGCCAATTTAGCGCTTGTGAGGACCTGTTCCAGCGCCTGTTTGCTGTGAGATCAGATCCCACTTGTTTTAATTTTTCAAGCAATTTTCTGTTTTCATCAAGCAGAGATTCAACTTTCTGTTTCAGTTCAAAGGACTGATTTTCCAGCTTAGAGAAGTTAATTGAAAACACTTTTTCTTTCATACTCAAGGTTTCTTTAAGTTTATTGAGGTCTTCATGCAAAACAAGTGTCTTGTTGTCAACTTCAAGTTTTTCACTTTTAAGGATTTCATTCTCATGTTCTAGTTCTCTAATATCCCTTTTTAACTCAAAACATATATCCTTTGACATACAATTCTCAGATTTTATAGAATCACATTCATCCATTAAAGTAAATAATAAATCTTCAAGTTTTGCTTTATTGAGACCACGTACCTTATCCTTGAGTTGAGCTAAGCTGTCCAGTGGTTCATCATCTGAGTCTGTATCACTTCTGGCCATAAGAGCTACGACAGCATCCTCTTCTTCAGTCCCTTCATCGTCCTCAGTGGAGTCTCCCCAAGCCGCAAGCATTGCCCTTGAGAAACGCCTGGCAAAACTGTTTCCACCCTGTTTCCTGCCTTGTTTCCTGGACTGTTCGGGCTCTTGTTCCTCTTTCAGCAATGGGCAGTTTTCACAATGTGGTCATGTTTACCACATTTGAAACACCAGAGAACTGTTCCCGGTCATTGTTCCTGAACCTGTTGAAGTTTTTTTTCTTAGAGTTTTCCTTTGCCTTCTTGAAAAACTTCTTGAATTTTCGAGTGATCATGGCCATTTCTTCCTCATCAAGGTCCGAGCTATCCTCTTCCAAGACCTTTAGAGAAATGCCTCGGTCCTTTTTGATTTCCTTTTTTTGTTGAGAATTTCTCCTAAGCTCATACATTTGGAGATTGCCAATAAGTTTATCCAAGGAGATTTTCTTCATATCCTTGGCCTCTTGAATGGCCGTGACTTTGGCTTCCCATGACTGTGGCAAAAATCGTAGGATTTTCCTCACTAATTCCTCAGTGGTGAAGGAATTTCCTAACGATTTTAGCTCATTAGTAATATGGGTGAAGCGGGTATACATCTCCATCACCGTTTCTTTATCATCCATTTCAAATAGCTCATACTTTCTCATAAGAAGCTCAATTCTTGATTGCTTCACTTGATTTGTGCCTTCATGAGCTACTTGGAGGGCATCCCAAATCTCTTTCGCTGAATTGCACTCAGAAATGCAAGTGTACTCATCAGGACTAAGGCCAAAATACAAGAGTTTTTTGGCCTTTGCATTCTTTTCCATCATCTTAAAATCTTCGGCATTGAATTCTTGAGGCTCCTTGGGAACCATATTCCCATCTTCGATTGCCTTTTTAGGAATGAGTGGACCATTCTTGATAATCATCCATAACTCATAATCATCAGCTTGAACATAGTTTTCCATGCGATTCTTCCACCAACTATAATGTTGACCATTAAAGTATGGTGGTCGAGTTACAGATTGACCCCTAAGCATTCCTTGTGGTGTACTCATCTTCTAAGATCACTCAAGGTGTTAGCCTTTAAATGAGAACCTTCTAATACCACTTGTGAGAAATGAGATAGCACAAACACAAGAGGGGGGTGAATTGTGTTGCCAAATTTTCGCAGTTTTCTGGGAACAGGCTTAGGCCCTGTTTGGACATACTGTTTGTAACACGCCTAGAAAATGAAAATGCAGCGGAAATAAGTAGAAGAGAAAGTGAACACAAGATTTTTACGTGGAAACACCTCTAGCCCAACTGAGTTGAAAAACCACGACCTACCTCTGTAGGATTTTCACACCACTTCACTGTTCAGGCAAAACACGTTACAATGTTACTCTCACCGTTACAACTTGTAACTCACATGTAACTGTCTTCCCTAAGACGTGTTACCCCACGTCCAAAAGTTCCCTTGACTTGGACACACTCAGTTCAATTTTGAACGAGAGAGAATAAGATGGACACCTTACTTTTGAATGCTTCTCAGTAAGCTAGTGTAAGGTACAAATATGCGCCTAGTATGCCAATTTGGAAAGCTCAATTTTGCACACCCTTTGGTCAGTTTTCTCTTTGGAAATTTAGCTAATAAAACTCTTGAAAGTTGCTGTGAAAACCGATGATCAAAAAATGAATGTGGAGACTTGCTTAAATGAAAAACCGGTTGGAACAATCACATGTATTTTCCAAAAAACAAATGCTTGGGCCGCAAGAAGTGGGAAGTGTGAGCTACACGGCTAAATGTCAGCCACAAAATCTCAGCAACTAAGCCCATGATTTTCTCCACAAATTCA
>JACYFF010019584.1:99849501-99863567 GCA_017589665.1 Selenicereus undatus
TATATATATATGCGTGTGTGTATGTGTGTGTATTAAACCAAAACAAACTTCTTAAGTTTTTGACAAGTGTCATTAATTCCTACAAATTTTTAAGATCATTAATAGTTTCTATGTTTTTAAAAGTTAGTCAATTACAAAAGGCAAGTTTTTTTTCCAACAAAAGTAGATTTTATAGGACTAATTATATTAATTCCAAATATTTTCTTTCCATATACAAAAGAGACAACGCTTAATAATGATAAAACTTTATATTATACTACTTTTGATCAAAAATATTATATTACTAATACTACTTTCAGCATTACGAAAAATATTTGGTGATGGTTAATATACTTTCCTTAGAATTTTAATATCCCTGTTCATATTTGGGTCTTCTTTAGTTTTACATCTAAATACTATACCTATTTTGGTGCTACGTTAGCTGTTTAATTTCCTATATGCATTTTTATTTTTTATAATGTATTTAGATAAATAGTAAAAAAAAGCAAAAAAGTATCACTAAAACAAAATTCTTAACACATATTATTATTGCATTATATATGGGAAAACTTACCAGATTTTTCAATTTTCAGTGTACCAGAGTTCAAGTGAGTATTAACAATTATTTTATCGTAAAATTATCTCCTTTAACTTGAACATTATTATTATGATAATATTATTACTATTACACTACAGATAATTATTACAATTAAAAAATTTATGAACCTTTTTATATATCGCATGAGTTCTTAACACTAGTTAATATTTATATCACATCATATTTTCAAGTTTCAAGACATAGGGTACTACTAAATATTGACATATGGGACATTTCTCCCACCTAATCGCATAAATGTAGTATTTAAGTCGTCCAAATATGGAGCTGATATAGTATAATCTCTCATCAATGTGCATACTTTTTCTTAACTACCTAGTTGGATAAATTATGTCATACATCACAATCAGTTCATTCATTGAGATAGTCTCCTATTTCTTGACAAATAAAAATATTATTGTTGTTTTCCCGATCGGCATTTTAACTAAGAATTGGCTCCATTATCCCATGGAATAATGTTCTCTCTGGACAATGGTAAAAACCACAATTGTAGACAGTCTAGAATGCTCAATTTCGAGGGGAAAAGAGATTTTCATTTTTGTAGGTGTCACATGTTTTGGCCCATGTGAGGACTTCATTATTGTTCATCTGAGACGGTTGTGGCTTTGATGGTGGTTCATAAGACATGTTTCTAAGCCCGCTAAAGCAAAACAAGGCCCAAAGTTGATTTTGATATGATCCTGTTTGGTAAACAGCGATTAGTTGATAGTTGTTAGTTGTTAGTTATCTGTATTAGCTATTTGAATTAATTGTTTGATAAGATTAGTTATTTCTGACAAAGTCGTGAGGCAAAAAACTAACCCTCAAAAAAGCTCTTCGAAAAAGCTAATAGAATTGACTTTTTAAATTAGTTTGTTAGACCCAAAAGTTATTTTACCAAACATTCAAATTAGCTTTTTGACTAGCTCAAACTTTTTATTTTGACTCAAAAAATTGTTTTTAGCCAAAAAGCTCTCTAAAAAACTGTTTGCCAAACACATATAAAGAATTTTATTAAAAAAAAGTTTTACAATCGTAGCACATATGAAAAAAAATTTAGACAGCTTCCCATGATGGTATCTCTTTTCAGATTTGCGGAATGTAATACAAAAATTAGTCGCTTGTTCTTAACATTTATGCTTCAGAATGTAAAAGACTGGAGGTATATTTTTAAAAAATTGTAATGAGGTGATTAGACATGATATGAGATATTTGAAATTCATGTAGGACATGATATAAGATATTTGAAATTATAGTGATTGATTTTAAATAATTAATTGCTTGCAGTGCAACTTTTAATTACTTAGCTATAGTTGATGTTGTTGTCTTGTATATTAGGTTCATTTGATCCTACCGGTTCCTAAATTTTCTGATTTTTCTATTTTGTTGCACCTAATTTTTTGCACCATTTATTTATTTAGTTACTACCTACTGTTGCAAGTTATTTTATATTTAATTTTTCCTTTTTTTTAATGGGTCTCAAAAGATTTCATCTCAATAAAATGTTTTCTAAAAAGTTTTTATGGGAATCAACCTCTCTACTTTCACGAGTATTTGTGAAAGTAAGACATCTTATTACATCTTAGTTTTCTAAGACCCCACAAAATGAGACCCACATTAAGAATAGTTATTATTGTTGCATGTTGTTTAATTTAGATGAATATTATTCAGGAACAAAGTCAGTTAGTATTACAAGTACATAAGACTTTTGATAGGTAAGGCTTTTGAAAAACATATATGCCCTGACATGCCCTCTAAAATGGATATATTTGCATTTGAAGCATGGATATATAGTAATAAAAACTGAGGACACAAACCAAAAAATCTTTTAAATAAAAATTCAAGACCTATTTCCTTGTAACAATGTTTACTAATGTTATCAATTAAATTAGTTATCACACACTGGAAGAAACAAACTCAAATAAGCTTAACTTGATCCTCCCAGATCAAGTCTTGTGAATAAAGAAAATCTGTTATGTAAAAGTTTTATCCCTTATTAAATTAATGATAACTCAATTTCAATAATACCGAGGATTAAGACCAAAAAAAACCCCTTTTTCTCTTCATATTTTGTCCTTGTGCGTAGTATCTTTAAGTGAGGACCTCTTTGTCGCATAGAATCTCATTTGACACCTGGAGTACTATATGCAGACTGACGATGACCTCAAAACTAAAAGTCCAAAAGGTTTCTTTCTTGTCATCTTCTATTCTTCTAGAAAACCTGCCAACTTGTCAAGCTAAAAAGGATTAGGCTTCACTAAGTATCTTTGATCAAGTTTATAGCTTTTGTAAATTAAATCATGGGACGGCGCCTACAACATAGATAATGAATGAATTCTTTAATTTGCCTTTAATTTGTGATTATTCCACGCAGATGATGTCTTGTGATATGTTTTGGTGTACTTTCATTGACAAATTATCAACCTACACGTACTAACTTTGCTCAAGCTGCAAAAGACAATCTCAATCGTTTGTATAAGCCTAAAATCTATGCCCCTATGCGTTTATCATTTTATGTTTATTCTGAAAATTGTTAGCCAATGAAATTAAAATTTAAATATAAAATGTACGTAAGACTACTTTTGTAAATGACTTGTTATATAAATTCTTCTCTAACATACTTTTAAAACAATGCCACCTGAATATGTTATATGGATTCGTATTATATCATGTTCGATCAAATACTTTAAAACTAGGATTACTAAGATTCCAAAAATGATGTTACATGGGCACAAACATAAAAAGAAGTGTACACACGGAAGAATGAACATAGCAGTTCAACACAAATTGTCCAAAAACTTATTAAAACTGATTCTAGTTGATGCTTGCTCTCTTGGAATGGATAAAATCGAAATTTCAACCATCATCTCAATAGTTGAGACTTGAATATCTTCATTCTTTTGATTCCGTGTATATACATGATGGTAAGAAGCAGAGTACTCTGCTTTTCTTCAACTTTTTGATTCCGTGTATATGAGCTAAATTAAACCTAATCCTCTGAGATCAAACCCTCGAATCCGAACCTACGTGCTTGAGCTACTTCCTATGATTGTTGGGATCAACGGGTATGACCCGGATGACGAGACCGGGGAAGACATCATCCGGGTCATGGATGTGGGGGTTCCTCTCAACGATAAATGGGTCACCACACTTGTCACTGATGGTATGGAGGGTCTCGCCTTCACCGACGACATAGATTTCGTCGCAGGGGCGGTCTAGGAGATGGGTGCCCTTAATGTTGAGATCATCAGGAGGAAAGGTGCCCTTAATGTTGAGATCATCAGCAGGAGAGGTGCCCAAATGGGTAGGGTAGGTGTAGGTGTCCCTAAAGGTGGTGAACAAGATCAAGGCCACTACTATTATAGAACAGTACCATGATGCGGTATCGGCTATGGTTAGGGTAGCCCTTATTTTGGAGGACATCCTTCTGCTAATTCTTGGGGTTGAACATGAGGTTGATGGTGATGATGCCATGATTTTATGTAAGGGGGGTTTTTTTTGGTTGGGGGTGGGGGGGGGGGGGGGCTGCTTTGTTTGTTTTTGGGGTTTTGTTTTGGGGGTAGGGTTTAAATAGGCAGGGAGGTGAGGAGTGGGGGAAGTTGTTTTGGGGGTGGGGGGAGTTGCGTTTGGAAAACGGCCACGCTTGTGTGTGTGGGGTCATCAACCGGCCATGCCTCCCCTCCCTCTCTTGCTCTTTTATCTCCCTCCGTTTTACCTGGTCAAACTTTAAGCTTGAGCGTTGTTAACACGTTTTCCTTCTTTTTTTTTTTATTAGGTCGCCAGTGTTAGTTCTTCAGTTTTACAAATCAAAGTACATTGCTAAAGAGGTAATATCCTAGTGCATGCATGTAGCGATCACTAAAATGTTAGATGTATGCAAGTTTTGAGTTTTGTGAATGTGAAAATTTATTATAAGAGAGCTATAACCGTAATCAATAGTACGTAGTTCAACTTTGATTAATCAGATGTCCGGTGCGGGTATAGTGATTTCCGCAAAATGCCAATTATGAAAATTACAGTAACTTCTGAGATCTTAGCTGTACATGTGGCGATGTATAATTTGTACCATTACTGTACATTTTCTTTAATATAATTGGAATTTACTATTTTTGAATTATTAAAGTTCTGGTAAATTACGTAAAAATTATTGGTAAACATCATGTTTGGATTGTCAAAATCTTTATCTTACAAATGCTAGAATGAGTGGATGCCTAAAAATGCTTCCCTCCCTCATTCCAAGCTTCTCATTAATCCAAGCTTTATAACCGTTGATCAAAATCTTAGGCAATCTCAGCCCTTGAATTTATTTTGATAACCGTCAATCTCTCCCTTTTTACTTGGTACATTAGGTCTCAGGTTCGATTCCCCCCTCCCTCATTGTATTGTACTCTTTACTAGACATATTAGGTCTCAAGTATTGTTCGCCCCTCCCTCATTATATTGTATTGCCCTTTGTGGCTCCTACGGACCAAAACGTTTTTGATTTCCATCATTATTATTAATATATTGTATTTTTCAATACAACTATAAATTTGAGCATGTATTATTAGAGAGCAATGTCATCTTCGTCTTTGAATTTGATAACATAGTCAATATTAATTATGATCATCTAATTATCAAAGAGAGATTAGGAGATTATAATGGATATAAATTTTTTTATTATTTCATTATTATAGAATAAGTTCATATTTTAGAAGTTTTAACTTAAGAAAACTGAATTATAATTACTGATCAAGCCGTAAAACCTTACGTGATCCCTTATTATTAACACATAATATAATATACACATTTATATAGAAATAATAAATTTTTTTGATTTCCATGATTATTATTATTATTTTGTCTTTTTTGATACAAATATACATAGAGCATGTATTACTAGAGATAATAGAAATATAAATATGATTTTCATAATTATTTTCATTATCACTATTGTTGTTGTTGTCGTCATTGTCATTATCGTCGTTGTTATCTTTCTCTTTGAATTTGATAACATAGTCAATATTAATTATGATCATATATATGTAAGGATTGTGCTAAAAAATTACATATTGTAAGCATAATATAGCATACTGCAAGGGTTGAACGTGAAATATAAAAAAAATTAAAAATAAAACACGATCATCATATTAGGCCAGTGAAGCTGAATTTCTTTCACATTTAATATAATCTATTTAATAGAAGAAAATAAACGAAATATTTTTCTTTTTCTTTCAAAGCATACATATCTTATAATTATATTTAATTCATATAAATCTTAAAAGTATAATTAATGTTTTAACGTTTCAAACAAATTGACCAAAATCTAATCTATTTAACGCATAAGAAAAAATGAAATAATTTTTGTTTTCTTTTAAACCATACAAATCCAATAATCAAATTCTCTTCATAAAACACCTAAAATTATAATTAATCTTTTACCGTTTAAAATAAAATGCCCCAAATCGTCATAATACTTCAAAGTAAGAAATATCTCAACTCACAAATCTGAACTCAACCCATCTCTTGCAAGACAATATAAGGGTATTGGAAGTTTATATCAAAACCCATGAAACTATTATGTTGACCTAAAAACCAAATGTACAAACTATGAATACATAATTATATTAGCACCCCCTCATGAACCACTTTAAATAGCCAAAAAAAGTTATATAATAGCATAAATATAATGTTCAAATTATTTTCATTGAAAGACAAATTTTATTTGTTTTACATCCGAAACTAAAACTAAACCAACTTTAAAATAGTTTTTACCTAACTTCACTAGAGAATTAACGACTTCATAAATTTTTACTCACCAATAAGAAGAAGATGTGGACTGTTTGTCATTGACGTTATAAATTGACTTATCATCACCCTATTTAGCATATTTTGTAACAAATTCACTATCTATTGTCTCCATCATACTTATATAGACTTTTTTCACAATTATATAGTTTTCAAATATTAATCTCATTAATTATGCACAAAGTGTTTGTATACTTAACTTTTTCATTGAGTTTTTCCATTATCACCTCTAAATTATAATATTAATCATGTCTACCCTAACTATTAGTTTATTATTTCGATAACATATCTACAAAATGTTTATTTGAACATACTCCGTGCAAAACACGGGTCCAGACTAGTTCTTTGAAGATCTAAAACAAACACTAAAAAAGAAAAAAAAAAGTGACATCAACCCCACCCAGCAGCATCCATAGTTTCTAGCCAGTAACTCTATATTTCCGGCAGGAGTTGCGTGACACTCTCGGGTGAACAGATAATTACAGTGATATCCTCCCACGTGCATTCATAAATTAGCAGCGTACAACACCAAAAGTTTCAGGAAATTTTGTTATTGAAGCCAATGAGGATTAAACTTCGATTAATTGCCCAATCATTTCTTAACTTCTAATGACCTCAAACAAATTTGGCTTCTTTAATAAAATGATGAACCAAGAAAACAACGAACAAGAACCACCAAATATCCGTGGCAAAAAGTGCTAGACCTGTGGTCAATGCTTTTAATGTGACTAACTTGTCAATTCATGATTATCAGATGTGGGAAGATGGCATGGAAGCAGGGCAACAAACTAGCCACCCACAATGGGCAAAAACATGGAGGTCTGTTGGGGGAGGAAGGGGAGGTTGATGGTGTTGCTATTGCTCGAAACAGGGTGACCGAAGTTAAGTCGGCAAGCATCAACCAGCAAACATGGAGTATCATCAGACATGGTGAACGTTAGGGGTGGGGGAGATTGGTGGCTATGGCTGTAGCAACTAAAGGACGGTGTTACACCAGCGAAAATCAATCGGTAGTCATAGAGCACGTCGGGAGGAGGGGGGGAAGGGCCCGTGGTTCATCGTTGTTTTCTTTTCTTTAATGAAGGTAAAATTTTGAGATCCAAACATGGATAAATCGTTTTCGTAAATATTTATTAAAATTTTATTCATTTTATAAAGCACATTTTACGTTCAAAAAAATTACAAAAATCAACGTAACGTATCATATTAAATCTTGCTAAATATACGGTGCATATTGTAGGAGTTACGGTAATTGTCGTAGTTGTCATTTGGCAGAAATCACCTTACTCATTGGCTTGACATCAGATATCAAAGATTAAAAAAGAAAATATTAGATATATTTCTCTAAGGCATTTTAATTTATTGAAATCCTAGCTTGTCTTTGAATCTAAAAAGAATCTAATAAAATATTGACACATTTTAGATCATTTCGTTTGCTTACTTGTAATTATAGTGTATTGCAAGCAATAAGCATGCAAGGTTCCAAACACACTTATTATATATGTACACACATTCAAATTAATGATGTGCTTCTGTAACTACTTTACTATAGGGTACGCACTTTAGCCCTCTAACAATTATCGATTATATAGTTATTTGAATACACAACTATACAAGAATACAGTATATAATGTACAAAGTACAAATAAAATTTTGGATGATCGATCAGTTGTCCACTCCCCCTCCAAACCTTTTCTCAAAACTGTTTTTGTGGGTCTTATGGAATCAACCTCTCTATGGGTAGGAATACCGGTAGAGGTAAGGTTGCCTACAGCTGGATCTCCCCAGACCCCGCGAAAGCGGGACCCACTTTGGGAGTTTGTTGTTGTTGTTGTTGATCAGTTGTCCACTTAATGCTAACATGCATATAATTAAAGAGATATCACTAATAACAAGTTCGAATTTAAAAATTCACTAAAAATCCAATGCGACGTGAGGAGAAGGCCAAACAGGAAGGAAAGTTCACAAGAAAATTGTGTCATGACTGTAACGCCTAATGAAGCAAGAGGAATACTAGTTCAAAGGACATTTATCATGATCATCATATCATATATGACTAAGAAACGAAGGTGGGTGAGCGATATGGATGGTTTATGAGAAATGCAAAGCGCAAGGAATTAGGAGAGATGATATTATTTGAAGATTGTGTGAGGAGTGTTGTACGCTATGCTATCATATCATGTCCTTTTTTTCTGTTTTTTTTTTTTTTTTTGGTTGGGATAGAACATGTATCATGTGTTATGTGGAGTGATGAAGGCGCCAACAAGTTGTGCCTGAGAATTGAGAAACGCCCCATTTTCACATTTCACACGAAGACATGAAGAAGATAACTAATTTAGCCATTCAACTCTAACTGACCAAACAAACGCACTCATACCAAATGCAATGCCAATATGCATATTCTGATATTGGCTATTTTAGGCATCCTATTAATTACTTTTCTGCCCTACTTAAAGCCCCCGTTGCCTTCTTTTTTCTATAGCTTTTATTAAATGCTTCATTTTTTTTAGTGTATCAAAGGAATAGTTATTGGCATATTCTTAATTATAAGTCTTGTGACTTGTCTCTATCCTTTTACTGAACCTCCTATTACGCATTATGAAATTTGCATGGTTACTCTTTGTTAGTCTTAGGACATGATACACCCATAAGGAGTGCACGTCCAATATGTCGACAGCTTGAGTTCCTCAGAAACCCTAACCTTCGACTGTCCCCCTAATATAAAAGTTAGGTCAGTTTATGAGGAAAAATAACCACAGTGAAACATGGAGGGTTCTCTAAGGTGAGGTTTCTGCAGAAAACCCTAGGGCTCTTAAGCTGTGGGATTTAATTTGAAGGTTCTCTCTATTGTGAGTTCCTTCCATGACCAGTGATTCAAGCCAATGTTCGATATCTTCTGATGTAGGATTAAGGTAAATTCATTTACACTTAATTCATTATATTAACTCCTTCACTCTCAAATAATTGTATGCACCATAGCATGAGAGCAATATGATCATACTAAGGTGATACACCCCCCAAAAAAGTTCATAATAGTTCTAGAGTTTCTATCCAAAAAAAGGAAAAAAAAAACTCCTAAGTTTCTAGATTATTGATTAGATATGCACCATGCATGTATAAGTTTTTGATCTATAGAAAACAATGTAACTAATATAAAACATTGATGAAGGATGATTTCTTTTAGATATATAGAAATATCACAAGTGTACTTCTATTTATATCAACACCTTGTTTAAAATATATTGTCAATGTAAAGATACTTAGATCTAAATTCTTGTAGGACAATACCAACACCCTTATTTATTTTGCAAGCTTATAAGTTACATATAGACATCATAGGCATAACATTGACGCGACCGAAGATGTGGCTCGTAATTTTATGAGGTATTGATGAGTGATTATTGATGTAGTCAGTTGTTTTGTGTTAAGCTTCCGAGGCAGAGAGAGAGAGAGAAGTTTGGTGGCGAGAGATTATTAGTGATTATTATTTTCATACAATGAGCACTGTGCAGCATATATACAGGCAACCTCTCTAACAAACTAATGCTAAGCTCTAACAAAAAGTGTACACATTGGATAACTTAGTTGAGCTCCCTGTCCTGATGTGGGAGGAGGAGGAAATGATTGATTTCTCATTTCCCTTAACATTTTGGATTATCTGTGGAGTCGTAGAGGACCAACGTAGTGAATTCATCATTAATTGTTTGCAATAGGTGTGTTTTGCAACTTAGTATTGTGATTGGGTCTGGAGGGTTGAAGTGAAGATGAATTATAACGTATAAGACTAAATTTTGATAGGGGGATTTTTTTACCAACAACTTTTAAAAGTAATGAGATGACTTGCAAAATATTGAGCTTGGCAACGCGTTTTTTTTTTTTTAAGTAACGTTGCCCAAGTAGTTTTCCAGATTGTGTAATGATAAAAAAAAGGAATTTTCCCAGCCCCCTCTTGGTAGTTGGATTATTATTTTTATTCTTACCTTTTGGAGATCCTAAAGACGCTATAATTATAGACTTAGGCAGTGTTTGCTTATGAGAAAAATAGTTTTTTTTTTTTGAAAGATCATTTTTTAATTTCCTTCGTTTGGTGAAAAAAAAGGACAAGCAATTACTTTTCAAGTAAAATATCTTTCACCCCAATGGAGAAAAATAGTTTCTATTTTGAGAAAAAATAAAGTTGATTTTATTCCTTCTACTCTTTTGACAGTATGATCAACCAAAGTTTGGAGCAAAATCAGATTACAACATTTACCTCCGCTACGACAATTCATTCGACATTTTTTTGTCATATAACAAATTCAATCGACATTTATCATCATTGAAATAATTCCAATTTTTTGGGGCAAAGCTTGATTATCCAATAAGAAAGATTAAAATAAACTCGGATTCAAATTTTGAGCTCAACATTTTTTTATTTGGTTAACATTTATCTTTGTTACAGCAATGAAGTCAACATTTTTAGCCACTTAAGAAATTCAATTGATACTTTCTTTTTTTTTTCATGAAATATAATTTGTCTTGCACTAAACAATGAAAAATGAGATATAAAAATCTTAGAAAAACATTTTCCTTAACTAATTTTTTCGAAAAAATCATTTTTCCCTACCAAACCCTACTTTGTAGAATGTTTCTAACTTGGAAACATTTTTAGTTTTTTAGGGACTTTTGCTACAACATAACCGCCATTTGATGCTAGGCTAATAACACTTGCAAGTGCCAATCTATATGATCAATAATAATAATCTTTACTTTTGAAAATTGTAGTGTTTGGGACCTAAATATCCGGATGGGACACTCAAACATCTCCCAAATATTTCTAAAGAAAATCATAAACCCATAGCCATCGTATATTACAGCTTTGGATACATCATTCTTCAAAATATTGGCAATAATGTAAAATAGCCATCATTTTATGCAAACAAGTGACCTTTTTACATACTGCCAAATATGTCTCTGTCAGACGTCTAATTATATGGGCGGTATGGCACTCTATAAAGTGCCCTGAATATTTCTCTGCAACGAACTTAACAGTATTTCTTGTTCTTCCACTCCAAGAAACACTCCGAGGCACTCCAGGCTCAACCCAATAGAAGTTCACGATGAACAAAATCATAATTTAATTAGTAAATATCAAAATAAAATGAAGCAAGACAAGAAAATCATATCAGGGTCTTTAAATTATGATTTAAATTTACCACATTGTCAATAGTTACAATTAATCATCTATTGTAAAGCATTAGCATTCGTCAGCTATGTTGAGATGTACAAAATAACACTCTACTCAAATCTACCCTATCTGCAAAGACATGCTCCTATTCTTTTCAATTTATCATAAGTACTTATCATCCATATTTAGCACTAATCAGTATCAATCAGCACTCATCTGCACTTATCAATACAAATCACCATTTAATCATGTTTTCTACTCAAAGATGAAATCCCTAATCAACACTCATTAGCATTGATCAGCTACTCATAAGGACTAATCATCATTCATTAGCATTGATCAATAATAAGTTACTTATGTATAAGTTGAAAAGAACATGCCCATATTATAGATGTAATTTTATAATTGTGAGAAATTATGGATTAAAAGGTGATTTTTAGACAATTTGTGAGTAGTATGACACTCATTCACTTTTTAATCATGTCGATTTTTATTCAATTTAGTACATAATAATATAATTATGAAGTTAAGACAAGATATTTAAAAAGTTTTGTACAAGCAACAAGACATGTATCATTTTGTTTTATGGAATTTCAGTTCAAGGCTGTGTTTTACCAATAATCCTTGTAAGCAGCTGATCTTGAAGGCTTGGAATGATGGCCGAAAGTGCCGATCGTGGAGAAATATTGATGCATTGTTGGACTCCATGTGTGATAGAGTGAATTCGCGGTGACCGGCGACTGAGAAGATGCATTGAGGTGGCAGGAAAATACCTTGAAAAGTGACTGCACACCACGTTTTCAAACAACTCTGAGAGACAAAGCGGAGGAAAAAGAGGAAGCACAGTGGCGGCCGCGGTGGCTATCGATGACAATGGATCGAATGAGGGCGACTTGCGGTAGCAGTGGCGGTGGCGTGGCTGCTTCAGGGGGCTCAGTGGTTGGCGGCAGCGGCGGCGACCTTTGTGGGGACGTGTGTGTTGAAGGATGAGAGAAGAGGAGAGATGAGCCATGTTTGCTGAGGAGGTGGTTTCTGGTGGGGTTGTGGTAGTTGGAGTGGTGGTGCTGCGGTGGCTCTGGCGAGTTGTTCGTGGCAGTGAGGATGAGGGGGAGAGAGAGAGGGAGAGGGAGAGGGACAGAGAGAAGGAGAAATGAATGTGTTGATTGGCAAACACCTCTTTTAAAGCCACCATCATAGACATACACAAGTCGGTTAGCAGCTTGCAAGGTTTCCACGATATTGGAATTGGAAGAACGATAGGTTAGAGTTTATAAGCCAGGGGGATGATCATCCTCTGTATTGTTTTAATTTTATCGGATGTTTTCAAAGAGGCATGAAGGGATAATCTTTTGTTCACTTAGCAACATCGATCATTAATTATTATGTATAATTAAGTATTATGTTTTTTGTGTAACTGAGCTTTGACGAGTTATGTTAAATAATTATATATAATTAAAAAAAAAGTAAAATGATAAATGTATTAGTACAAGACACTTTTTAAGTGTCATATTTGGGTCTTAAAGTCATATTATCATATACTAAAATTTAAAAAAAATAGTATTATTGAATCATAGAGAGTGTTACAATTTATAAATTGTGAACACCATCCTTTTTATCCATATTTTTTCATAAATAGAAATTCTGTGTGTAATATGACTTCACAGATGGGGTCGATCCAATTAGAGTGTTATTTTGTATCCGTCAGCATAGGTGACAAACATTAGAGTTTAACCATTCACAATTGATTCTGATAGTTGAAACATTAGTGATTTTAAATTCATTGATGCGTTACTTTTGGTAAAGATGAAACACCCAAGAGGTGTTTTGTCATAAAAAATATATCATCACCCAAAAACCAAAAGAGATCGATAGTGAACTTGAGATCTAATGTTGTTAATTACATATATATTAGCGCAGTAGAACTATTATATCAAAAATTCATTAATATTTTTTTAAAACTGTTGTTTGAATGATTTTCTCATATGGTATAGTTTATACCAACCGTTGATATTGCTAACTCGATGTGATTTATCAGCTTTTATTTGCCGTTGGCTAATAGGGTGTCAAAGCACACATCATGAAAGGATTTGAGACAAGCTAAAAGTTGAAAATATGCGGTAATGCATCATTGAGCTTGAAATGGTGATGGAATAGTAGCTTCCAAATTGTGATTCCGATGACCAAAGGAAATGTGATAAGCCCACATGCGAATTGTCTAGTTAGGTGTCCAATGGAAAGGAAATCTTATCAAGAAGCACATCAAATCAAGCAAAAGCAAAAAAATCTTAAGTATGTCATTACGGTATAACAGTGTTATATATAAATCTTCGTTTGTTTCAACAATACTTAATGATGTGTATCAACAAGGACACTCTTTTAGAGCCGCGCATAGTGTGTGTGAAGGCCCTGTTTGGTGAGGCAAATTGGAATGGAATGGAATCAGGACTTGAATCCTGGGGGGTTGGGTATGAAACTTGAATTTTGAACCCAGTTGTTTGGTGAAAATTGGAATGGAATCAGGTCCCACTCCTTGCTGTT
>JACYFF010019584.1:99863967-99885343 GCA_017589665.1 Selenicereus undatus
AAATCTATCGATCACTAACTAAGATTATAAGCAAAAACATATATTATAAACATAATATGTGCATGCATATGTTTGGTGATCAATAGCTTTAGTATCAATGATGTTTGAAGAGACAAATCTCTTTATGAAACCATTGAGAAATTTAGATCTTCTAGTAGTTGTCATTCCACCAAAAAAGCAACCATGAAGATAAACTGACACCCAAAAATATTTAATTTTATGTAGGTCAATGGCATGCACACTTGTTGTTACTCAAATTGTATTTGCCAAGTACTTGAAACCATTGACACTCATACTCTTCACGTGTATCCAATTTGTAAAGCATGTAAAAATCAACACACCATTGTGAATATTACTTATGTAAAGTTGGCATAAACCAACCACTAAATTTCGAAGTAATATGTCATATACAAAAGCTGTGTTTACTCATTGACATTTATGTCGTCGTTGCTTTTATCATCCATGGATCTTGATCAATTATGATAATTTTTTTTTAAAATTCTTCATTATAGACACAAATGCATGTAGAATAAATAATAGCTAATGACAATTTGTTAAAAAAGGGAATAGTACATGTATTGAAGTCAAGCATGATCTGTGATTATATAATACATTGGAGTAAAGCGGCAAACAGGTGAGAAATAACAAACGGAAACAAAGGGAAACGAAGATCATGTGATTCTTCATGTGGCATGTTGGCGTATGAAAGTGAGTATTGTCCTACATTGATAAATATTCAAAGAATAGGATAATAGGCGTTGTCCCACATTGAGAAAAGTAAAGGGCTTGAGTATATATATAAGCTTGTAAGTTACTTCACCCATTGCCAATTGGTTTTAAGATAGAACCCCATTTGAGCTTATATGCATGGCTCTTTGTTGAAGGCCCAATTAATGTATGAAAATTTAACATGGCATAAGCAGAATATCAAAGAAACACATTTGGCGTGATTGAAAGACAAAAGCAAAATGAAAAGATGATTACACGCATGCATATCTATCAGACAAGCAAAAAGCAAAGTAGTACTAAAGAAAGAAAGAAATAGCACAAAGAAATAACAATCTAGTTACATCCATGTATATCTATCAGGAAAGCAAAACCAAAGGGGGAGGGGTAGTAATATGGTAAATCAATTAAGAAACATGCAACTTATAAATCATAAAATTAGAATAATGTGAAGGGTTATTGGACACGAATAATCTGAAAATTGGGGGTATATATTGAACGAGAATAATCTGAACTTGAAAAATAACTCTCAGCGCTCCGAACTTTTGGATGTATTTATTTTTAGTAGTCTAGAGGTCATTTTAGATTATGTTTTTTAAGCAATTTAAACTTCAAAATCAATTCATGCAACTTGAATTTTATATATTTGGATTACTTTAGGGCAATATTATTTATAATTGCATAAAGAATAAAATCTAAAATGACATTAGACTACTGAAAATAAATATCCACAAAGTTCGGAGTACTTGGAGCTATTTTTGAAGTTCGGATTATTTCCATCCAATACCCCCAAAGTTCAGATTATTCGCATCTAATAACCCATGCAAATGCAAATGAAAAGATAATTAAATTTTACTAAAAAATAGGATAAGTTGCCCCCAATACCTTCATAAGCCATCTGAGAGTTGTTGTTGTCGCATAGCAGAGAAGGGCGCATCTAAATAATATAATCTTTGTGTTAGGGAAAAACCACACAGTTTTAATATTTATAAACCCCAAGTGCAAGGTGTATCGTTGAGTACTTGGGGTGCCGTCCGCAGGGAGTTGTGTTTCCAACTACTGAGGTTAACTAAAGCGTCTCAATCTAGGCCAGAGTGAGAGTGGAGGAAGAAGGACTAAACTACTAAAACAAATAAACAAAAAGGGACTTGGGGTTATGACTTCACCAAGTGATGAACCAATTAATCAAGACGAGTCCTAACCTACCCAAACCACACTGAGAACAAGAGATGATCGGTTGCACCGTCAAAGACCACCCAAGCTCTCTCTCAAGGGTCATGAGCTAGTCTAATTCGCTTAACCACCTACTTTCGTGGGGTTAGTCGAATTAGACTACAAAACTAGCAACTCCGGACCTAGCTCGATTCGGATACTACTTTCGTGTCCCGAACTCGGCTATTCCCTCTCCCACACTAGCTAATTGACCTCACCTCTCAGCATAAGTCAATCGCCCAAAAATATGGATGAAAGCTCTCTCAAGCATTTCATCGAACACTTAGTGGGCGTGAGGAAAAACTCTAGGTTCTAAGCATAGTTTAAATATGGTTAGGCCTAATACAAGATCAATTAGCCATCAAGAGGCTAATCACAACCCAAGTTCACAAATTCTAACAACAAAACATCACAAACACATGAAAACCTAAACTAACAACTAAGAACATAAACTTGAATAGCAAAACAAAGAGAATGAAATAAAACAATTCTAAACAACTAAATAACATGAATCAACAATGAAAACTAATCATAAAAGCTTAAACAAATCAAACACAAGAATTAAACCAACAAAACATAAACAAGAACAACTATGAAATAAATAGAGAAAGGAGAAGAAAACTTATGAATTGAAGCGAAGAATCTTGAAATCCAAGTACTTGAATCCAAAATTAATCGAATACAATCCTAATCTAATCTCCTCAATGGAGTTTTTATTGGCTAAACCTAAACTAAACTATCCTAGAAATCGCCAGAGAGAAGCCCCAAGCGAAACCCGAACGACCCCCACAAAACGCACTAAGGAGGGTTAAATAGAAAAAACTCGAGCGAACGGCGAACAGGAGGGGAGGCACGGACGTGCCAAGTGGCACGGTCCCACCGTGCCAAGGTGGCACGGTGTGGCCGTGCCACATTGCTGGCCGGCTCTGCCGGCTGGCTCCCCTTTTTTTCGTCTTTTTGCCTGTTTTGACCCTTTTTCGCCCGTTTTCGCGGTAATTGCTTGGTTCAACTTATTACCTGCAAAAATAGACAAAACAAGTAAAAATCTCAAAGAATACTGAATAAAACAAGAAAAACTCTAAAGATTACGTTATTATACGAGCTAAGATTAGGCGAAAAAGGCATGTAAAATGCGACAAATTATCGCCTAACACTTTGCATGATTGTCAACACCAACAAAAAATCCACAAGGCACATCATAAGCATTCACCTTATAAATGGTACAACTACGTCCCCAAATTTATCACGCCAATCAAAATATTGAGTGGGAGACAAAAACAAGTGCTCTAACCTTCTCTCATCATCCACCTTAAATACATATTGGAAATGTGGATTTTCTTGTTTGAAATAATCCAAAAGCATTGTGACATCATCCTCTTCCATTATTCTCTTCACTTTGCCTAAAAAGTTACGAATATCTCTTTCCAGAACAGGAAGTTCTCCATGATCAATATTTTTCTCAAGTTCTAAAACACGAATTATAAGTCTTATAGAAAGACATGCTTGTTTCAACAAAAGAATATGCTTCCCATCCTCTTCATTAATTTTTGATTAGCTAGCAAAAAGGGACTTCTTGAGAAGACAAAAGATTGTGATTATGCACAAAAACAAGCTTAGTGACATGTCATTCTTCCAGAATTATCTCATCGTACCTTCATAATGTAATCCACATATGAGCATTGCAACTAATTGGGGAAAAATTGAATTTTTCCCCAATAGACCTAAGCAAGTCGGACCTCGAGACCAGGCCTATATACGGGATAACGGACCCTTCCTAGGGCCTTCCTCAGGCCCATGTCTGAGATACCGGGCCCTGTGATGCAACCCTAGGGGCTCCCCCTAGGGCCCTTCCATACCAGACCGGCGACCCACACGGGCACCCCAGGTGAGATTACTGTCTTGCCCTTTTTCCCGAGACGACTATAAATAATCACCTACCTACCTCGGGAAAGGGGTTGGCGAATAGATACTCCGAATTCTCTTTGCATTCTCTCTCTCTTTTGACCATTAATTGGAACCCAGAATTGACTTGGCCGTCGAAGATGCGTTCACCGGACCACAACCCGGGGTTGCCTTTTTTGTAGGTGGGATCGCTTTAAGAAGAGGACGACAAGTGTTGCGCGCCAGCTGTCAGATAAATCCGCTCCTTCATCCCACGTCATCATCAACCGTACCCCAGGAATTTCGTCCGGAATCAACAACCACATCTAGTAGACCTTCTACTTCTATATTTCTTGCATGGACCGATAATCCTCTTCAATGATTCCCACTGTGATGACAATAGAAGCCACACCCTTTGCTCTTCCCTTTTATAGTCACAAAAAGATATTTTCGAATGGTAAATCCTTATTGTCTTACATAATTTCCATCTTTTTGGGTTAGAAAAAGTTTGGCCTAGAAAAGGCTCTAAGTTGTCTACCTAGTGGAGAATTTCATCTAAATTTTCCAAATTTTGCAAATCCGAAATTCAAATTAGATAGAAATTCTCAAGATTTTCAGTTGAACTCATCATATTCAGCTCCCCAAACTCTATATTTTCTTCATTATGGGGAAGCTCATTCAAGTCAAAGACAGTGAAATATCCGCATTCTATTTCTGCAAATATTTAAAAGGCCAAAAATTCAATACTTGAAACATTTAAAAAAATATGAAAAATACATGTCCAAATGATCACAGAAAAATTACGTATACTCACCCACAGTTAACACATGTGTAGAAATAATGATGACCTTTATTTGCAAAATACTTACAGTAATGGAGACAACCATATTTTAATATGAAGTGGAATTGCCAAGAGTTCCACTCGTTGAAGGGAAATGAAAATTAGCATTAGTAGGTTCTTTTGGGGGGGGGGGGGGGCTACATCTCTCTCTTGCTAAATTAGAGTAAGGTGATTTGATGAATTATTAGTTAAAGGCAATAATAATTAGTTGAAGTTGAACAAAAAATATAGTTTTAATGCTTCTTATTTGCTGCCCTTAGGGCAATATGTACACTTTACCCAAAATTTATATTTGAAATCCTGATCAAATAGTTTAAACTTTATTTATTTACTTAATATAAGTTTTCATCATATGGTCTCGCTTAAAATTTAATGTTAAACATTTGATTATTTCTTGATATGACAACATAATTTCTTTGATAGAACGGTTTTAAGTTTCATCTTTCTGTGTAACACTCCACATCAAATTGTCATCTTCTAAGATGTTCATTGAAAATGCTAGTTAAATCTCGTAACTTTCATCTTTAAAGAGTGCATTCTGAGCAAAGTCTACTGTTCTCATATGTTGTGGATAGCGTAGAGGTGGACAATTGATCGGATCGAGGTAGATTAGGGCTGACCTATTTATTTAGATCAGATTGGGTCAGGGTCGGCCTATTAACGATGTAGATCGCGCTAGTCTTTTGTGTAAATAATTGGGCTGGGTTGGATAGGTCCATATGCTTCCTGCTTTTGGCCCGTTTTAAATTGGAACAAATATATAAAAAAAGTTTTTTTATAATAATTATTGTTAAATATAAAGCATTGATAGTAAGCTTAAATAATTATAACATGTAAATTAATGCAGCAAGTAGGTTTTCAAAAATATAGACTTAATAAACATGTCGTTAATAAGTTGGCCTCATCTTGGCCCATTAATATGTTTTAATGGGTTGAGTCACTATTGATCCTGCCCATTATTAATTTAATTTTAACAATATATTTCTTAATCTAATGAATACTCAACTCGTTGTCCACCTCTAATCATAGGCGTCAAAAAGACATGCTTAAGAGCACTCGCAATGGAAGACACGCGGGTCATGGGTGGGGCCCGCGTGTCACATGCATGTCAAACATCCCCTAGCAGCAAGAGAGAAATGAGAGGCACACGCGTGGAGGACCCTGTGGGGGTTCCTCCATGCGTGTAAGTTTTGGTATTTTTTAAATTTTTTTTTTGTTTTTCTTTTTTTTTTTGAAGTAATATATAATTTTTATATGATTAAAAAAATAGGTTGTGTGTTATAAAGTGGGTCCATGATAAATATTTTTATTGGATGATTAAAATTGAATTCCAGTTGTTGGAGAAGTAGTGGAATCCAAGTTTCAAAATTGTAAAACTTTTGCTGATGTGACATGACAGAGTTCCAAAAACCGAAACTCTGTTGGGAATGCTCTAAGAGTCAACTCCAAGGTCTCTTTGGCCCAAGTTCTTTCACAATCCTAAACCCACGTTTCCAACGCAATAGCCTCGACAAACAGACACGACCCCCCCCCCCCCAAAAGAAAAAAGAAAAATACAGAGGCCAAATGAACGGGGGGTTTGAATGGCGGGAAAACTGGAAGCAAGGTACTCAACAGCGAGCCAACGATATTCAATGAGAAATCAACTGCTGAAGCTGAATCTAATCAAAGTGGAGATTTTGCCAAAATTGCAAGTATCCAAGCTGAATCTAACAAACACTTTTATCCCTCGTATCAAAACTCAATATCTCAATTTTTTTTTTTAATTATCCCAACTCCGATTTCTCATGAAATTCTTCAAATGCTTGTCGCGGCAATTCAGCAGCTTCACTTCGTCCCCAAATTCGCGTGAATTATCCAAGCATTCAATCTCCAACGACGCCATTAAAGAGCTTCATGGGTACCTAATCAGAACCCAACGACACAGAGACCCATTTGCAATTTCTCAAGTTCTGCGCTCCTATTCTCTCTCCTCATCCACATTACACAAAGCCCACTTCGTTTTTTATGAAATACAACGACCCACATTGTTGCTTTGGAACTATATGATAAAGGGTTTCTCGCAAAGTGATGATCCAATCAGAGCAATTTGGAACTTTAATGATATGAGGGCCTGCGCGTTAAAAGGGGACAACTTGACCATTATATTTGTTCTTAAAGCTTGTGGTCGTGTTTTGGATATTGGGCAGGGTAAAAAGGTCCACGCTCATTCGTTGAAACTTGGGTTTGAATCGTATTTGTTTGTCTCCAATGCTTTGATTCATATGTATGGGTCGTGTGGGGAGTTGGGTTTGGCACAGAAAGTGTTTGATGGAATGCCTGAGAGAGATTTGGTTTCTTGGAACTCTCTGCTTTCTGCATTTAGTCAATGTAATACGCACAAGGAAATTCTGCATGTATTCAACATGATGCAGATGGCGAATGTGAAGGCTGATGCGGTGACTATGACGAAAGTTATTTTGGCTTGTAATGTTTTGTGCGAGTGGAACGTTGCTGATTTCATGGTGGATTACATTGAGAAAAATCATGTCGAACTAAGTGTTTATTTGGGAAATACTTTACTTGATATGTATGGAAGGCGTGGCCTGGTGAAGTTGGCGCAGGCAGTGTTTGATCGGATGAGGGAAAAGAATTTGGTATCTTGGAATTCCTTGATGATAGGTTTTGCGAAAGCTGGGGATCTGGTTTCAGCAAGAAGGATTTTTAATGAGATGCCCAAGAGGGATGTGATTTCTTGGACATCAATGATTTCAGGGTACTCTCAAGCAGGCAAATTTTCAGACGCTGTCAAACTCTTTCAGGATATGATGTTGGATATTGTTAATCCTGATCAAGTTACAATAGCTAGTGTCCTTTCTGCTTGTGCTCATCTGGGGATGCTTAAAATGGGTAAGGCAGTCCATCAATTCATCGGTGAGCATAACATAAGAGTGGACAATTATGTTTGGAACTCTTTGATTGATATGTACTGCAAATGTGGTGATATCAATACAGCACTACAAGTCTTTCGGGATATGAAAGAGAAGGACCCAGTGTCATGGACTGCAATCATATCAGGACTTGCAGTAAATGGTTCTGCCAATTCTTCTGTTCAGCTCTTTGAGGAAATGCTAAGTAAAGGTGTTAGACCAATGAGTGGAACCTTTGTCGGGATTTTAGTAGCTTGTGCACATGGTGGGTTGGTAGATAAGGGATTGGAATATTTTGAAAGTATGCAGAAACTCCATGGAGTTACGCCACAAATGAAACATTATGGATGTGTGGTTGATCTCTTGAGCCGTTCTGGCAAATTAAGAACGGCTTATGAATTTATACTAAATATGCCAATGGCACCAGATGCTGTATTGTGGAGGATCTTGCTCAGTGCCTGCAAACTCCACGGAGATGTTGCCTTTGCCGAGGTAGTCAATAGCGAACTCCTTGAATCTGATGCTAGTAATAGTGGGAACTTTGTACTTCTTTCAGGCACATATGCTGGTGTAGAAAGATGGGATGCTGCTACAAAGTCCAGAGATTTAATGGAGGAGAATTATGTCCACAAGCCAACTGCTTGGAGTGCTGTAGATGCAAGTGGGGCAATTGAAGGTTCTTTTGCACATGTTTCTCCATAAATATTCGAGGCTGAGCATCCATGATTGACGGATAATCTACTGGGAAAAGCTGGTGAGAGTGACTCACACTATAATCAATCATGCAAATGAGAAAAACTGTCATCTTAACCTCGGAGTAACTATGGCCATGATTTTTTTTCCTGCAGGGTGCAGGGCAAATAAAGAAGATGATATTGGCCCAAATCCAATGGGTTCTTTAATTTGCACGATGGAATTACATGGTGCTGACCTGAAGGCTGAAACTTTGAGGCGGCAAAATGAAAGAGATTCCACAATTGAGTGGCCTCTGGGAAGTTTCTTGGAGGAAGGTGGGACTTGTTAATCTTAATGTCACAATCCCAGTTACTACTTGTCATGCCATCTTTGATCATGTGTTTTGGAGTCTAAATGTCTGGACAAGCTCATGGTTGAGTGTGCAGTTTAGATCCTTTGACTTAAATAAACGCTGGGATGCATCAGAGGAAAATTTTGTGCTCTGTTGCTTTCTTCGCATTAATATTCCTTAAAGCATTGGTGAGCTCATTTTCATTTTTCTTGGTAACATGATGAGTCAAAAGCCATAGTGCTGAATTTCAGGTATTCAAAGTTGAAAGGATGCAATCGTTCAAGAACAGCCTCCCTCGTGCATTAGATGGGTTAACAGACATAGCTGCTGTAGTGTCCTCTGCCTTCATTTGAAATTCAGAGGTGATGTAATGATACTGCTTATTAACACTATCTCTGAATCTGACCCTTAAATGGAGAGTTAATGAAAGATCTACAATTCACTGATTGTAGACTTTTAACATTTGTCGAGGTTACTGGTCATGAACAAGTTACACAGCCTCATATTAAGATTAAATGTTAATTCTATCCTTTTGTTAAATACATCATACATGATTTCATTTTTATTTATAGGTTAAACATGACTTTGATAGCACTACCACCATGGGAGCTGGTTTCGAAGGCTTCTTCAATATCTTTCTGCGAGAACCCAAACCTGTGGGTTATGAGTGGCTCAACATTAATCTTCCCTGTCCTCAGAAAATCAATGCAAAGTGGCCACGTGTTTCTGTACCGGAAAATGCCAATTATATCTACCTCCCTACCAGAAAAAACACACCAAGAATGTCATCAACAGCATAACTCTATACAAAAGAAGAATCCAATGTATAGGGGAAATTACTTCGCTGAAACTGCAGTAAGAGGGACTGTCATCTCACTGCAGGCCAACCCTATAAGACAGACTTTACCACCAGAGTGGGAAGCTTTTAGGGCCGTTGACATTGTCTTGCTGATGCCAACGCAATCAAAGATCACATCGACATGAGCCCCCATTGCAGTTTGCATCTGTACAACTTCTTGGTCTATATCCTGCAGTTCTGGCTTTTTGTTACTAAATCAGAGCTCAAAATAGATTGCAAGTGAATGATTTAACAGCAAAGAGGAAGTAACATATGTTAAAGCTAGACATCAGCTTTTTCTTACCTAAAGAAATTCTGGGCATATGCAGCTAGAATTTGCAAATGGGTTTTTCTACTTGGGCTTGGGTTCGGTTGATATGGATCACATCAAACGGATTGATGGAATGTTTGGGTTAGATTGAATTAAGTGTTTGGGTCATATTCAAGGCATCCACCTATTTGTTCAATTGTTTGTCCAGACACTGCAGTGAATATTGATCGCATGGAACCTCAGATCACTTCAGTGGGGATCAAGCCAGTTCGAGTTTTCATCATAATTGAGTTGCCTGATTCCGGTTTCGCAATAATATATGCTGGTCTGTTTTGCCAACTCTAGCTGTCACGAATTCTCACTATGATCATCTGAATTATTTGCATATGTACTCAACTGATTTTTGAACATGCATAATTTCCACTGAACATGAAAAAATGTGACATGAATACATGATAGTGAATGTTACAGATTATATTGATCATGACAAACCTCAATATTGGGTGAAACTTGGATTGTGCTACTTGCACCAAGATCTTGAGCTATGTGCAACCGCTGCTTGTCAACATCAGCAACCACAACCCTAGGAGCCCCAAAAGCATAAGCTGCCAGCATAGTCACCAGGCCGATGGGTCCTGATCCAATGATCAGCACATTTGTCTCTGGACCAACGCTGGCTCGTCTACAAGCATGCACTCCCACACTAAGGGGTTCACACATCGCCCCTTCCTCCAAGCTCACGTTCTCTGGCAATTTGTAGCATAAACTTGCTGGATGAACCACCTAGCATCAAGCCACAAGGTCACATTCTCATCCATGCAAACTTCACCTGGTTTTAGATTGATTGACTGATGTAGATAGGCCTATAGCTCAAGTGCGGTTAATATCATACCAGACCACGACATATTTTGGGTTTTTTTTTTTTAACCACTGTAGTCTGTCATCAATTTGTCTCATAAGCTTCTGAGAAAGACAATCTACATTCTTCTACAAATTTGGGGTCAGTTTGGTATTGCTCATAATCCGGTTGTCTTATTTTGGGGCGAGACTTAGGGCAGGTTTGTGAATCATTCATATCTTGCTTAGATTAGGGAGTTAGATTACAGTATTTATACCTGGTTAGCTAGGCAACCATTCGTGGGGGGAGAGCCAAAGAACTTCATTCCAGGGCAGAGATTATAGCGACCGTCCTTGCAAAGACTACACTGTCGACAGGATTTACCAGGCTCCAACGCCACACGATCACCAACAGCTAATGAAGTAACCTTACTCCCAACCTCTTCTATGACACCAGCACATTCATGCCCAATCACCATTGGCTGTTTCACTACGAAACTTGCACATCGCATTGTCTATATCGATGACAAAAGTAGTTGAAAATTAGTTGCATGAATAGATGCTAAATTTACGTAGTTTTTTGAGTTTGGGTGAGGATATTAGGGAACTCACAGTGAAGTGATGAACATCACTCCCACAAATGCCAACAGCTTTCAGTCTCACTCTCACATCATGAGGCCCTGATCGTTCATCACAGAAAATTTGGTACTAGCTATCAATACTTTAGCAGTTATAATTTCGATATTACGGTTGAATATCAGCAACCGTAAGAATTTTACCAATAATTGAATCAGCCGACGTGCATTTTTCTAATTGGCAGAAAATTAGCTGGGGAAGGGCAAACAAGTAAGATTACCTAAAGAGGGGAGATGATAGGGGAGGATCTTGAGGTTCTTAATGCCAAGAAGCCAAGCAGCCATATTCTCTTCCGGTCGTCCCATTCTCTCTCTGATGTCTTCCATCTCTCTCCCTGTTTCTATCCTTGTGTAGGAATTATTTTTGCATTTTTTTAGGCCTTGATCATCAAAATGCTTTGACGTACCCCTTTTTTTTGTTTGGGCCTCAATGTCATTATTGTATGCAGAGGGCCCTCATCTTAGTGGAGGATGATTAGTTCAAATTGAATTATTATCAGAAATAGTGCTGCATTTTGATTAGAGAGCACTTCCCTAGTTTCTTACGGAAACTCTTATATCAATGAAGTACACATCGGCTAAAATCCGATTATGGGACGTCCCAATTTTGATATTTCCTTCCTGATTTGATGGTGAGAAAATAACAATTCATAAAAATAATTTAATTTTTTCATTAGTTTTTCAATCGAATTCTATAGTTCTCCTTATGTTTCGTGATTATATCCAAATATTAGAGGAAGAAACGTCCAAAAAAAGGAGGTTTTTTTTTTTCAAGAAACGTAATT
This sequence comes from Selenicereus undatus, assembly GCA_017589665.1. NCBI lineage: Eukaryota > Viridiplantae > Streptophyta > Magnoliopsida > Caryophyllales > Cactaceae > Selenicereus > Selenicereus undatus. Next base: position 99,875,930 of record JACYFF010019584.1, read on the forward strand.
CATGTGTTATAAGAAACACCTAGTTTGTTTATATTTGAATTTTTCTAAATATTTATTGAAAGAGTTTAGATTAAATATTGTTATTATGTTACAAGCATAGGAAAGAAAGGGCCAAAAAAAAAAAGTTACACTTAAATGCAAAAATCAGAGCAAGATGATCCGACTGCTATGAGTGTGTCAAAGCTTCTCGCATGTGCTATGTTTTGAGGACGACGCGTTTGCATAATTGCATTGCTGGAAGTACAATCAATGCCGAAGATAACATAAGAAGTAGACAAGAACAACGTTGTCTCAGAAACCGCCAAAATGTTGGGATATGATAATAAAAGCCACCTACGCTGACAATCGTATGATCTGAACTTCCCTTCCCAGAATCGATGCGTTTGGGTTTTTGTTTTTTATGTTTTTTCTCCTTAAAGGAGCTACTATTTATTTAAATGACGTGCATTTAAAAATTCTGTTCAACTAGAATTAAATATCGGATACTTTGATTTTGTTTACAAATTTTTTCTATTATTGAACTTCATCAATGTCATATATCGAATGCAGATATTATCTGAAGATGACCATTAATTTTGCTTCAAATTAGATTAATGGAGTTCAAACTTATATACCGAAGCAAGTTTCCTCAGAAAGTTACTTTGTTTACTTTTGACAAATTTGTTAAATCAATTGTCAATAAATCTGAATTTACATGATACCTAGTTGGATGTAGACAATTTTATAACACAAATAAATTTTTAATTATATTTTCATTATCTTGTTCGATTATATAAGAGTATTGTAAATAGAAACTATCTTATTACAATTACTCCAAATTATATAATCATACAACATTATAAAATTGATACATTGTATTACATCTAACTAGACATTACGTTATCGTCCAATTCAAGTAAGTATAAAATAAAATTATCGGCAACAGCGTTTTGAGTACCGTTTGGCATTTTGACTATGTTAATGCACTAATCGGGTAATTTTTTGTATTCAGTAATATAGTGTTTTGACCAGTATTTTAAGAAGCGTTTAATGTTTTAAGTTCTGAAAAGCTATTAGTATTAACGTTTTGCATTCAAAAGTAGCGTTTTATATTTTTTTTGCCAAAAAATATCCTTTAGAAATGTTATATTTGAAAATTATCTATATGTTTTTATGTCAATTTAAATTAATCAATTAACCCAATAGCTAAATTAGAATCACTATCCGCTATCTAAACTGTTAATTTTGCGAAGCAGGTCTATATAAAAACAGCACGAAGTTAACTCGACCCCATTCCTGACTGTTGTCTTTTCTGACTATTGCTTAATAAACTTATACTGAGTGCCTTCATTGAAGGATCAGGAAAGTTCTAAACCGTGCTCAGATTTGGAGACCGTTGAACACACACACACAAACAGAGAGAGCGAGAGAGCATGGGAAAGGGAGGCGGTGAAGGAGAGCGGAACATGGCTGCATGGTTGGTGGGGATTAACACTCTCAAAATTCAGCCATTTGAGCTGCCTTCCCTTGGTATATATCCAATCCTTGTTACTCTATTTTCATCTCTATTCTCCAACTGCAGGATTAATTAACTACACTCTTTCTCCATTAGACCTTTGCTTATACATATCATAAAATAATTTTCTGATATTTTTTTCTCCCCTTTAGGACCCCATGATGTAATTGATGTTAGAGTTAGAATGAAGGCTGTTGGTATCTGCGGCAGTGACGTTCACTATCTCAAGGTAAGAGAATAAATATTAAAAAAAAAAATCTTCTTCATAATATTAGTTTACATCTTATAGTATTGAATCACTGGGTTGTTTTAATAGCATTATGTTGGTTTACATCATATAGTATTGAATCATTGGTTTTCTATCCTACATCAAGTAAATTTACTTATGAGAGGACCCTATGTACCGTTCATTCTCAATTCAATGGGAACTCAGTTGAGTAGCATATTAGAGTAGTATAAAAACATACTTCTCCAATCATCAAGTTCAGCTTTTGGTTCAGTCTGTTCTTGTTTGCCATTAGCACCATGAGCTTATGGATATGCCTCTTTACTGTTTTTTGTTTTTTTTTCAGCCGAGCATATGCCTCTTTACTGTTGATCAGCGTGGTTGTGTGTAAAATGTAAGTTTGTTAGCGCTAATGATTAATTTTCATGGGTAGACCTTAAGATGTGCAGACTTTGTGGTGAAAGAGCCCATGGTAATAGGGCATGAGTGTGCTGGGGTTATTGAAGAAGTTGGGAGTGAGGTTAAGTCATTGGTGCCTGGTGATCGAGTGGCTTTGGAGCCCGGTATCAGTTGTTGCCGTTGTGATCTTTGCAAAAATGGCAGATACAACTTGTGCCCCGAGATGAAGTTCTTTGCTACACCTAGTGTCCACGGCTCTCTAGCTAATCAGGTGAACCTGATTCATATCGTTAATCCTTCTTTAATTGAGTTTAGACTGTTCTGTTATTGCAAATTCATCAAATTCAGGAGCACAAATTGGCTGATTTTAAAGCTTTCTGTGGACTTTAGTGATTAGATGTAGCCAATTAATTCATACTTCATTTGTAATCTGAAATCAAAAACTGAAAAAATGCAACTCAGGTTTGACCCAAACCCAAATTAAATTACTCCATACTGGTCCAAGCCAACCTCAAAGTTGCCTAACAATAGTGATTGCATTTTCCTGACAAACATATTGGATAAGCCAACATCAATTCAAAGTATAACCCAAGCCCCATCCAACCCACTCTAACCCGAATACCCCCTGTTCTGCCTAATAGGAAATTAATGCTACTTAAGTAAGTAACATGTTTGCTAGGTCTAGTATTGATATTCTAACTTGAACCTTGGCCCAGTATTTTTATTTTTAAATAGTGCCAATTTGCGCATCTAATCCTGTAAATCACCTGTCGTAAAAGCTAGCATACACTTAGTCAACAAAGGGCAAGGTGGAAGTAGAATTACAATTTTAGCACCAACCTAGAACCAAATGGGTGATAAGCACCATCATCCCCTAACTCTATTGATGAAAATTTATACAGAAATTGTATTGCTGTTAGTTTTTTCATGCACAAATGAAATTTGGAATTACAGTAACTTGGAATGATTTAAGACATATATTGCATCTCTTTTGCAGGTGGTACATCCAGCAGATTTATGCTTCAAGCTCCCTGACAATGTGAGCTTGGAAGAAGGCGCGATGTGTGAGCCACTAAGTGTTGGTCTCCATGCTTGTCGCCGTGCTAACATTAATCCTGAGACCACTGCATTGGTAATGGGTGCTGGGCCGATTGGTCTAGTGACAATGATGGCAGCCCGTGCTTTTGGAGCCCCTAGAATTGTCGTAGTTGATGTGGATGACTACCGTCTCTCTGTTGCGAAGAAACTTGGTGCTGATGACACTGTTAAAGTCTCAACCAATATGCAGGTTTGCATCTTTCTGATCAGGTGCTCTCTGAGAGATATCTTCGACCTTCTGCCATCCTTCTTCCTAGTAAACTTGGCAAGCAGGTTGCCAATTTGGGTTAGGGCCAGTTTAATTTTAGCTTTGAAGTTTTTCATGTCCACATTGATGAAATTTGGTTGGAAAGAGGGGTGGGTCAAAATCAGGCTATTTCATTCCAGATCTTGAGTTAAGTAATCAGCTCCTGCTGCTCTGATTACATGAAAATAGGAGTGATTTTGCTGTTGCAGGATATTCCGGAGGAAGTTGCACAAATTCAGAAGGCAATGGAAAGAGGGGTGGATGTCACTTTTGACTGTGCAGGATTTAACAAAACCATGTCCACAGCTCTTTACGCGACACATTCAGGTGGTAAAGTGTGCCTTATTGGGATGGGCCATTCCGAGATGAGTGTCCCCTTAACTCCTGCAGCTGCTAGGTACTCTGACATCACTCCTGATCCATGGCCATAACTCATAAGTGAAAAGCCAATACAAAATCACCACAGTTTTGTCACCTAACATGATTGACGGATCTGAAATACAGTCAAAAATGATAGAATAAAATGCTAGTTAAAATGTTTTGTAACCGTGCAAAGTTCGCAATCATTGACATGCTTAACTGATTTAAAATGACAGAGAAGTAGACATCGTGGGTGTCTTCCGATACAAGAACACCTGGCCTCTATGCCTGGAATTTCTCAGCAGTGGAAAGATTGATGTGAAACCCCTGATAACCCACAGGTTTGGGTTCTCACAGAAGGAGGTGGAAGAAGCTTTTGAGACCAGTGCCCAAGGTGGTACTGCCATCAAGGTCATGTTTAATTTGTAAGGAGTCGTCCAAGTTCTGTCTAATGCTGTAGAGGTATATAGCCCACTGCAGTTGTGGTTATGCGTGTGTACACACGTGTGTGTTTGTAAGGAAATGAGAGGACTGTTATCATTGTCCAGTAAGTTTTGTTGGTTGATAATAAATAGACCTGACACGTAGGCTGTTTGAACTCTTTTCTCAGGTGAGATGAATACATCAAATCTTATGTTCCCTGTACCGGTGCAAATGTTAGACACCAGTCTGATTCTAGTTTGGCACATTGCAATAGCATTGAACTTCTGCACTTATCCATAATATATCGAAGAAAGAAATACAACATAAAGGAAAACGGAAAGTGCACACACGAAACTCATGACGGCAGGTCGCATAATAGTCATTACTAGAATGTAGAGTAACACTGGCGTGCAGCAACCCAGTCAAGAAATCAAAATCAGCTATTTCTATATTGGAAGCTTCAACAAGTGCTGGAATTCTAAGTCTTGTTTTAGCTAAGAGGTTAGGATATGGTGGTTGATAAAAGAGGCCTTCTAAAGGAGGGTGTTTGAAGAGGAGGGGGTGTATGTGATGGACAGTGACAGACTATGAAGGGTGACGACATGAGGGGATTTACGTATGACACCTGGACAAAACAAAAAGTAAACAGATTAGTGTAGATGTTGCATAGGTGATTCAAACAGACACGAGACATTGATGATAAAGCTACAGAAGAGCTGGAGAAGCCTGTCGACAGAGCTACCTTTGATCCCTCGAATTTAGGTTTGATGTCTTGTCCCAAGAGCTAATCCTTGGATTGTGCGACTCCTGTCTCTCAGGATAGAGGTGCGAATGTAATGGAACTTCAAGCTAAAATGGCCAATAAGAAAAGGGAGCTCAGATCTGAGAGGGCAGACGAGGTTTCTTGGAGCAAGAGGGTGTGCTCAGAGCCCAATCTGTTTGAGTCTGAGGCAGTGGGTAATGCTGGTTTGCGGCGCCTTGATAGTGATGATTCACACATGTGGGTTTCTTCTTCTAATCTAGAAATGATGACATGGTGGATCGGAGGGCAGGTTTTATTCTCCCCTGGACAATATTCGGCTACCTTTGAAATTTGAGAGTTGTCGAAACAATGTGACGATGAACAAATGAGCATAGCAGATGATGACCAAGCCCCTACTATAGATCGTCCAAATCTACCAAACTCAAGTGAGGCAAGTCGTTCTAACCAAGGGATGAGCTGCATGAGCATAGGAACATAGAGTGAATGGGTTAATTCAAATAGTGGAGATAGAACGGATCACGACGAGGTGAGCTGATGCCATTTTAGCTTCATTAAAAAGTGCAGAGGATGGTGACTGCTCCCATTTTACAAAATCTCCAACATTCTCTATAGTAGGGAAATATGAAGATTTTGGTGTTGTCTACAAGCTCTCGGGATTAGTACAAGACGATGCACTTTGAGAACTTTTCGTTTATCTCACTCGACTTACTAGGTGCTTGAGCAAGGAAGCAGGGTTGAGTCCTTTAACAGACATGCAATGGCCTACGTGCTTGTTCACATTTGCCGTAAAGGATCAAGCAAGTCCTCGATCACAAGCCATGTTGGATGACAATCAAGGGGACATTGGATTTAATGGCGTTCGATTCTCAGCACAACCTCTAAGCACTCAACAAAAGGAAAAGAAAAGTCGATGGAAGAGATCTCAGCTGCAATGCAGAAAGAGGCCTAGGCAAATGATGTACCTGCCGAGGGCTCAAGCTAGGACTCAACTCAAGAGTGATAGCTTACAATCTAAGGGAAGATACAATCAAGGAAAAACAAGGAAGTGGCACATAATATGTTGGTTGTGAGGCAACAAACACGTGAGGGAGGAATGGAACTTAGAACCAAGGGATTCTAAGTGAAAAAGAAAAGGGAATTTGATGTAATTTGATGTATATCACAAGGGATGGATGGAACCAAGTTACAAGCCACCAAGAACAAGAAGCAAACAAGTGAAACTTCACTGTTCAAGGGTGGCACGGTTGTGCTTATAGGCACGGGCAGGCTGTGCCACTTTGCTGGTTCGTGATGCCGTGTTTTCTCACTTTGCACGGTTGATTGTGGTTTGGAGTTTGTGCTGGAAGCTAGACTATTAGAGGTAGTCTAAGCCTTGAATAAGTATGAGAATGGATATGTGAATGGCTTGTAATAGAGGGAAAGTAGAAGGGAATCAAAGATAAGATTTACCAAAATTAAGCTAGCAAACTCTCCCTAACTCTCTCTTGGAATCCTTGAGGTTAAACATCAAATGGGATATAACTAAACTCAATGTTTGGATACAGAAACACTACCAAACTTAAGTTTAGGACCCTTAAATTATGATTAAGATACAGATATCACCACTTAATCAATTTTAAGACTACACTTGATCACCACCTTAACCGGCCTAGTTAAGGATAAGCAAGTTTAGTATTTGATAAACGAAAGCACAATGCTCTCAAAGGGGTTTTTGATTCAAATTCAGGTTATGTATACAAAGGGGTTGTGTGATGCTCTTTAAATAGACCTAAGCTAGAAAGCACACACACAAGCATACACCTCTACCTTTCCTTACTAGCTAGGAAAGGTGTTAAGCACTAATACAAACCGGTTAAGCCTAATCTAGGTACAAAGCTTGCTTAAACTAATCTAATATAATCAAATCATGAAGTAAAGTAGTAATAATGCTTATTATACTTTAATCAACTCATACTTAAGCTTAATTATGCAGCTTGCTGGTTTGAGATCACATGCTTCAGCCGTAAAGCACTTCTCCCTTTTCGGCTAGCCAATCACGTGCAAGAGACCAAAAGATTGCAACTTCTTCTTCATTGGTTGAACATTTCAAGGCAGCAACCTATCAGAAGATAGCTTAGGGACGAGTTTCAAGCCTAGGAAAGTGTGCCAATCATCCTTGGAAGTTGTAGATTTCGGCTGAAGGCTAGAAGAAACTGGGTTATGCTGAACCGGGTCTAGGAGCAGTTTCTGGTCGGTTTTGTAGCAAAATTTAAGCTTATCAAAAAATAGTATGATTTGGTTTTCAGGCCATGGGGGGTAACTTTGGGGTGTGTATAAACCCCCCCCCCAAAGAAATCAAGGTTAAAGTATGTTTAAGTAGGGTAATTTGGCTTAAATATTTTACCGCGCAGATTAGAGCCAAATCTAACTGGTTTGGAAAAAAGCCTTGATCTCCTATCCTCTTGTGGGTATGATTGAAAACTAATGCTTGAACCTGAAACTAGACATCATGAGGATTCCAAAAATGTAAAAATTCAAGACTTAAGCCATCATATAGCTCAAGTTCTAAAGGGAACAAAACCGTGTATAATTTGGTCCTGCTGGGCAGTTTGGACACCTTGGGTTTATTTGCTAATTTGAATGGGCAAATGAAGTCCAAATGGGATGAAACTTGATTTGGTGTAAAACTAACTTCCTGAACTTCAATCCCGATAAAAAGTATTAGACTTAAACCTTGAGGATGCTTGAGTAATTAGGCACACAAAAACGGGTTAGCTCCTGGAATCAACCCTTGCCCTGCAGTTTTAAGACTTAAACAAAACTTGGATGATTTATTCATCCTTTAACTAGCATAATAAGATTACCTAATTGATTTGCATCCTTTTAAATCAAGGGGATAGAGGGATCTCCATCAGCAGAAGTCCAATGAGTCAAATCTGATCGAAAATAAGTAAGATTTAAAATAATTTGTCCCTGACCCAATTGCTTGGTGTAGGAGAACTGCTATCTAAGGAAGAGATTAAACGTGGGGTAAGCAGGGATTGCCAACCACTTCACCGGATCTTTACTGGTGACACTCTGGGTGGAAAAGGAAAGAGGATGCACAAGGATGTGAGGTTTGAAGAGGACAAGCTAATAAGTACGAATCCTACTCTTTGTTAACATGAACAGGAAAGGGAGTGTGTTGGTCAGCATAAGCCTTGATACTTGATGGGCGTAAGCCCTGATGATAATTGGCGGGGCCACTCATTTATGTGACAAAACATTGAGAACTTGGTTCATTAAATGAATCTTGTTTTGATTTTTCATTGCTGAGAATAGTGTGAGTTTTTGAAGAATATAGAGTTTTTGAAGAACATAGGCAATGTACGTACCGAGATGGCCTCACTTCTGCTCCAATTTAAGGTGAAACTATTCTCTACCTAAAATGTCGATCATATAATCCATGAATTCACCTTATGGATCAAGATCTATTGGTAATGGTTTCATGTCTATTCTATATTGAAGGGACTTCATATCATCAACCTAAAATGTCTATAAACTTCATGTAACCAAGAACTACGTATCATCGAGATTTCCATGCAGTCGAGAATCATTATGTAAACACGAAACATCGTCTACTTGTGGTAATATAATCGTGCATAATCAGCGAGCGTTATATAGTCGATAAACTTATATGATCGTCGAACACTATATATAATTCGATAAATATGCATAATCGATGAACGATATTTATTTCATACGAGATGAACATTACCTATAATCGATAAAATGCATAATCAATGATCAATTAATTTCAATGATCAAGAAAATGCAATTAGTAAACGTTATATAATCAAGGATCAATAAAATGCCATGAATAAACGTTACATAATCAATAACGATGAACATTATATATAATCGATAAAATGCATAATCAATTAAAGTTATATAATCAATAACGATGACCATTTTATATAAGCGATAAAATGTATAATTAATGAACATTATTATAATTAATAGTCGATGAGCGTTATATATTCAATGAACTTAACGTTTAAACCGGCGATGAACATTACGTATTCAATGAACTTTCTAAACCGAAGCCCTCATATGATCAGTAATTTCCTAGCATCGATAATTTATCCATGTATATATTTTCGATAAACTTATGTATAAATTTCATATAATCAATAAACTTGACGTATTCAATAATCTCATATAATTACCAAAACATATAGTCAATAAACTATATATATATAAACAATAGACTTTAGTCGTCGATAAACTTTAGTTCAGTACAACTAACATATATATACATGGGGTATCATTCAATTTACGCTAAAATTTCCTCATATCACTAATAATTGATTTGAATCCAACCTGAACGAACTATATTCAATAACTATTGAATTCAACCTGAACGAACTATAATCAATAACTAT
>JACYFF010019584.1:99885353-99925783 GCA_017589665.1 Selenicereus undatus
TCAATAACTATTGAATTCAACCTGAACGAACTATAATCAATAACTATTGAATTCAACCTGAACGAACTATAATCAATAACCAATAAGCTTTATCGAAATTAACAATTTAACCATAAATAGGAGGATGAGGAAACCCACCTCGAATCCAAGCTAAAGGACCCGTTTTAGGGTTTGATTCGGGTTGATTCGGTGTGGGTTTGATTCCCCTGTGTTGTGCCGCTGCCTCTCACTTCCTCTGCCTACACTGCTCGTCGGCGTCCGGCGAGGGCGGCCGTTCCGGTGGCTGTCGCGCAAGGTTGGGGTCCCCGAACCCTAGCCCACGACCTCCTTCTCCATCAGCCTCACTCTCGCTCTTTGGTTGGGGTCGCGTGAATTCGCCGACTCTGCCGCCGACCTGGGGCATTGACCGGGGTGGCGGCGGCCGGTTGTGCGTCGGCTGGTCGCTGGCGACGCCACCGGTGCCCCCCTCTCTCTCTTCCCGGCGTGTGTGCGTGAGTCACCGGCCAAGGGTCGAAAGCCCCTTCCCCCTCCCCACTTCGCGATTGCTACCTCTCTCTACTCGATTTCGCCGACAACCGGGCAGGGGAACGGTGGGACGCACATCGCCGGTCGTCGGCGACCCCACCGGTGCCTCCCGCCCCCTCTCCTGGCATATGTGTGCGTGTCACGGGCAGGGCACAGGCAGGGAGGTCGGAACCCCCCCAGTGCTGTTTCTCCTTCTTCCATCCCAAAACAGACGGGGCTTCAGCCCCCTTAAATTTTTTTATTTTTTTTATTTTACATATATTGATATATATATATACACACACACACACACACACACACACACACACACACACACACACACATATATATATATATATATATATATATATACACCATGGAATTGTATTTTCGGCTATAACTATTAAATTAAAAATTTTAATGAATTGAAAAGCGAGGCCTAACTTGATTAATTTGTAATTAGAAGAAGATTAGGTTCGGGCCATTACAGTAGGCATGGGTTGTCGGCGATCACCAAGTGCACCGCAGCGATGCATATGCTCGCATATGGGGTATCGGCAGATTGTATGGATGAGTACTTGAAGATTGGAGGAAGCACGGCTATGGAGTGTATGAAAAATTTTGCTGCAGGTGTCATTCAAGTGTTTGGGGACGAGTATTTGAGAAAACCAATACAAGCTGATGTTGATCGACTGTTGCAAGTTGTCAAGGCACGTGATTTCCCCCACATGTTAGTGAGTATAAATTGTATGTATTGGGAATGGAAGAATTGTCCATCGGCTTGGAAAGGGATGTTCGCAAAAGCGATTTACAGAGTCCCCACCTTGATTCTTGAAGCGGTTGCTTCATATAACCTTTTGATATGACACGCCTTTTTTGAGTGTCCGGGTAGCCTCAACGACTTAAATGTTCTTCACCGATCAGATGTTTTCAAAGAGGTGTATGACGGTCGAGTTCCAAAATGTGAGTACATCGTCAACGGTCGCGAGTACAATATGACATACTTTTTGTCCGACGGTATTTATTCAAGATAGGCAACATTCGTGAAAACTATCTCTCTTCCCCAAGGACCCAAGGCAAGATTGTTCGCCGAACGTCAAGAGTCTATTAGTAAGGATGTGGAAAGAGCATTTGGGGTTCTACAAGCCCGGTTTGCTATCACTCGCGGTCCTACTTGGAACGTGGACAAAGGTGAGTTGGGTATGATAATGAAGGCATGTGTTATACTCCATAACATGATCGTCGAGGACGAACGAGATTCGTATGACCTTACTTTCGACTACAATGATGTCGAGGACAACACCCCGCAACCAAATGTCTAACAGTGCCATCATCCGTGCTATGCTGCCTACCTTCGTAGAGTAGCAGAAATTCATGATCCAACACTACATACACGTCTCCAATCAAACCTAATCGATGAAATATGGAATCGATATAGGGCGCGACAAAACTCACAACCATAGATGTTAAGGGTTATTCGTCATTTACTTATGTTGTATTTTTTTTTGTCATCTAAATTAATGTTTTAAATATCGAACACTCGGTTGTAATTTTCTTCAATGTCAATCCTCATATTTGCATTTGTATTAATTGCATTCTACATTCTATTCCGTATGCTTTCAATCGTTCAACCAATACAGCTTAACTCATCAATTTTTAGATATTTCAAAATAAATTAATACATTTTCCGGAAACATAAATTACATATTTTTCATCCGGAAAATACAAATTATTTTTAACCTACACAAAACCCAATATGCAAAAACAAATTTTTCAACATAAAACAAATAAAATATGTTTAGTTGTGAGCTCCATCAACAAATATTAAATCATTTATGTTGAAATGAGTTTCATTGGCTAAATAAATAAATAAATATAAATTTCAAAACTATAAAACTTATACTGATATAACATATTAGAGTTTCACAAAATGAAACTCCATTAAAAATGCTCTTAATGAGAGTTACAGCTCTATAATCTCTACCTGTTGGCTCCCAATTCAATACGGCAAATTGTCCAACTCGACTTGTATCTCAGCTCTACTCCCTAAGCTTATTTAATAATATTGCGTGTTAATTCCACATCTTATCCAATTTGACGAGAAATTGACACTGGAAATTGACAATACGTCTATCATACTCCTGATAGTATATACTTCCATAAGCCACATCATCAAATATATATTAAGAAAATAAATATATGATAAATAAACACATAAAATATATATATAAATAGATAATGAGAGTATGTTCTTCTGGGAGCACATAAAAAATTATCGGAAATTGAAATGTCCATCTTGGCGAACGAATGATGATTACTCACGTGGACGGTTTCCAGATTCACGTGTCGGTAGTGGAGGCAGTGGCCCATTTGTCATCATCTTACACACCCAAGAACGCCTGAAGAGTAACGCAGTCTCATTGGCTAATCACTCCTTTATATGTACCTAACACAGCACTTACACTACAACTGAGAGCATCAATCAATCAAGAGAAGAAAGAGAAAAGATGGCGATGAAGCGCGCTGCAACCTCTGCTATCAGAGCTATCCTTGCCAATTCCACCAAATCGGACTTGGCTTCCCCAATTTTTACTAGGGATCTCCATGTAAGCCCTTTCCGCTCCTTCAATCACTGCTTGTGTTGTTATTATTTGTTTATTTTTTCGTGCATGATCAACAAATTGGAACAAAGATGGGTAGCTCCATTTACATGATCGAATTCGCTTGAATGTTAAAAAGTTTTGATTTTTGTTTTTTGATTTCGGGGTTTTGGTCTGTTTGATAATTGTTTATTGATTAGCTTTTTCCTCTGGGTTTATCGTCTCTGACTACTGTTTGTCCGGCTGATCCTACCTGGTTCATCTGAAATTGGTAGACATATAAAATTTAAGGGACCCAAAAAAAAAAAAAACTGAAATTCAGGTGAATGGATGAGCAAATTGTAGATCTTCCGCATCCCCGTGGATTCTCTGATTCCGACCTTCTACCATCATCTTTGAAAATCACCCTCATAATTCCATCATCTTTGAAAATTAGCTAATGGGTTTCCAACGCACATATCTTTGATCAACTAATGGGTCTGTAATACAAAAATGTTGAACGAACTTAGCATCATCTTTGAAAGTAATGTGATAGTGAGAAGGTGGAAGTTTCATGCCGTTTGCCCATGATGATCTCCTTTTACTCTTCCAGTTTCCTGCATAAATTTATACTGCATCTGCTTAAATGTCTTGTTGCATTATATTTCAAACAGGCTTCTCCTGGTAGCAAGAAGATTGTAGGTGTGTTTTACAAGGCAAATGAATATGCATCAATGAACCCCAACTTTGTGGGTTGTGTGGAAAATGCCTTGGGGATACGAGAATGGTTGGAGTCACAGGGCCACCAGTACATTGTTACAGATGATAAAGATGGACCTGATTCTGGTTGGTATCTGAATTTCTAATATTTCCAAGCTGTTCATATGGCTTAAAATATTCAATCAACAACCTTGTGCATTTCTTCTCCATTGCACATAGAGAGCATTTTTTACATTTTAACTTTTATCGGGAGGGAAAATCGGGAGGTAAGGATGAGTATCTAACACAACTTTGCCGTATCGAGTGGGACAATGAAACTAAAAGACCCGGCAGAGTGAAAATTTTATGCAGTCCTTGTGAAATGGTATACATTCAAAGAATATGGCTAGTGGCTACCAACTGGAAATGAAACTGAAGAAAATCCTGTTAGTCCTTCAAGGATAATTCAATGCAGAAGGATTTAAGAAATTATAATGTAGGTACTTGAAGGGATGTACATTTGGTTACTTCATGCGAAGCACAGTAAGATCAGAAAATGGAAGATTAAAAAGGCATAGAAAAAGAGAACCGAAAAGAGAAATATGCTTCCAGTCACTGCTACTGGGCATTGTTTGTTCTAGGTTTTCTTATTCAACAATGTGCCTTTGAGTGATTGAGATAAATACTCTTGGTGTGACCATGAACCATGTCAAAGTTTTATCTGAGTAATGTGCATGGAACGGCTAAAATTGATGAAGAGACTTTAAAAAACAAACCCAAATTAGAACAGCATCAGGTCCTAATCAGACTTGTGCAAGAGAAGAGAGTGAGCTTATCAAGGTCTACTTGGTATGACACTGTTATTATAAGATCAGAACATGATTTCTTTTCATCATGCTATGAATTCTCCAATCAAGATGTCAGTTTCAGAGTGGATGTCTAAGACTCTGAGCTCCCTCCTTTGTCAGTTGCACTAGTGCGTTCTTGTATTATCAGATAATTCTCATTTCAACCAGCTTTTATTTTTTTCATATTCAATTCTTAAGATTTGTCTGCCCGCCTACTGTTGGCCATTTGTACCTATTTTATTCTCGAAATGATTGACTGCTGCACTAAAGGAAAAATGAAACAGGCTGCGGATTTACTTGATATCTTCTTTTCTTGGATTCTGTTTCAGAAACTGCAATTAGTGGAGGAGCAGAATTATATTCTTGTATCTGTCCCCCATTCATCTAGTCAAGCAATATTACTTGATTAGCACGTACTTAATTCTTGCATGTGATTCATTAATCTCAAATTCTCAACGTACTTAATATCATTGCAGAACTTGAGAAACATATCCCTGATCTCAATGTCCTCATAACCACCCCTTTCCATCTGGCCTATGTTTGTGATTCATTAATCTCAACGTACTTAATTTCATTGCAGAACTTGAGAAACATATCCCTGATCTCCATGTCCTCATAAGCACCCCTTTCCATCCGGCCTATGTCACGGCTGAAAGAATCAAGAGAGCTAAGAACTTGCAATTATTACTCACTGCTGGGATTGGCTCTGATCACATTGACCTGAAGGCTGCAGCAGCTGCTGGTTTAACAGTTGCAGAGGTAACTGGCAGCAATGTGGTCTCTGTGGCAGAAGATCAGCTGATGAGGATCCTCATCCTCATGAGGAACTTCTTACCGGGATACCATCAGGTTATCCAGGGGGAATGGAATGTTGCTGCTATCGCTTACAGAGCTTATGACCTTGAAGGCAAGACTATTGGTACTGTTGGTGCTGGACGGATTGGCAGGCTGTTACTGCAGAGACTTAAGCCATTCAATTGTAATCTCCTCTATCATGACCGCATCAGGATGGACCCAGAGTTGGAGAAAGAGATAGGAGCAAAATATGAGGAGGACCTCGAGAAGATGCTTCCCCAATGTGACGTGGTCGTCTTAAACACTCCTTTGACTGAGAAAACAAAGTAAATGCATTCTTCAACCTTATTGCTTATCCTGTGTATGTCCTCTAATGTGTTAATGGCCTGCTACATAGAGAGAACATGGAAATAAATTATTAAAAGAAATAGAGGAAATTGGTTCTTAGGTTATATGTGACATGTGGGAGAGAATGAGGTTCTTAAGTCTAATCAACATACTTGTTTACTGGAACACAGAGGACTGTTCAACAAGGAATTGATTGCAAAGCTGAAGAAAGGAGTCATAATTGTCAACAATGCTCGCGGGGCAATCATGGACACTCAAGCTGTCGTTGAAGGTTGCTCAAGTGGCCATATTGCAGGTCAAGATCACCACAATCTTGTATTCCTTGTGTTCGTTTAACAGGTTTCTTCTTTCTTGTATTCCTCTTTAAAAGAAAATGGCAGGTTTGTTATCCTGAGGTTAATGTCTCAAGCTGTGGAAATTTCTTATGTGAATGGTTTTGGCCAGTGGGTTGGGTTTGGCTTAGAACAGATTGAAGGAATATTTGCATTGCATCAGGCTTGGAAGTTTGGATAAAGTTCGTTTGGATTTTGGTTACTCTAGGATCTTTGGCTGGCTTATCTAATAAGTTCATTTAGAGAATGCAATAAATATTCGATCAATATTGACCAATCTTCATATTAGCTCATTCTAAATGCAGTAAATTTGAGTTAATGCTGAAATAGTTTCCTTGCGTGGCATTGGGTTTGGTCTGGCTTTCAGTCTGGATACATTGGCCATGGAATAATAGTCAATTTTGATGCCTTTACATTGATTGATTGAAACTTAGTCGATTCATTTCAGCAAGAAAGCATATACAGTCAGCTTTGCCCTTCTTGTGAAAAATGAACTTCATTTAAGAAAGCAAACTTATAATCATCTCAGGTTATGGTGGGGATGTTTGGTATCCACAACCGGCTCCAAAGGATCATCCATGGCGTTACATGCCAAACCATGCAATGACCCCTCATATTTCCGGTACCACTATTGATGCACAGGTAACTTTACTGGCTTTTGATTTTATACATTAACAACGTCTGGATCATGGATTGACTGACTATGCTGAATTGAAATGGTGCAGCTACGTTATGCAGCTGGTGTTAAAGACATGTTGGACAGGTACTTCAAAGGAGAAGAGTTCCCTCCCCAACATTACATTGTCAAGGACGGGGAATTGGCTCCACAATACCGTTAAATGCTGTACGTGCTTTTAGTTTGCTACGAACATGTTCAATCAGAGTGGAGAGACATCTTATCTATTGCATAATAAGAGTCCGACATGCAGATACATGTCGCGTAATGTTGCTGTTCTACCCATGCCCTCTTTTGTGGCATAAGTAACGTTGTTTTCGGGTGTGTTGGATCACTGAATGTAAAAAATCCATATGGATGATGGGAAATAATGCCAATTGGGAAACTATTTATCAGTTGGCTCAGTTCTGTTGCTCCTTGTGTATCTTTTTTTATTGGTGCACTTCAGAATTATTCCTCATGTTTTTGTGAATGCAGGATTTTAAATCATTTGTCATATTCCCATCATTTGAGCGTGTTTGTTCCCTTTCTATAGAAATCCATAGAAACATCTTACCAAAAAAGAAATTCATAGAGAATAAGGAAATATTTACAAATATGTACATGTGCATAATCATAAGGATATGTAGAAATGTGTGGAAAATGACTTGTGTTAATAATACTTAATAAATACGATACAAAAGATCTGCGATTATTTTGGATGAATTTAGTAATCAACACACGCAACTTAGGGGGTATCTGATCTAGCCTTTTTGTGAAAATCAAGTGTCTGATTACAAGGCTGCCCCCACGATCGGGGCAAAAATCTACGTTGGTTTTGGAAATATATGTAGAAATCTGTCAGAGATTTGAACATTTTTAGAGAAACCAAAAATCCGTAAAAACATAAGCCATCTAAAACACTTTCTTTGTCAAGGCACATCTACTGAATACTGCACCTACATGCTTTGTGTACTCAAACATTAGTAGAAGTTCATGCTCATTTTAAGTTCTGATCGAATTTTGGTTTTTTTTTTTGGGGGGGGGGGGGGGGCGGGTTTGCTTTAATCTTATGTTAACTGGAGTTAAATTATCTTGGGCCCATAAGGAGTAAAGCTCTCCTATTGCTATCCAGCCACAAGACTAACCTAATATTCGAAGTCTCTAGACTATTAGTGGTCTATGATAGAGGTCTATTTGATCAATAGACTTCTAAGTTAGAGGGAGGTGGCTTGAGTTTTGGCATTGTTTAATTTCTTCTATAACAGGGATCAGAATGCAGGAAAGATTTAGAGTCCATTTCCAAATGTGATAGTATGAAGTGCTTGATCAATTTAACTTGATCAGAATGCAGGGAAGATCATCAGCTTACATCGATCGATAGTACTTCGTTGTCAATGATATTCACCTTTCCACAGGGTTGATGAATTAGACGATTAGGCAAGAATCCTGGCTTCAGAATTTGGTTTGAACATTGAAGAAGGTGCAAATGTCAGATGAGTGGTTGTACCTGATAGCCAACTTATATATAATGGTCTTACTAAAGCCAAGGGTGTAGGACCGTGGTGGGTCATATGAGTGAAAAGTTTGGTCATCTGCTCCCTAAAGATCACCCCCCATATATATGCAATTAACTTTCTTACAGTTTAAGTGAACAGCTTAGCACTTGCACTAAGCTCTGTCGATCGCTATGGTGAGGCTTCATTTGCTTGGGTTTTTTGGGGTGCTCTTCTGTCTCACTGTTTCATGTAGAGGTGCTACGTACACAGTTGGTGACAGCAATGGTTGGGATATTAGTACTGATCTTGATTCCTGGCCTAACGGCAAGAAATTAGTCGTTGGAGATGTCCTCTGTAAGTAACTGTGCCCCCCCCAAAAAAAAAGAAAACCCGTTCTTGCCATAGGTCATCTAAATAAACTGCCCTACCAATCTGGCTCATAAATGCTGTTACATGAGTTGTAACTAATTTTTCTTCTTATGTATGCATATTTGCAGTGTTTCAGTACGCATCCTACCACAGCGTATGCGAGTTAACAAAAGAAGATTTCGAGAGTTGCAAGACAATCAATGCACTCAAAACAAGCACCACAGGAAACACAACCTTCTCATTAACAAAGCCCGGAGACAGGTATTTTGCTTGTGGTAACAGAATGCACTGTCTGGCTGGGATGAAGATTCAAATCCACGTTGATCCAAAACCTCCAGCTAGCCAAGCACCGGAAGGTGCACCTGCTCCTGCTCCTGCTGTTGCTCTTCCTGGAACGTCTAAGAATGGGAAACTGTCTGTTACCTCTTCGGCTGAGTTCATCAAAGTTGGCCCTCAATTGCTGCTGTGTTTTCTGGGTTTTGTGGGTTACTTCATTCTCAGTAGTGGTCATTGATCATCAACAGTGGCTATTATTGATTAAGCTTTGCATAAAGGTTTTGTATGATCATATTTTGAAAGCACTATTATTGCTACTTTTGCCTACTAGAAGTATTTTTTAAATATTCTGGCAAATCTCAGCCATTAATAAAAAATTTAATTATTTTTTAAAAAATGAAAAGTGTTGACTAAGGTACTGGATACATTAGGTCTCAGGTTCGATTCTCTTCTCCCTCATTGTATTGCCCTTTATGGCTCTTACGAACCAAAAAAAATATTCATTAGTAACTTTCTTGATTTTCTCTCTTTCTCTCTCTCTCTCTCTCTCTCTCTCTCTCACGTTAGCTCCTTAAGACTCATTTTTCATAAAATTCTCCATCATTTTTTCCCTCCATCCGAATATAAATTTGAGGCTTATTTATGAAAGGTAAATGGTAGGATCTATATCCTCAGTCAGTTAAGTGTAAAATCGGATTATAGAAGTTTTATAACATTTACTTTTAAAGTGAGTACTACTTTTATTTTTAAGCTTACTATTTTTTGTTATTCATAAATTGATTAGTATGTTGTTAAAAATATTTTAACAAAAGACGCAAATTTATAGAATAAGAATTTGTGTCATACATAAAATTCAAGTAAACAATATTTTCAATTTTTGCATAAATTAAATATTATCAATAGTCTATCTGTATGCTTTCATTATTACCCAAAAAGGATAAACTATTAAAATTCCATTTGACAGTGCTTACCAAAATTCCATGAATTAGAGACACAACTTGAATAAACAATCAAAACTCAACACCATTAACAAAGCATTTGAATTCACACCCAAACAAACAAAAAAAAAGATTGTAGATTGAATATTATTACAATTCGTACCACTTAATTATATTAGAGCTCAAGACCATACATTGTATAGACAACATACACACACACACACACACATAAGTATGTATATATATGTATGTATATGTATGTATATATGTATGTATGTATGTATTTATGTATGTATCTATATATCTCTCTCTATATATATACACACACACACTCACACACACACACACACACACACACACACACACACACACATATATATATATATATATATATATGTATGTATGTATGTATGTATGTATGTATGTATATATGATATGTTTGCTCTACAGTTGCCACTTACTATCATCAAATTTGAAACCATAATATGTTTACTCACTAGGGGTGAGGAAAAAAATCCGAAATCAAAAAACCAAACTGAAAAACCGAAAGACCCAGTTCAATTTTTCTACAAAATTTAGTCCGGTTAACCGAAGTGAAAAATTTGACAGTTTCGGTTCGGCCATTTGATATTTGGTTAATCACATGGTTATAATCTATTAATCGAACCCAAAACTTTACTTTTTTCAAAAAAAAATTAAATTTTATATGAGTCAATTGTAGCTTTTATACATATTAAAATATAAGAGTAAACATACAATATGTAAATTAATATTTGGTGTCCCAAATAGTTAAATTAATTAAAAGGAGTGAAAATTAAATTAACAATCTAAATAAACGATTAACCGGTAACCGAACCGAAAATCCGGTTAACCAAGTTTTTCGGTTCGGTTATGATTTACATTTTTGCCGAAACCTAAAAATTTGGTTAACTGAAAATTTTGGCTTGTCGAATCTCAAATGGTCGAAAAGAAATCAAAACCGAAATCCAAAAAGTTTTTTGGTTCGATTAACCGAACCGACTGTGTTTAGACAAGTTGAACCAATTAATCGGTTTTCAGTTTGGCCTTTGAGTTTTCCAGTTTGGTTTTTCGACTTTGGTTTTTGTGCTCACTCCTACCTTCGGGGATGTTTGCACAATTGGGTCGCTATTGTATGGCTGGAGGTGAAAGAAATTAGAAATCTATACTTTTGAGTGAGGGGTGCTAGGGATTGAATTGTGTTTGTGTAATGAGTTTGTGCAACACTCCCTCAAACAAAATAAAATAGAGAGAGAATATAGAATTTGTGAAAAATTGTGATGTATTAGATGTCTAAAATTATTGAAGGATTTGCTCTAGGTTAGCGTTATCAGTTGTGTGTCCCTTACCTTCCCCCTCCCTGGTCCCCCGCCCTAAAAACAAATTGTGCAAATTAGTACAGCTGGACCTTTTTTTTTTTGGAGAGGGGGAGGGCAGGGCGGAATTTGGATTAATGTAATTGATAAATAAATAATTACATAACATTCAACACGTTTACAAATATTAAATGTTTATTATAACGTCTAATTAGCTTAGTATAATAATAAATGTTTTCATGGTTTTAATTCTTCCTATGTTTTTGTCACACATTTTACAAATATAATTTATAATGAATTTCCATAAAAAAAACTAGCTAAACACTAATTTACATTACTAAGGTTAATAATAATCTCTTTAAACTAGGTTTCTTTTCTTTCTTTCCTAAACACCAAAGTCCATATATATGGTACAAAATATGTATCATTTTTTTTAATTATTCTTTTCATTAATCACATGGACAAATAGAATTAACAAGAATTTTCTTAAATACACACGCACGCACGCACATATATATATATATATATATATATGTGTGTGTGTGTGTGTGTGTGTGTGTGTGTGTACATATATATACATATAGTATGTATGTATACATGTAGGTATGTAGGTATGTACGTGCAAATACAATTACATATAAATTTTCAAGACAATTTAGAAATAACGAATAATTTTTTTGTGAAGGCTATAGAGAGTTGACATTAATAATAACGTAACGTTATTTTTAAAATATCCATTTTATTATTTAAAAATTCAAATCTGATGCAATGCTTGGGTACATATTAAAAAAATATGTATGCTTGAAACTTCTTTTATAAAAAAATGCCTTAACGGAAAAAGGAAAAGTACTGATAATGTTCACGCTACTTACTCTAGTTCTTTTGAGTTAGACTAAAATTCTCATTATTTCTCTATATCAACTTATTGAAGTCGACTCAATAATTATTAAACGATACTTTTAAAATACCATTTACTTATTCAGAAATTTAATCTCGGAGCAACGCACGGGTCTTAGCTAGTTAGAAACTAAATTGGATGTCTTTAGAGCACCTGCATTGCTTGGATCCGATCATGATACAAAAGGAGAGCTCACGATCCAAAATATCATCTGCATCAGTGATCAACATAGCTCGTCTAGCGGTTTGGCTCCCTGTAGTGATCCACTCACAACTTTTTTTTTTTTTTTTGCAAGCACATTAATGAATAGTCCAAAATAAAAGGCTAAAATCTGATCAACAACTTAAGAGCTAAAGGCATCCCTCATCCAATAAAAGATTTGTTCTTCCGTTGGCCGCGAGTTGGGAATAATAAATGAGATTTAATTATTTATCTCCTCTTAGCTTTTTAGTGGGAATTTTAAATATTTTGACCTTTTGTAATATGGTTTGTTTTTAGTTTGTTTAAATAGCCAAATCAATAAACAAAAATGAATAGTCCAAAATAAAAGGCTCGGGCTTTTGTGCGCAGCTACAAAGAAGTGATGGTGGACTCAGGGATCCAAAGCGTGGGACTGGGGGTGTGGGGGCGGAAACCACCTGTTGCTAAGTTCTTGAAACTCAATATTGATGCAGGAGAGTTGGGGGAGGACAATTATGGGTGGAGATTTGAGTTAAGGGATTCCGGTGTTATTGCCATGGTAGGTTCAAGTCAATGTAAACGATTTTTGGGTGCGGATTTTGAAAAAACCAGGGCATGTACGTTTGCTCTCAAACGAATTCGAACAAATGGCCAAGAACATGTAATTTGTGGAGGGTGACCGTCACACGTTAGTGTCAAATTTACGAAAGAAGGATGCTCATAATAATCCCCTTGGTTTTTTGGTTTCAAACATTATCAGTTTATATTCTAGCTTTCAATTTATTTCCTTTGTTCATTTAAGAGGGGAAGTAATTTAGCTGCTCATAATTTAACCAACTTCCAACCTTTTGTCTCTCATAAAATTGGAGGAGATGTCAGATAATATTATTAGCCTGACTAATAGAGAGATGTGTGATTTTATTAGAAGTTTGTTAATACAATCTCTCCCTCCCCATCTGGTTTCCCAAAAAAAACAAGTCTTAAAAATGTTTTTTAGGAAAGTATATTGAATTGCCTTATCAAAATACTCGTAAGCATGATATCATTGCTTAGGAAGCCTCCTTTCCAAGTTCCTCATCAGTTTTGTTGGGAACAAATTAATTTGAAACTTGAAGAATAAAAAGGAAAATCAAATCGGAGGCGACAGAGCTTTTGAAAAAGAATAAAAAGAGAGAGAGAGTGAGGGTACAGAACGGTGGACAAGGATGACAAAAACAAGCAAAGTGAGGAAAACAACGACCAACTTGGATTGGTTACCAAAAACCCTCAAAAACTAGAACAAGCAAAAAAAAAAAAAAGAAGGAGCCAGCTTGGAGTTGAGGGGATCTGGGCAACTCAGATACAGACCAGAAGAGAGGGAGCCCCCCACTCGTACGAACACAAGGGGCAACTGCAAATACATCTACTTCTTCTTCTTCTTCTCCTCTCTGGTTGGTCTCTCTAGAATCTTCCTTCCAGGTTTCCCCCTTTCTTTCTCTCTCAGTGTTCGTGGCGTTCAAAGTTTTGATTTTTGCTCAACTTGGTTCATTGCATTCATGCTTGAAATTCCCAGTTGGGATACTTTCTATTTAGTCGAATTTTAGTGGGTTTTTCTGGAATCATGCTATTCTACTCTATCTGGCAGTTTTCTTTCTGGGGTTTTTGCTGTTTATAGTACTGAACTTGTTTTTCCAAACTATTCAAATTTTAGGGTTTCGTTATTCCCCTGATTTTATTACCATCTGTGTTGGGATAATACAGTTTTCTTGATTAAGCATGGTACATTATTGGCAAATTCTGAACTTGATTTAGTATCTTTCACTTTCAAGCTTGATTTGCTGTGTTTGGTTCTGTAACTTCCTTTGATTTAGTTTCTTGATTTTGTTTCAGTGGATTTCAAGCTGAGTTGCTTAAGTGGCAAATTGTGTTTTCTTTTTCTGGTAAAAATATTTGAGTTCTAAATTTTGGTAAACAAATTCTATTTGTAGATCTAGGTGGCCCAGATTTTACTAAGTAGCTTCAATTGTGCTCCCTGTGTTTGGATCTGTGGAGCTTGGAAGTTCTGCTATCCTGGCATCATATGTTTTAATGTGATTCTTATCATTCTCGTCAGGCTTCAATGTGAATGTTCAACTGCTCTTTTCAACTGCTACCTAAGGGCTGCTTCTTTCTTCAAGTTGAATTTTGACATTGAGATCAGTTGGGGTTGTTAGGGAACTTCACCAATCACAATTTTTGACTTGCAATCCTAGCTTTCCCATTTCACTTAGTGGGGAAGATCCATGAAAAGTTGGACTGAGCACAAGTTGCTGTGGGTTTGTCTTCTCTGATAGTATCACACAGTTAAGGTCTGGTATGGCTGTCATCAAAAGCAGCAGTGGTGGTGGATCATTGACTCAGCTGTGCTGTTGCTTCAAGGTGTCGAACTTGAAGGAGACAATCTTGGATGCTAATGAAACATCTGATATAAAAGACCGTTATGTTCTGGGGGAGCAATTGGGATGGGGCCAGTTCGGTGTGATCCGGGAATGTACTGATAAGTACACAGGAGAGGTGTTGGCTTGCAAGTCAATAGCAAAAGAGAGATTGGTAACACAAGATGATGTGCGGAGAGTGAAGCTTGAAATTGAGATAATGACCAGGTTGTCGGGTCATCCCAATGTGGTTGATCTAAAAGCTGTTTATGAGGAGGAAGATCACGTACATTTGGTGATGGAGCTCTGTGCTGGCGGGGAGTTGTTCCACCAACTAGAGAAACAAGGAAGGTATTCTGAGTATCAAGCTAAGATCTTATTTCGCCATCTAATGCAAGTAGTCTTGTACTGCCATGATAATGGTGTTGTTCATAGAGATTTGAAGCCAGAGAACATTCTTTTGGCCACCAAGGCATCATCCTCACCTATCAAGTTGGCTGATTTTGGCCTCGCAACTTACATCAAACCAGGTAGAACCCACGTCCTTATGAACTGCTCATGTTACTCGGAGTTGGCCCCTATTGTTTCTGTTTGTCCAAGTGTCCATCTTGCTATTTTGTGAAAATTTTGGATTCTTTTGGTCCAAAAGGCGTCAAGTGTCCATACTGGTGTTGTAGTGTGGAGTATTTCACACAGGGATGTGAGGTTTAGTACTCTAATTTGCTGTTCAAGATGGTTTTTGTAAGCATTTTGTTACTGCTGAAGCAGGGCAGAGTCTTCATGGGAGAGTGGGGAGCCCATTCTATATAGCTCCTGAAGTTTTGTCTGGAGGTTATACTGAGGCTGCGGATGTATGGAGCACTGGGGTCATACTCTATATTCTTTTAAGTGGTATGCCACCATTTTGGGGGAAGACAAAGTCCAGGATATTTGATGCAGTCCGAGCTGCTGATCTGCGCTTTCCATCTGAACCATGGGATCAAATATCTAAATCTGCCAAGGAGTTGATCAGGAAAATGCTTTCTGTAGATCCTTTGAAGCGTTTAACAGCCAAGCAAGTCTTAGGTATACTTCAGTTTGCAAAGATCCTGTTGCTCATCAATCCCCCCCCCCCCCCCCCCCCCCCAAAAAAAGGAAACCTGAAATGCTTTTCTGTCCAAATTCGATAATGATCAGGTTTCAATCTTTCATAACTCCATATAAGTTCAAAAGAATTCTGTTATGCATTATACACAGCCTCTCTACTCATCTAGGGGTAAGGTTGCTTATATCTAAATCTTCCATCGGCCTGCTCCAAAGGGATTCACACTGAGTGTATGTCTGTCATTGCTTTACCTTCAGTTTGGAAAAGCAAAATTAATTAATTCATTGGCCTACCCCGAAGGGATTCACACTTGGCAATATGATCTTTCCATTGTAGATTAAAGTTCTTGGATGCTTTGCAAAATAGCAACTTCAAGAAGGTGCAATCATTTATCACTAGATGTAATCTTTTCTCTTTTACAGCCCATTCATGGTTGGAAGTGGCTCCATCAGATACTGAGGATTCACATGAACATAAAGTCTCATGCTTTGGACACTTGGAAGCCCAGGGATGCCCATTGTCTGTCTCATTTATAACAAGAGATCAGGATATAAGCTTTGGCAACAGATCATCTCCCCTAGTCTGTGAACCTCAGTCTCCTACATTCACTTGCAGATCGTCTTTCTCAGCATTCCTTGTTGAGCCGTCTACACCAGACCTTACAACAGCCGGCTTCTGTTTTCATTCTCCTGTTCCTTCAATGCCAAGTTTCACATTTTTCAGCCCTACTACCCCAGTGGCCGAGCAACGAGAAGATGATCATATTGCAGGTTTATTGGGCAACACAGAAAGCCCTGAGGCCTCTGGCACAATCCGTTCAGGTAAGCTTGCTTTATTTTTTACTGACCCTTGTTAATGTCAATGCAGAGCTTGCTTTTGCTTGTTTACAGCTTATACTAAATGTCTCTCAGACCCAAAAAAGGACTTTTTTTGTGGCCATTTGAACAGTCTCTCTGGTCTAGAGAGGCAAGGATGCATACATTGTGATCTCTCCAAATTATGCTACACCATCTATATGGCCTAGTTGTTTCTGTTGTTTTAGGTTTTTGTGTACATTGATATCGATAAATGCAACTTAAGTCTATGCCTTGGATTTGCGATACAGCAGGGTCTGAGTTGGAGAAACGCTTTGCATCACCCGATTCTTTCCCTTCAGGAAGCAGTACAAGGGATTTGAAACAGAAGCCAGCTGATTCCAAAAGGAATGGGGCAACTACATCCAGGGCTTTGGGGATCCATAACAAGAGGAACCGCACAATAGGGCTTGGTGAGTTTGACCAGCTGGATATCGTTGTAACTGAATCAGTCATCCGATGGGTATCATGCACCCATTTGCCAACTGCTTCCTCACTCAGGTCTTCTCTTGTGTGCTGAAAATCTTGGATAAATTAACATGGTAGATCAATATACATAGAAAGACTGGCGAAAGGATTTGAGTTTGAGATGAATGAATGCAGAGATGTGAATCCTGCTGATCTCATTCCGGTTTGAAGTTGCATGGGGGGCTGAATTGTAGATCATATCCTGAATTAGACAGCTAATTTTAGGGGACTAGGTTGTGATGAATCTGCCAAAAGAAAAAAAAAAGGAAAATGGCTGATTTTCTTCTGCAACGTGTGTAAAGCTGGTTGTATTTTGTGAGACATTTCTTCCTTAAAGTTTTGTTACCGTTATTCCTTCTCTCATTATATACATTTCTCAAACAACCCCCGCCGCCCCCCCCCCCCCCCACCCAAAAAAAATCTGGAAAAAATGTTGCTACTATAATGAATAATAATAATCCAGTTGGATGCCATGAAAGCAAGAAAATGAAGAAATGATTGGGTGTTTGGGTTGATATGAAAGTGGGCATTGTAAGATTGTTGACTTTTTGTGGATGATATTAGAAGATTCCATTTTCCATTACGGTTAAACTTTGAGCGACGTAAAGAGAGGAGAGAGAATCTGCATCCTTTATGTCAGATGTGGAAAATGGCCGACCACTGGACCCTGGCTTGTTCTCGTTTTCTAAGTATACCTTCAGTATGAATTACATTATATTATATTAGAATTTCGAATTTATAGAGTACAATCTTTTTTAGGGTAAGTTCATTGTGATTTAGCAAAAATCAGTTTAATAAAAATAAATAAGTTTAGTTGAGTTTATCCTAACATAAATAACTTCATAATTCTATTAGTTCAAGAAAAAATACGATCAGTTCAGTACAATAAATTAAACAAAATTAAGTTGAAAATAGCAGGGTCATTATAAAGTCTTTGTAAATCCTTTAAATGTATGATAAAGGTAGACTCTTCATTATATAGTTTTTTTTTTTTTAAATACTGGAGTAATTTTTACTAATAATTAAAAAAATACCCCTAATAAAATGTTGAACTTCATTTTTGAGATGGCTGCACATCAATTATAATAACATCAACCATGGGCAACATGACCAAGCCCGGCAACCTTGGATCTTGTTCTATTATTCTCACCTTTTGAAGCAATTAAGCAATTAAGCAAAATGCTCGAGGGGTTGTCAAATATCTAAGAAATAATTGCGAAAAACCCTATGGTATGGTTGCGGGAGGCAGCATCGGAAATGACAATGCCAACAGAAACGCCCAGGATGGCGGCACCAGCGTGAACCAAGATAATCATATGGGTGCTGATGGTTTCGGGCAGCCAGGGGAGAAGTAGTAAGGAAGCAGATCAACTAAATCGTTCGACAAAGAAAAATAGAAAGAAGCGAACTACAAGAGAAGCCATGATAATGGGCGAGACGGAGGAAAACAAACTGGTGGAGGACATGGATTTGGGCTCTCCAAGGGTGCCTGAGGCACAGGATGGAGGGGATATCGGCGGGATGGTGTTTTGAGCGATGTGAATGTCATATTACGTAGGTCTGGCAAATAGGTCATTTGATTCGGGTACGGGTCGGATCAAGTTCGGTCGGATTATGTTTGGGTTAAGTGGCATTTTGGGTCGTTTCGGTTTGGGTCGGGTATGGTTCAGTTTGGTTCAGGTCGTTTTCGGGCCAATCAATTTTTGGTGAAATACGCTCGTCATCCCAAAATAAGCAATTTTGTTGAAAATTGCAGGTCGGGTCAATTCAGATTTCGGGTCCACTTTCGGGTGAGCATATTTCGGATGTCAGGTCGGATATGGATCCAGGTCATCAGGTTCGAGTCTTGATTCAGTTTTCTCAGGTCTAATATTACGACACACTCCAAAGAAACAATCCTAATCTACATCTTGAGATGCAAGATAATCCAATTTGGTATCCTTGGGAGTATGAGGATGATGAAACACTAGAGAACGAGGATCCGATGCGACCCACATTACTGTTAACAGTGCAGGAAAAGCGAATGCTTTGAGAGCCCTAGCTAGACGCTCTGATTGTGAAATTATTTGACAAAGGAGTGGGATATATGCAATTAAAAAAGAGGCTGAAAATAAAGTGCAGATTAAAATTCAACCCACTTTAACCAATATTAACTTAATTCAAGCCATTTCACTCTTTTATCCACTAGAATTTATCCACGAAAAGAACAGGCCCATATATATATATATATATATATATATATATTTACCGAAGAGCAGTTTGCCTAGTTGGCCACTGCTGCCTTCCACCACGCTCCCCACCCGGGTTTGACTCGGGGGAGATGCGAATGCTGTGCTTTGTGCACAAAGCTTCGCGGTTACGCTGGATTCCTGAGCAGATTGTTTGAGCTTTGGCACCCCTTACCCCTTGGTCTGTTAAGGCCCATTGGATATCCCTGAGATAGGACCTGATGGGTTAGACCCGTTTATCATTATAAACACACACACACACACACACATATATATATATATATATATATATATATATATATATATATATATTGACATAGGATTTGACTACTATGTGACCAGATTCACCAATAGAAAAGACTACGAACATTTACTCATGGATGAATTCTGCATGATTGGGGATAACTATCTGGTCATTCATGAATGGGTGCCTAATTTTGTACCAGAAAAAGACAGAAATTACGGAATTGACAGCTTGCGTAAGAATTACGAACCTGAGAGTTGAATATTTTAACAGACACTTCAAAATTGGGAGGATAATTAGAAAGGTACTGAAACGGGATAGCACAACGGCGAATAAGGAAATGGGCAATTCACTAGATTATGTGTGGAAGTGGGTCTTACCAAGCCCCTTCTTTCAAAGTTCAGACTAAATGGTCGAATTTAGAAGATTCATCATGAGGGTCGGGGATGATTTTTTCAAGTGATGAAAACAGGGACACGGAGAGGATACCTGCCTGCTGAGGGCTCCTTCAACGAAAGTTGGAAAGGAACAGAGCAACTATCACAAACTCACCCTATGGACCAAACTCCCTCTGAGGAGGAAGCTACATATGGAGCTTGGATGATGGTCCATAAATCAAGACAAAAAGGTACCAATCAAGGGCAGAATGCACCTTGAAACTCTATTGGGGCTGGAAATAAAAGAGGCCAAATGGTAGGTGACTTGAGTAGAAGGGAAAGGGTACAACAAGAAACACTTATAGCTAACCAAGGGGTCGTGGCATAGTAGTAACTCACTTCGTTCCTTAACCAATTGGTTAGGGGTTCGATCCTTAGCCTTTTTGGGAATGGAGAGCAATTCTTGGCGAGGGAATTAGTCACTGCGATCGGCGGTGGATACCTTTGGTTAAACCAAAAAAAAAAAAAACACTGATAGCTGCAAGGCAAACATAAGTGATCTAAGAAGAACATAATGCAGGGTCTTGATTTAGAGCACTTGCAGAGGAGGAACCAGAGGAACACAACAATGGTAAGGAAACAATCTAAAGGATGCAGGTAGGACAGGAGACTGAGGAGCAAGAAGACACCGATAGGGTCGAACGAGGATAAGAGGCCTTAGGGCAAGACGGAGAGCTGAATACTGGTGGAGAATCTAGAGAAAATGAAAATGTGCCAGATGACAACATTAACAAGAACGGGGCTACACAGGCCCTTAGGGTACACGAACAAGCCCGTGTGCCTCTAATTGTGCAAACCATGGCTAATTCCAACAGAAGGGAGGCGCAAGACTTGACATTGAAAGTTAGGAGTGGTCATTTAGAGATTATAGGGCAAAAGAGCACCCCAAGACAAAGAGCTATACAACCCGTTTAACGAGACAGCAGAGGCTCCACCAATCTCAGAGTCGGGGGTAGTAACCCAGGCCCAAGATAGCAGAATACCGTTCTCTACCAACAATACACGCCTAGAGGATCAGGGTAACACTGGGGGTACTCACAGGGGGCGGCTTCAAGTGAAAAGTACTGTGGGAATTGCAGTCATATTAGATGATGCGGGGGGAGGGATGTGAATGCAGCTAGGTCTCCCAGCCAAAAGTAATGAAGGTACTGTTACCTAATTATCAGTAGCCCTTTGGAGGTCATTTATAGCTTGGTTGTAATGAATTCAAATCTCCATAGCAATAGGGAAATTCCTCGAAGTGGAGGAAATCTACAACATTTGAAAATATTTGTATGGAATGTTTGCAGGAAGTAGAAACTTCTTGAATGAATTCAAGGAACATGTTCGTCTCCATGAACCTCAAATTGTACCATTGACTGAGACTTATATTAGTGAAGATAGAGCTGAAGAGGAGTGTCATAGAAGCGGATACAACATATGGTATTGGAGAGAGGCTCAGGGCTTCCAAAGCGGAATTTGGGTATTATGGAATTCACATGAGATATATATTGAGTTAATCTATTCACATGAACAATTTATTACAATGTGGGTATAGTAAGGGCACACAATGCCTTGACTATTTACGACAGTTTATGCAAGTCCACATCAACAGGACAAGGAAGATTTGGGGGAAGGGGGAATTCAACAGTTTGGAGCGACTATTCGACTCCCCTGGCTGCTAGTAAGAGATTTTAATGATATGGTCAATTTGGAAGAACGGAACCTTAGAGGAATTGAAATGCTCAAGAGATGCGATAAATTTAAGCATTGGATTGATGAGAATGGATTTGACTTGAGTTTCTCTGGACCCAAATTTACATGGATACGAGAAAACTATGAAATGTCACGGAAGTGTGCCTAACTTGATCGGGCACTTTGGAATACTAAGTGGAGAACACGTTTTCAAGAAGGGGCGGCTCAGTATTTATTGCAAAACTGCTCTGACCATTTGCCTTTGTTGATAGGCCCTTGAGGCTTCACACCAATTCTAGAGAGATTAAAACCTTTTCGATTCCAGGTGGCATGGCCATCACATGTGGATTTTGAACAGGAACTGAACAAAAATTGGAAAGCAAATGTCCTAATTTTGTATGCAGTACAATTATTATCAGAATCACTGACTAAATTGAATAAAGAGGTCTTTGGAAATTTATTCAGGAGGGAAAGGAAGCTATGGGCTTGTATTCAAGGTATCTGGAGCCAGTTAAGCAATGACGAAAATATATACCTTCTAAAGCTCGAAACACGTATCAAGTAGGAGTTTAGGAAAGTGTTGAACCAAATTTAAACCTTTTGGATGCAAAAATTTAAAGCAGAAGCAATAAGGGATGGCGATATAAACACTCGGTACTTCCATACTGGCACAGTAATAAGAAGGAAATTTAATCGCATTGAGGTATGGGACCCCGTAGGAAATTGGCTCACAGACTCGGAAATGGTGGGAGATATAGTGAGAAACTTCTTTAAGGGGCTATACATGGATGAGCAGTTACTGAGCAGACGGTAGTGTGAGAGCTTTTCCTGCTGTTTACAGAGAAGCAAAACCAAGAATTGTTGAAGCCTTTTACATCCCAAGAGGTACTCAATGCCTTCAGTGCAATGGAGGCATTGAAGGCCCCAGGACCAGACGAATTCCATGCCTATTTCTTTCAGCATTACTGGGCACTCTAGGTGGCTCTGTGTGCGAAACGGTGGTGGTTAATATTTTGAGAGGAGAGGACATACCTACAGAATTGAACGATGTATGTATCTCTCTCATTTCGAAGGTTAATAATTCGTAGATGGTCATCCAATTTAGGTTAATTAGTTTATGCTATGTGGTTTATAAATTGGTGTCTAAGAGCATTGTTCAAAGAGTGAAGACGATTTTACCTAACTTGATCTGCCCTCTGCAATTGAGCTTTGTGCCAAAACAGTAGATTGGAGATAATATTGTCATTATGCAAGAAATAATGCACTCAATGAGAATAAAGAAGGGAAGGAAAGGACGGGTGGCAATAAAAATTGGTATTGAGAAAACATATGACAGACTCAGATGGTCATTCATTCGGGAGACAATAGAAGACACGCGGCTAGAACACTCACTAGTGGAGGTGATTATGTGATGTGTACATGCTCCCTAGGCATTCTATGCAATGGTGAGCCAATGGAAAGGTTTAATTATTCAGGGGGGATTAGGCAAGGTGACCTGTTATCCGCATATCTTTTTGTGGCCTGCATGGAGAAACTTTCACAGTTCATTGAGGTGGAAGTTTGTAATGGTAATGGCACCCATTCCGGATAAGCCAAAGTGAACCTAAAATCTCAAGCCTCTTTTTCGCTGATGACGTGGTTGTGTTTTTAGAGGCGTCAGTGGAGCAAGCGGAGATGATTAAAAATTGTCTTGATCGATTTTGTAGTTCTTCGTGAACACTAAAACTCAGTTGGCAGATGGCAACTGTGATGTTCTTGGAATGACACAGATTGAGGATTTAGGACATTATCTGGGGGTGCCAACACTACATGGAAAGGTTCCCCCAAGTACGTACCCAAGTGCTATTGATAGGGTTGATAAGCGACTACCGGGTAGGAAGAGCAAATGCTTATCCTTAGCAGGGCATATTACTTTCATCCAATCCACTATTTGTGCTATTCCTGCATATGTGATGCGAACTGCTAGATTACACAAATCGACCAGTGATGAGATAGACTGGAAGATTTGTAGATTTTTATAGGGGAACAAGTTCGGAAAGGAGAATCCATCTAGCACCTTAGGCGCTAGTCACACGGCTAAAACAAGTAGGCGGGCTTGGGTTGCACGCCATGAGAGCCTTCAACGTCGGCTACTTGACAAAGCTAGGGTGGTGTTTGGTGGTAGAGTCTGATAGGTTATGGGCTAGCGTTTTACTCTTTAAATATTTCAAGGGAGAGAGCTCCTCCATCCACAAAATCCTACCCTAGCCGCTAGAGCCTCTAACGGGTGGCGGGGGGTTCCCAAGAATCTGCAATACGTGCACGAGGTGGGGATGACGTTAGGTGTAACGCCTCAATGATACATAAATCATAGGTGCATTTACCTACCTAAGCTTAACACCCAGAAATCCATGAATGGGCATTACCGCCGTCCGCAAGGACAAGACTTCGCTTGAATATGAAAATTTAGCCATAAAATCAAAGTTTATCCTCAAAGGGCAACCACGTCCATTCAAACCATTTAATTACATACAGGAAGGATTCTAACTTCCCAGGGTTACATCAAGGTTACATCAACATACATAACTCAGTTTAATTATAAAGTTGTAACACCAAAATACATGTTGCAGTTTAGAGATACAGTTGGAACACCAAAATGCACCACAATAAGGCATGAAAACATCTTAGCACTTCTATCCGCCAATCACATGGATGATCCTGACTTATTTATCACCTTCAGCCTCCCTGCCCGCCTGAGAGCGGTTTACTGAACATCTTCCTAAAATAAAACATAAAAACATTTCGAACAGTGAGCCAAAGCTCAGTACATGCATCCTTGTACTGATAAAGATTCACTGAAAAAGAAATTATGAGGGTCCGCTTTGCAATTCATTTTGATTTTAAAACAGGGAATGAGATGTATATAAAACTAAATTGCCAATTATTATCTGTTAGTGCACCCCTTAGTAACTGTTACGATCTATGTATAGGTGTACACTTGCTAAGCCGACTGGAAGACCTAACCTGAAGCCGCTCGGGTAACTGGAGGGCAATGCCCTGTAACTGATAACTGATGGGGTCACTAATTATATGATAAATCACTTATTCAATTGATTCATTGATGTACTTACCAAAACATTACAATTTCGATAAATACGTGCTGATTTCTAAAGATATAGTCAATGAACGTACCTGGGGTTTTTAAAAACTAGATCACAGAGTAAATAGATGCACTAAAATGCGGAGAATAAGAGCTTAGGCCTTGATTCTGTTCAAAAATCATTATAGGCATATGAGGTTAGAAATGAACTTATTTTCATAATGAATACCTTTACATAAAATTAGCACAATGGATACCTTTAAGTAAAAAGAAAAGGCTTGTACAAACCAGTTAATAGATTAAACTTATAAAGAATTTGTACAAACCAGTTAATAGATTAAACTAAAATGCTGAAGTTAAATAAAGTATAGAAATGCTGAGTTAAGGCATGGTAGCGAGTTTAGGGGGGGTAAGGGCTTATGACGAGGGTATGGAATGAATAATCCACAACTTATACTCCCGACCTCAAAATGAGACATAAGACCCCAATATAAATAGATTAGGAAGTCCCCTAAAACTTTCATTTAGGACAAGAAACATGATTCCCATGATAGGTTCCATAAAATGGGGTTAGAATACCAACATGTTAGGTTTCAGTGCTGGAAAATCCATTCTGCCTAGGTTCAGTAAAATGGCCATAACTTCCTCTGCAGACATAGGATTAATGAGATTCAAAATCCATTTTAAAGCTAACATCCAGACCTATCTACCCACCAAAAATCAGAATTTTTGTCCTAGTCGATTATTACCAGTTTTGTTCCAAAGTTCGTCCTATTTTTCTGAAAATTCCAGCATCACTGCTTTAGTTTGTTCCTTCACTTTTTACACCAAACCTCAACTTAAACTATTTCTTAAGAGTATATAAACACACTTTGGTACATCTCAACCTCATACAAAAACACCATACACAATTCCTCTTCATATTCATATCAAATAAAACTCCTTTTCTAGTCACATAAACACACACACCTCAAATTTAACATTAGTTGGTCCAAATCTTGCATTTTGGACAAAACCCTAACTTTGGGTCACTTTGAACTCACTCCCAACTTTTCCAAAGTACCATAAACAACATAACAAACTTCAATATATCAAGAGATAAGCAAAGACAAGGATAAAACAAGCAATAAACATCACTTGAACAAGAAGCTTACATGACCAAGATGAAACCCTAACCCTAGCCTCATCCAATCTCAGCTCCATCAAAATCCATCAACAAGATGATTCTTAATACCACAAAAACAGCATAATACATCACTAAAACAACCAAAATAAGAAACAAAAACCAACAAGATCAAGAATCAAGAACAAAAATCAGCATAGAGGTGAGAATAACACTAACTTTGAGCTTGAAAAAGAGGTAGATATGATTCTTGATGCTTATGGAAGTGAAAGAGGTGTTTAGGGTGGTGCGTGGGGGATGTTTTGAGGGTTTTTGGTGGTTGAAAAGTGGCTGGGAGGTGGTGTGCTGCTGCTGTTGTGCCGAGTAGAGAGAGGAGGAGAGGGAAGAGAGAGAAAGTCTCTTGAAAGCTTGGTGTAAAATGAAAATAAAATGAAAATTTTACAATTTATACTACATTTACTTGGCTGCAAATAAAAGTAGAAAAGTCAAAATTATCAAGCTTGATTAAGGCTTAATTAAGAGGGTTTAGCTAAACAAATAAAGGTCAAGTCTTGTTACGTCGAAATCGGCCTTAAACGAGCACGGGTTTAGAGAAAGAACTGAAACCGAGTGCGTTTGCAATATTTTTTTTTAATTTTTTTTTCAACATTAAATGGTTGTGGTACCATGGAAAAGAATTTTAAACATTAAATTCATAAACATCAAGGCCTAACTCGATTTTCAAATTCGACTAAAACAAAACCCCAAATTGCAAAGTGAGAGCCTATCTGGAATGTCCATTGGAATAATAAAAGAAATGATGTAAATGAAATGATGTAAATAATATTAATCCCATGGATTAATGAAATGAAATTAATAAGCATAATTTAGGGTCAGACTATTATAGTCTTCCCCCCTTAAAAAGTTTCGTCCTCGAAACTGATGAACTTAACCATAACAAACAGGGTTACCTCGAATAAATGTGGGTATTTGACTTTCATTGCCTCCTCGGTCTCCCAAGTAGCTTCTTGGGAGGTATGGTTTGTCCTGAGTACTTTGACCAATGGTATCTACTTGTTGCGCAATTGTTTGATCCTGCGATCTAGTATTTGAACAGGACACTCTTCATATACTAGATCTTCAGCGATATCGATAGGTTCAGATACAATGGTATGGTTTGGATCTGGAATATATTTTCGAAGCTGAGAGATGTGAAACACGTTATGCACGTACTCAAGTTCGACAGGCAACTCTAGGCGATAAGCGACGGGATTCAACCTTTCAACGATTTCATAAGGTCCAATGTACCTTAGACTCAATTTGCCTCGTACTCCGAACCTCTTCACACCTCTAGTTGGTGAAACTTTTAGAAAAACTTTATCACCTACTTGAAACTCTAGAGGCCTTCTTCTTTTGTCTGCATAACTTTTCTGTTGACTTTGGGCAACCCTAATATGCTCCTGAATCTTTCTTATTGTCTCAGTGGTCTCTTGAATCATTTCAGGACCTATAATCAGTGCCTCATCCAAATCACTCCAGCACAACGGGGTTCCACATTTTCTCCCGTACAGAGCCTCAAACGGGGCCATTTTGATGGTGGATTGATAATTGTTGTTATAAGAGAATTCCACCAAAGGTAAATCATCTTCCCATTTCCCTTGGAACTCCAATACACAAGGTCTCAGCATGTCCTCCAAAATTTGATTCACCCCTTCAGTTTGTCTATCTGTCTCTGGGTGATAGGAGCTACTGAAGTTTAGTTTGGTTCCAAAGGCCTTTTGAAGTGCTTGCCAGAAGCGCGTTTGGAATCGTTGATCCCTATCTGAGACTGTCTAAAGGGATCCTCTGTAGACGGACTATCTCCTTAACATACAGTTGGGCTAGTCTTTCTATTCCCCAAGTATCCTTAACTGGTAGGAAATGAGCCGACTTCGTGAGTCGATCAACTATGACCCAGATAGCATTCTTCTTCGAGGCAGAAAGGGGTAAACCCATAACAAAGTCCATTGAGATTGAATCCCACTTCCAAGTGGGAATTTCTAAGGGTCGTAGTTCACCCACAGGGCGTTGATGCTCTGCTTTAACTTTCTGGCAGATTAAACACTTGTTCACATATTCTGCAACATCTTTCTTCATATTATTCCACCAAAAATATTGTCTCAGATCTCTGTACATCTTTGTGTCTCTTGGATGCACTGAATAACGAGTATTGTGGGCCTCTTCCAGGATTTGCTTTCTTACTTCCCCATTTTTGGGCACACATAGGCAATTCTAGAACCGCAAAGTCCCATCCTTGTGTACTACAAAACCCGGAGACTTCCCTTTTTCTAAATTTTGCTTTATGCTTTGGAGTTCGGGATCACTTTCCTGAATCAGTTGAATTTCTTCCACCAGGGAAGACTGAACAGTAAGTGCTGATAATTGAGCATTCGTTTGCCCGTGAAATACTAATTGAATTCCAAAGTCCTCAAGTTCTCTCAAGATGTTCAATTGAGTAATCACCACAGTATTTGAGCTATGTTGCACCTTCCTACTCAAGGCATACGCCACCACATTTGCTTTACCAGGGTGGTATTGAATCTGCAAATCATAATCTTTAAGCAACTCAAGCTAACGCCATTGCCTCAAGTTGAGCTCCTTCTGGGTGAAGATATACTTTAGACTTTGATGATCAGTATAGATCTTGCACGATACCCCATATAAATAATGTCTCCAAATTTTCAGTGCAAAGACCACGGCTGCTAATTCCAGGTCATGGGTAGGGTAGTTTGTCTCGTATGGCTTAAGTTGTCGAGAGGCATAAGCCACTACTTTGTCCTCCTGCATTAGTACGCACCCTAGACCGTTCTTCGATGCGTCACTATAAACTGTATACTCCTTCCCTTCCATTGGTAACGTGAGAATTGGGGCGATAGTTAGTCGTTGCCTTAGCTCTTGGAAAGCTTTCTCACATCTTTCAGTCCACTCGAACTTATTCACCTTCTTCAGTAGATTGGTCAGTGGTGAAGCGATTTTCGAAAAGTCCTGGACGAACCTTCGATAATAACCTGCTAAACCCAGAAAACTTCTAATTTCAGTGACATTAGTAGGCCTTGGCCATTCTATGATTGCTTTCACCTTTTGGGGGTCAACTTTAATTCCTTCTTTGGTAATCACATGCCCCAAAAATACCAATTCCTCCAGCCAAAATTCACATTTCTTTAATTTGCCATAGAGTTGATGCTCCCTCAAGGTTTGCAGTACTGTTCACGATTGATCAGCATGTTCCTCCTTGTCCTTAGAATAGATAAGGATGTCGTCTATAAATACCACTACAAACTTATCTAAATAGGGTCTAAAAACCCTGTTCATAAGGTCCATGAAGACTGCAGGGGCATTAGTGAAACCAAAAGGCATCACTGTGAACTCATAGTGGCCATACCTGGTTCGAAATGCTGTCTTAGGAATGTCATCTGGTTTAATCCTAAGTTGATGGTACCCTGACCTCAAATCAATCTTAGAGAACACTCCTGCTCCTTGTAATTGATCAAACAAATCATCTATTCGTGGCAGAGGATATTTGTTCTTGATGGTAATCTTGTTCAACTCCCTATAATCAATACATAGCCTTAAGGTTCCATCCTTCTTCTTCACAAACAGCACTGGAGCACTCCATGGTGACACACTAGGCCTAATAAAGCCCTTCTGTAACAGCTCATCTAGCTGAATCTTTAGTTCCTTAAGCTCCGTTGGGGCCATACGATATGGGGCTTTAGAAATAGGTTGGACTCAAGGAATTAACTCGATCCCAAAATCAATTTCCCTCTGCGGGGGTAGTTCTGGTAACTCCTCA
This sequence comes from Selenicereus undatus, assembly GCA_017589665.1. Taxonomy (NCBI): domain Eukaryota; kingdom Viridiplantae; phylum Streptophyta; class Magnoliopsida; order Caryophyllales; family Cactaceae; genus Selenicereus; species Selenicereus undatus. Next base: position 99,915,003 of record JACYFF010019584.1, read on the forward strand.
GGGAAAACATCTTCAAATTCACAAACCATAGATATATTCTCTACTTCCTCTTCTTTTGTTTTGGTGCTGATAGCATAACACCAATATCCAATACACCCCTGATATAACAGCTTACTTGCTTTCATAGCAGAAATCAAAGGACAAGAGTTTGCCTCTCTTTGCCTATAAAAACACACTTTTCTCCCTTTTTCATCTTTTAGGATAACCTTAAGATCTTCACAATCGATTTGGGTTCCATACGAATGCAACCAATTCATCCCCAAAATGATATCAAAATCAGACAAATCAAACTGAATCAAATCCACAGGGAAGGTGGTTTCACCAATGGTGATGGGGACAAGTTCATAAGAGATGGGGCACTCAATCACAGAATTATTGGGTAGCTTGATTCTTTAATTAGTTGCCATCCTCCTGTTCTTAAGGCTCAATTGTTTAGCAGATCAGGTAGATATAAACGAATGAGTGGCACCCGAATCAAATAATACGCAAAATGGCTTTGAATTTAAAAAGAGAGTTCCAGTTACTACCGTATCAGAGGTAACAGCTTCCTTTTTGTTCATCACAAATACCCTTCTTGCAACTGCAGGCCTTGAAGGTGGAGGTCCTGGCGGAGTGGGGCCAAGGGTTTCGTTGCACCCTTGTCTATAGCTTTTAGTCATCGGGGGCATGCAGCGATAAGATGTTCATGACTTCCACATCACATGCATTTGTTGGTGCCAACGCGGCATTCAGGACTGAGGTGATTTGTTCTTCCACATTTCGCACAAGGTGCTGTCAAGCCTGCAGGACGGCTCTTGGAGGGAACAGGAGTAGGTTTCTTCTGGTTCTGCTGGTTCTGGTTCACACTCTCACTTGGAGTCCCCCGCTCAAACCCCTTTCTCTTGTGGTTGATCGGATTCAGTGTCCTCAACTCCGTCTTCACTCTTTCCACTTCGGCTGCTCGCTCATATAGTTCTTGATAAGTCAGCATTAGTTGTCCAGCTAACTGATTTCGAATATAGAAGCTCAAACCTTTCTCAAACCTTCTCATCTTTAACCTTTCAGATGACACAAATTCAGGGACAAACCTAGATAGTTCGGTGAACTTACTAGCATACTGCATCACCGACATGCTACCGCTCATTTTTAACTCCATGAATTCTTTCTCCTTTTGCCTTTGCACCACAACTGGGTAAAATTTCGCCCTCAGCTCTACTAAGAATTTATTCCAGGTGAATTCAGGCCCATCGAGCTTATCCTTCACTGTATTCCACCAAATGTCAGCTTCACCTGACAAATAATATGTCCCAATGTTCATTTTCTTTTCCTCTGGTACCTCAACTACTGTAAAAATTTTCTCCATTCCCCTTATCCATTCCTCCAATACCACTGGATCATAAGATCCATTGTAAACTTTAGGGTTGCGCCGTGCTACCCTATCTGCCAATTTATCCTCCTTGGGAGGGGTTTCAGTAGGTACCTGGGGAATCCGCTTCATCAATTCAGCAGCTAAGGTTGGCCAGTGACTCGGGTTTCCTAAGTTGCTAGGTAATTCAGATAGCGACTGTGGCATGTCACCATGTGGTGGTCCCTGACACGAGGCTTGATTACCCGATCACTGGCCTTGCTCCAAATTGTCCTCCACATGCACCTCAATGTCGTTTTGTACTGACTGAGACATTCTGATCAGACATTAAATAAAACAATTCAGATATTGGGACCCCAGACATATAAGATAAACATGCCCAATAAATACATCGGAGATGGCTAAAAGAATATTTCATAACTCAAGGCGCCGTCATTTCATTTCATAACTGCTTACTTACATACATAGTTGCTGATTTATATACATGAACAACAAAGGCATATAACACCTAGCTGAATAAGCAAGCCTAGTTCTGACTCCTAAACACTAAGCACTAAATAGCCTCTAGACACTAGATTAGTCACATGACCAAAAAGAGTTACGGATCATGTCGTCATGGTCAGAGAGGATTGGACTAACTATATACAATGTTAGATGCCACACAAAATATAACCATCCAATCCAACCATACCATATCTACATACAAGGCTCAAAATGAAAACCACTACACCAACCCTTAGAACCACCTAACGATCCCTAGATGGATCGTAATCTGGGTCAGATTCATCGTCAGGTTCTTCACCTAAGTCGAAACTGCTCGTGGATGCCTCTGACTCGGCATTATGGACCTCCTGTTGAACTTGTGGCTCATGTTCCTCCTCTAAGTCCACCATCAAATTGTCCACCTCTTGTTCCCCTTGCTGCTATATCCCCATCTCATTACTATCTTGATCCCCCTCTGGATCGTCCTCCTCCCCCTGGTGGTCCTCTTCCCCAGAACTAGAACTAATCACCACTAAGTCTGGGGTGTCAGGGATGTCTATCACCACGTAGGCCTCCCCAGGGCTATCAGGCATCAGTGGGGTGCCTGGTGCGGGTGGGATGGGTGGCTCCTGTGCTGGTGCTGGGGCTACAAGAGGGGGATGGACCTTATGGAGGGGAAAGACGTGTTGAAGAGTTTCCATAGTAATTCCCCTCAATTCAAACTCCTCTCTCAACAACAAATCCGTAGTAAGAGTCATCCAAGCCCCCTGGGCCTGAAACCTTGGCCCGTCTAAGCTTGGGTTCCCTGTCATCATAAAATCGTAATAACGATGTCTGAACTCCACCCACGGGCCTCTAGAAGTGGATAATGTGAAGGGTCACCATAATGATCCTAACTAGGCTATCAAGTTTCTAACTATGTTATGGTACCTCTGGAAGTGGAGAAATGCATATTGTTTTGATAAGATGGAGGATATCCCGGAAGACAAGGGGTGAGTTTTTATTAGCCGATTTAAAGACATCCTTTATGCTTTGGGATTGGAGACTCAAATGTTACTCCAAGCGGTGGGTAGGATGGATGGAACCATAGTTAGATGGAAAGCCCCCTAGAAGGATGGGTCTTGCTTAACACGGACGGAGCCTCCAAAGGCAATTCAAGAGTTGTAGTAGGTGGTGGCATGATTTGAGGAGATCACAATGAATGGATTAGAGGCTTTAGTGAGAGTTTTGAGACATGTACCTCAGTTAAAGCAGAGCTCAAAGCGGCGCTTAGTGGTTTTCGTTTGACTCGAATGCTAGGACTCAAGAAGATTTGGTTATAAGCTGATTCAATAATTATCGTGGAGATGTGAGGGGAAATGGGCCATGGAACCCTATTCATAAGCCACTTATCGTGCAGTGCAAAGATCTGATTGAAAGGGAGGGTTGAGAAGTTAAAATTTCTCTTTGTTATAGGGAAGCTAATCGGGTAGCTGATAAGTTAGCTAATTTAGGAGTAGAAAAAGAAGTAGGAGTAGTTTGTTTTGATTCTCCTCCTAAGGAGATATTGGATGTTCTGAATGCAAATGTTGTAGGGTCCGCCTAGCTAGAAATACTAAGTAATAATAAATTTGTTAGGCTTAGCCCCTTTTCTACACCAAAAAAAGTAAAATGCTCGGGGAATGTAGGTAAATAAAACATGGGTTTGAAGCTAGCTTTTAAGATATTATTCTTTTCAACTTATTTATATTGAATTTAACCAAATTGAACATATTTTTTTGAATTAGATTGAACTAAATTAGATTGTTTTTTGTTGAATTGAACTGAATTTATTCTTAAAAAACAAGTTAAAGAGAATATGACCTTAATTTAATTTTAGAAGCTTTATTCTTTCAATATGTGGCATCTTCAATCAATTCTTTATTTGACTACATCATCCCCAAAGTCTAAATCCAAATCCAACACCCCAAAAATCCCGCCATCAGGCGGGGTGTGGTGGTCTGATGTAGCAACCTTAATTGTAAAATTACAGAGAGGTTGGTTCCGATTGACCCGAGATTTACAAATCGTAGATTGCCTACTACTCCACAGAAATGGAGCATAGGAAGTTTAGATGTGCATTTTGGTTTAGTTCGTACAATCCAAACTGAAAAAAATAGCGCAAACTAAGATGAACAAAATCTATAATTGTTTTTCCCCCTAAGCTCTAATCCTAGATCAAAATGTTTCAAGTTTTTCTTTTTAAAAAAAGGTAAACGGTTACTCGACCATGTGTTGAAAATGCTTCAAAGGGTTAATTCAGTTACCTTATTTTCAGGATTTAGTCAAAGTATATGGTTGATGTTTACCAAGTCTTTTCTGTCAATTTGTTTTCTATTTTTAGGTTTGTTATCTGTTCCTATTCTTTAGGCTCAAGGTTAGCTAACTATTGAGTTGTGGTTAGTTGGCTAGATTTTATGAATTATTAGTTTCTATGCAGCCTATAAATAGAGCAGCATATCAGTTATATTTTTAATCAAATTTTATCTTTGAGAAATAAAGTATCAGCAGCTTTATTAAGATTCTTCTCAATATTTTTTATTGTTTTGAATTATCTTTTCTCCTGTTTTTTCCCAACAAAATTGGTATCAGAGCCAAATTTGATCTTTTGGGCAACTGAGTGAAAGACTCTCTTTCTTGAGTACTTAAGAGTGACTGTGAGGTAAACACATTTTAGAGGAATTCATGGCTAACAATAGCACCAATTCTTCAACCTAGCCCCTTATTCTTATGTTCAAAGGAGAAAAGTATCACCTTTGGAGTCTTAAGATGGAAACCATGTTTAGGTCTCAAAAGCTATGAGAGTTGGTGGAGAATGGGTACATTGAACCTAATCCGGCACCAGCTCAACCTGACCAACAATTTCGTGAGCCTCGTAAGAAAGATGAGAAGACGTTGTTTCTCATCCAATCGGCACTGGATGATGAAATTTTTGCACAAATTGCAGCAACTACAACCTCGAATGAGGCGTGGAAAATTTTGAAGCAAGAATTTTTGGGTGACAAAAAGGTAATTACTGTAAAATTACAGACACTTTGTCATGAATTTGAGACTTTGGCGATGAAAGACAAAGAGTCTGTGCAAGAGTTTTTGTCTAGAGTGTCTGCCATTGTTAGTCAAATGAAAACATATGGTGAAGATGTTAGTAACCAAACTGTTGTGAGCAAGGTAATGAGAAGTTTAACAACAAACTTTGATTTTATTGTTGTTGCAATAGAAGAGTCTAAGGACTTGTCTACATACACCTTTGATGAATTAATGAGTTCTTTGCAAGCCCATGAAGCCAGAGTTAGTAGGTCCTCGGAAAAGGTTGGAGAAAAAACTTTTCAAGTGAAGGGGGAGACATCAGAATATTCTGGTCGTGGTCGTGGTCGTGGCAGAGGTGGATTTCGTGGCAGAGGATGTGGAAAAGGTCAAGGAAGAGGCCGAGGCAGAGGTGGTTTTCATGAAGAGACGCAAAGCAAAAACTTTCACTGCCATTATTGCAAAAAGCCAGGTCACAAGGAAGCATATTGTTGGCAAAAGCAGAAGGATGAGGCCAACCAGGCTAGTTTTCCAGAGAAAACAGAGGACAATAAGCTTTTTATAGCTGTTTTTTCTGGAGGTGAAAAGCCTAATGATGTTTGGTTTTTGGACAGTGTGTTCCAATCACATGTCTGGAACAAGGTCATTGTCTAGGGAGCTTGATGAGTCCAAGAAATCAGAGGTGACACTAGGAGATGACCAGAAAATTCAGGTGCACGACAAAGGTACTATTAGCGTTACAACCAGTAAAGGTAATGCTAAGGTTTTAGATGATGTACTACTTGTCCCTAGTCTCTCCCATAATTTACTTAGTGTCGGGCAACTAATGATTAGTGGATATTCTCTTTTGTTTGATGACGGGTATTGTGTTATTAGAGATAAAGCCTCTGGTCAGATTACTGCTAATGTTCCCATGGCCAACAATAAAATGTTTCCACTAAAAGTCTCTATGGTTGAGAGATGTGCTTTGATGACTAGTGCTGACGCTAACAATGAGACTAGATTATGGCATTTACGTTATGGGCACCTGAATATTAATGGGCTAGAATTGCTAAGTCGAAAGGAGATGGTTTTTGGACTACCAAAACTTGATAATCTTAGATTTTGTGAGAATTGTGTTTATGGGAAGCAAAGCGAAAAGCCTTTTCCTATAGGAAAGGCTTGGAGGCTTGGAGGGCCTCTAAGTGTCTTAAATTAGTGCATGCAGATTTGTGTGGGCCTATGAGTACAAAGTTTCTTGGTGGAAGTTGATATTTTCTGCTATTTATTGATGATTGTAGTCACATGAGTTGGGTTTACTTGTTGGAGAACAAGTTTGAAGCCTTTGGCTCGTTCAAGAAGTTCAAAACTTTAGTGGAAAAGCAAAGTGGACTGGCAATAAAGACTCTTCAAACAAACAGATGAGGTGAATTTGTATGCACTGACTTTAATATTTTTTGTGAAGAAAATAGAATATGCAGGGAGCTTTCATCACCTTATACACCGAAACAGAACGGTGTAGCTAAGAGGAAGAATTGAACTGTATTAGAGATGGCCAGAAGTATGTTACAAGCAAAAGGACTTCCAACCTGTTTTTGGGCTGAAGCTGTAGCGACGACAGTGTACATCTTGAATCTGTCTCCTACTGGGGCAATTCGTGATCAGACACCATATCAAGCTTGGACTGGTAGAAAACCAATGGTTAACCACTTAAAAGTTTTTGGTTGTACAGCATATGCTTTGGTTAAAACTTATTCTCAGAAATTTGATGAAAAATCTGAGAAATACATTTTTGTTGGTTATTCTTTTGAATCCAAAGCATATAAATTGTATAATCCTATTAGTGGCAAGTTAACCATTAGCAGAGATGTAGTGTTCAATGAAGCAGCAAGCTGGGATTGGGGAGAACAACAGGCTCAGCAAGGCATTCATGTGGACATTCACCTGGAAGCAGTCCTACAAGGTCATCTCCTCCAAGTTCACCTGAGAGCTCTCCCACGTCATCCCCAAGCAAAAACTCTTCTTCAGATGTAGAAGAGACTTCAACTACTCCTTCACTTAGAAGATCAACAAGAATTAGGAAGCCAAATCCCCAATATGCTGACTATAACACATCCTGCACTCTTACTCTACTTGTTGTAGATCCTATTAGCTTTGATGAAGCTATAAATGAGCTTGAGTGGTGTAAGGCTATCGATAAGGAGTTGCACGCTATTAAGAATAATGATACTTGGGATTTGGTAGAGTTGCCAGAAGAAAAGAATGTTATTGGCTTGAAATGGGTGTACCACACTAAGTACCATGCCAATGGTAAAATTCAGAAGTTCAAAGCTCGTTTGGTTGCAAAAGGATATGCGCAGCAAGAAGCTATGGATTTTGAAGAAACATTCTCTCATGTGGCTCGCTTTGAAACAGTAAGAGTGTTTCTGGCACTAGCAGCACAATTTAAGTGGCTAGTCTACCAATTTGATGATAAGTTAGCATTTTTGAACGGAGAATTGAAAGAGGAAGTATATGTTGCCCAACTTGAAGGATATGTTGCTAAAGGAGAGGAAGATAAAGTATGCAGGTTGAAAAAGAATTTATATGGCCTAAAGCAAGCTCTGCGGGCATGCTATAGCAAGATTGACTCAAATTTTCAAGAGAGCGGAAAGGAGTGAAAATGAACCAACCCTTTATGTCAAAAGGCAAGGTAATTCCGATTTTCTTGTCGTATGTCTTTATATTGATGATATGATTTATATAGGGCCTTGTTAGTCACTCATTGAAGAATTTAAGTCCTGTATGAACGGAAAGTTTGATATGTCAGATTTGGGTTTGCTACATTATTTTCTTGTACTTGAGGTTAACCAGTGTGCTGATGGAATTTTTGCCACACAAAAGAAGTATGCTACTGATTTGCTTAAGAGGTGTAACATGCTGCATTGCAAATCAATGCCCATACCCATGAATGTGAATGAAAAGCTTGTAGTTAATAATGGTACCGGCATGGCAAATGCAAAGCAATTTCGGAGCATTGTTGGTGGTCTAAATTATTTGTGCCATACTGGACCAGACATCACATTTTTTGTGAATGTGGTGTTAAGATTTATGCACAATCCTTCACTGCATCATATTGGGGCAACAAAGAGAATTCTTCATTATGTAGCTGGAACTACTAATTTTGGGATTTGGTACTTTAAGGTATCAAAATTCAAGTTAGGTGGCTTTTCTGATAGCGATTGGACAAGATGCTTAGAGGACAGAAAGAGCACTTCAGGCTCCATATTTTCCTTGGGTTCTGGTGCTATTTCATGGAGCTCAAAGAAGCAAGATGTCATTGATCTGTCCTCGTCAGAAGCAGAATATGTTGCTGTTACAGAAGCTGCTTGTGAAGCTATTTGGTTACGGAGGTTATTGGCTGATTTCCTTCAAGTGCAAGGGGGAGCTACTGAGGTTTTCTGTGACAACAAAGCAACAATTGTCATGAAAAAGAATCCAGCATTTCATAGTAGAACAAAGCACATAGACATCCGTTATCATTTTATTCGGAAGTTGGTTGAGGATGGTGAAGTAACTTTGAGTTACTGCAATACAAACAGTCAAGTCACTGACATTCTCACAAAATCACTTCCGCGGGCTAAGTATGAATTCTTCAGACTTCGGATGGTAGTGACAAGCTTTGAAGCAAGGGGGAGTGTTGAAAGTGCTTCAAACGGTTAATTCAATTTCCTTATTTTCGAGATTTAGTCAAAGGATCTGGTTGATGTTTGCCAAGTCTTTTCTGTTAATTTGTTTTCTATTTTTAGGTTTGTTATCTATTCATATTCTTTAGGCTCAAGGTTAGCTAATTGCTGAGTTGTGGTTAGTTGCCTAGATTTTATGAATTATTAGTTTCTATGCATCTTATAAATAGAGCGGCATATTAATTGTATTTTTAATCAAATTTTATGTCGGATAAATAAAGTATTAGCAGCTTTATTAAGATTCTTCTCAATATTTTTTACTGTTTTGAATTATCCTTTCTCCTGTTTTTCCTAACACCATGTAAACTATTAAAACGAAAAGAAGCCAATTTCATGAAAATAACCTTACGTTTTGAAAATAAGTTTTAATGTGTGCGCACAAGCACGCATAGTGGTTTAACATAGTCTAGGGCTCTTAGTCACATATTTTTTTGTTTGAACTAGTTAGTGCAAACCATTCCATTGGGTTTCCAACTTAGGGATACCCTAGTAGGGCTTGGCTGTAACGGCCTGACCCTAATTTCATATTAATTACATTGAATCATCTTAATTATGAATTAATTACGTTGGGCCCCGCATTTCAATCCAGCATTTTTTTTCATTTCAATCCAGCAATTTCTTTATACGCATGTATACTTGTACGTTTGTAGGTTGAATCGACAGAATGACCTCGAAATGAAATTTTGATTACTCCTCGAATAATTCATTAAAATGCTAATGGATAATTGAACATCTGTTAACATGGAAGTGTCTCTCAAAATTTCACATCAAAAGTTTTAAAAACCTTTACTAGTAACTTTTTTCGGAACTATTAATTCAATAGCGTACAAAAACACATCAAGATTCATATAGCCCAAAAAAAAAAGTCAACGGTAAAAGTTGATTTGACCGGTCAAACCGACTTTGACCGGTCAATGGCTGTTTGACCCCCCCCCCCCCAAAAGAAAAAATCTAAGATTTTTTTTTCTTGCCTTGCCTATATATACATAGTGGGGGGGTTTCACGGCACAACACACGCACGAGGGAGAGGGAGGAGAGAGAAAGAAGAAAGAGAGAGAGAAAAAAAGGGAGAGGAGGAGGAGGAGGAAAAAGAGATCATGGTTTCAGGCTTTGAAACAAATTCAAGGTGAGTAATTCCAGACTCCTTGACCTAAAGCTTGGAATTTGATGTTTTAGGATTTAGTAGTTTGAAGCATTAATGTCAATTGGTAGAAACCAACCGTATAGTTTCATATTTAGTTATGATGTTTTGATTGATTGGGTATCGTGACTTGATGGTTATATTATGAATTCAACCAATGTGGGTTCGAAGTTATGAATTTTAGACTGAATCTGTCTAGTGAATTTATGCTGAAATGTGATTAACGTTTTGAGTATTAGAAGTTATCGGTTGGACAACATTGGGACAATTTTACGGTTGAATATACATATTATTTTCAGATTTGTGATAAAATTTCATGAATATTGGAAGTACACTTTGTGCGTTAGAAATCCTAAAAGTGTATTTTATGGGTTATGGATTTTAATTGGAATGTTATGTTTGACGAAATACGATTATATGAGTTCGTCATGTTACGTTTTTAGGAAAAGAGCCCATGTCTTGACTGAGGCTACGACAGAACATTCTAGAGCTATGACAATAGTAGTGGCAGTCGATATATGATTCATTGCCATGACGTGGTAAGGCAATGGTACGGAAAGAATCGGTAATATACTAAAAACATTAATAACAGTTCGAACAAAGAATAGCCATAATTTAAATTATGCAATCGCAAACATAATATTATGGGTGATGACCCACAATGATACTAATACTAATAATTTAACAAAATAACGATAAGTAACGAGCTTATGTCAATTTATCAGAATAATATGAAGATAATGTCATTACCTCATTTCATGTGTTATGACTGACGTTCATTAAGCGCATGATTAGCAGTATAAAGGAAAAGAATGGAAGTAAAAAACACAATCAAGCCCAGTCAATAACTTTTTTTTACATGCTAATAACTAGCACAGAGCTCAAGAAATTCAAATTATTTATTAAACCAATAAGTCCAACCAAATTTCATAATCTCTCACTAACCAAAAAATGAATTACATATGTAAAGCAGGAATGAGGCCTCATCTGTCGTTTCAAGCTGCAAATGCATATTCGTCATTTCAAAGGAGAGAGAATGTCAAATGTCAGGTACATACATAGCCTA
>JACYFF010019584.1:99925793-99962696 GCA_017589665.1 Selenicereus undatus
TTCAAAAGGTTTAGTAAATTAGATAGCCTTGTTCCATTCCGGAACGGTGGTAATGCCTCCAATCAGATTAAAAGTCTTCCGCTGCAAATTAACAATAAATGAGTAGTCAAGCTTGAGTAATCAGACATTAGCAATTGGGGGCGTTACATTGGCGGTCCAAGGGAAGTAGGAATTGGACTCCAAAGCCTATGGAGGCTCAACAATATTCATCATGTGCGCACAAGCGCGCATAGGTGGTTTAACATAGTCTAGGGCTCTTAGTCACATATTTTTTTGTTTGAACTAGTTAGTGCAAACTATTCCACTAGGTTCCAAACTTAGGGATACCCTAGTAGGGCTTGGCGTTCCAAGGGAAGTAGGAATTGGACTCCAAGGCCTATGGAGGCTCAGCAATATTCTTCATGTGCTACTCCTAAAATTCAATCCCAAGTGATGGGGTTGTCCCAAAGCCTCTCACAACAATGGGGTTATGATAGAAAATCGAGCCGGTTCGGCGAGCACTCAACCTCAACTTGGTCAAAGGTCGGCTTGAGCTCAGTTTGACCCAAGTTTGAATCGCCTCGCGTTCAACTTGGATACCTATTGAGCCGATACCAAGCTTAGCGAGGTTCGATTCAACTTAGTCAAGCTCATTTAGGTATTTTGATAAGGAAATAGCTTATACTCCATGGGGTCTAGATAAAGTTTGTACCAATTTGGATGTCCATAGTCTAGTATTAAATTATATACAGGTATTTTCTTTGGGTAGGAGTTATAGTATTTTAAAGTCATGAATTTTTCGTTAATTCAAGCTCAAGTGCCCAAGGATTTGAATTATATGAAATAAAAAAGTTTCACTGTGAAAATTCGGATTCAACTCAATCAAACCTTGGTTCGAATTCAATTTGCCCAAACTCCATTATAGACTCGAATTCGACTCAATTACTTATTGAACCAAATCAAGACAAACAAAGCTCAATCTCGACTCAACTCGGTTACACTCTACTTCCGCCATTGATTTGTATAGCATTAAAGTATAAATGACGATTGTTGTCTTTTCTTGGCAGGGAAAGGCTCCAGGTGCTTCTACTTTAACGTAGGGAGGCATGATGTTGCCTCAAGTAGGCTACAACAATGATATCATTCTTTGACGGTGAGTATGGGCTGATCATTATATCTATAACTAAGGAAGGTGGTTACCACTCACTACGTTTGCACGAGGCTATGCAACCACACAATTGGACTCCATAGAGGCGAAGCAAGGGCCCATCATACGCATATATCATAATTCACTGCACAACAGTAACACAATCATTCTGCATGCCAAGGTCATTGTTACTTTGTCTACTTGTGTGACATAAACGAGACAAGCATAGAAATATTGGTACTTTCACAGCAAAATACATGATTGTAAAGCATAAAAATTCCTTTTTTTAATTAAGATAAGTCACAAAAGATAATAGAACATAATTATAAGATAATAAAGATGAAAAATCGAACTTAAGGCTAATGTATTCAGAGCTTCAAGTCTTAACAATTAGTTCAAGACTTCATTGACGAGTGCGAAGATCCTTTTTAGTTGGAACAAGGAAGTAATTTTGCAATTCTTCTACTAAATGATTTAGATTTTTTGAGGACAATTCTTTTAATCGATAATGGTTAAATTATTTCACTATGCTACAACCAAATTTTGCAGACCATTTGAAGGGAGCATTCCAAAATTATAATCCTCTTTTAATTGCAGAGAATTAAAATCCAATGTTAGTATAATTTTGTTTAAAAAAGATGAGATTGGCCTAAATTTGTGTATGACATAAAAAAATCTTCACAAAAATATTTACCTACACTCTTATTTTTCATGACTATTTATTATAATGTATATTGTATTACATTTGTAATATTTAGTCCTTTTATAATACACTACAAAATTCTACATTTGATTATTGACCTAATAATATTTATCTTAGGGTTCATCAGACCCTCTTATATTGTAACTTTAGGAAGTAGCCTACGGTACAGGCTAAAAGAAAGTTGGGCCCAGTAATGATGTCTTTTGACTTTTGGTTGTCCATACGTGAATTATGAATGCTAGTAGATGAAATGTTAATACTCTGTTATCTTACGATGTTGCTAATTGTCACACTTAGGGTGATGATTAAGTATAATCTTATTTATTAATAATTTCTTATTTAAATGTATTTACAATCTTAATTAATTTACCTCAATAAAGTATAAATTTACCAAAAAGAAACTATTTACCTACCCCTCTAGTCGTTTCCTATATCCTACCTTCTACTGCCCCTCACCCCATCTTCTCGCCCAATCTTGCCCAAGCTGCCACCACGATCGTCCATCGTCGCCGGAAATATGGATGGGCGCTACCACATCCACAAGTTAGCCTAGGGATATGGATTTTGGGGGCATGCGTCCTCACCAGCCGCCACTTCTTTTGCTTCTTCCTCGGCATCGATATAAGCGACAATGTGTTGGAATCTTGGCCATGAATTCCGGGGAAATTGTCTAAATCCTCAGCCATAAATTCCATTAATTGGCAACAACCATGACTGTCAAGTGTCTCTTTCTCAGTATTCTCTCTCTAGAAATATAAAATCATATAGCAAGACGTAGTTGAACGATAGTTTTGACAAGTCATCCAATTTTAATCGATTCGCCATTTTTATTTATGTATTAGATTGATTTCTATGTTTGTTGTGAAAAGAAGGGGGAAAACATTAGGTTGAGTTTTAGAAGGATTACAGGAAAGTGAAATTGTTTGGCATGTCAGGACAAGCGAAATTGTGTTCCACTGATGGTACTTTTTTTGAATTAAAAATGTGGCATGATTTCATGGTGTGAGATGAAAACCGTGAACATCTCTAGAATTTCATCATTTTGTGTTTGTCAGATGATTTCATGGTTCACCCGCACCTTTGTTCCAATTTAATTGGTTAAATTAGTCAAATTTATATTAAAAAACTAATTAGAAAATTATCGTATATTGGGAGGAAAAGGTTAGGTGGATAAATATAAATTCAAATTTAAATTGGCAAATAAATACTCCATCTAAAAAGGAAATATTAAATAAACTTTTATTTTATATACAGACATTAATTAGATAAGATTCTCATTAACCATCGCCTTTAGGGCGACAATTAGGAAATTATGTTATTAGACGGAGTACCCAAGTGTCTTGTGATTTTTGTGTGTGATTTTAGTGATATAACTTGTACTCTCTATTGAGCATTTGAGCTGTATAATAATTAGGGGGAGGACTTTAAAAGGTTCCGTTTGATCCTTAGAAAATTTGATGAAAAGAAAAGTTGAAGGAAAAAAAAGTAGAAAGAAAGTGAGTTTTTGGTCATGTTTGGCAAAGAGCTTTTTGGGTGCAAAAAGAGTTTTTTAGGAGTATTAGCTGTTTGACTCTAGTCAAAAAGTTCTTTGGGATGTTTGGTTTATTAGCTTTTTAGATTAGCTTTTTATACCCAAAAAGCTCTTTTACAAAGAGTTTTTTGGGATAGCTTTTTCAAAGAGTTTTTTGGGAAAGCTTTTTCAAAGAGCTTTTTGATATTTACTATTATAATGACCATACTAACCTTATAATTTGGACAAATTTACATTACATGTCATTCACAAATGATATTCCCAAATGTTGGATGCTTATACTTTAAATTTTTTAATTTATTTTTTTTCTTTTTTGAGACGAGTTGTTGATGGTCATGATGTTGAAGATAATGCTTTTAATTTAAATACTTTAATTTAACAAATAATTTATGTTAGTTAGTCTTATATGATATATAAATATTTTTTATATCACATAATTTCAATTGCTATTAAAAAAGAAAACATTTAACATTAAAAATATATTTTGATGATAAGTACTAAAATTAGGAAAAAGTATAAATGTAATTTTATATATCACATTAGCCTTAATTCATAATTCATATCAAAAAGAAAAATAAATATTCAATGAAAAATTATTTTGTTAGAAAAATAATGAAATTGAGTAATGGATATAAGTGAAATTTTATCAAATTGCTTTGTTAGAAATAGCTAACTTCACTAAACACTTTTTTCACAAACAATTAATGCAATCAACTAAGTCAAACAGCTAATACAATCAGTTAACCGCTAACAGCTAATGCAATCAGCGAACAGCTAATTGCCAAACAGGGCCTTTTTCTCTTATTTGGATTGAAGAAAAAATACAAGAATTTGGATGAAAAATTTAAATGTTGATGAATTACTTAAATTGTACTAATATCATTTAAACAGTGCAAGGTTGGAAATTCTTTTGGGAACTTTCCCAAACTTTCCCCATAATTTTATGAGGAAAATTTTATCACTTATTTCTAATCATTTTTTCACCTAATTTTTCTCCATATTTTTTTCTTTGTGATTTTTTCTAAACCAAACATAAGAAAAAAGCTACTTTTCTAATTTTTTTTCTTTCCACCAAATTACCAAGGTTCAAACGGAACCTAAGAAACATTTGAAGTGTCTATAAAAACCTCTATTATTGGAGCTGTAAGTATTCAATTTTATTTTTTTTTGCCCCTTCCTTTCCTAGCCTGAAATTTAAATTTAAAATTTTCGTATCTGAAGAGAGGAATGGAAAAACTTATTAGCCTAATGACGAAGGATTATGCTTGATGGAGAAGATTATCCAGCCCAGAACATTGACTGTAACAAGCCCAGCCCCCCCCCCCCCCCCCCACCCCCCAAAAAAAAACAAAAAAAAATGTAGACATATCTGGATGTAGGGGTGCCAAATTTGAGTTAGTGGCTCCGATAAGATGCCTGGCTTTGAAACCGAAACTTGGCCACACATTTGGATCTTATCAATGCTGTTTCTTTCTTCAATCAAAAGAATAGAAAGAGGTGGGTTGGGTGGGTGGGGGAGGGGAAGCCCTAAAAATAACCCTCCTGCAATCCTGTCATTAGATCCTACAAAGAAACCGACCTTAAATTTCAAAAATGATGAGTGACCTTATTCATTTCTCCGTAAAACCTCAAACTCCATGCAAAATAACTCCTCCTAAAACACTCATTATCTCATCATATTCAATCCTACCTTTACAACCTAAGGTACTCAGAGCCCCAGTATTAGCCCTATCATCATCTTCTTCTGCTTCCTCTTCTTCTTCATCTTCGCTGATTTCCATCACGACCAAAGAAGCTGAAGAACTAAGACCAGGTGGTAAAAAGGTTTACAATGTTGAATTCAAGAGCATGAGAGATTGCAAGCTGGGGATTTCTCGGTATCCGGATTTCGAGTACGATGCTCAAGGTGGGTATGGCTTTGGCACAGGTGAATGTGACTCAAATGGGCAGATATTGGTGCGTTTTGATATTCGTAAGCTGTACATTCCACCATTAACAAGTGGGACTACCAAGTTTTTGGGGTTGCCTTTGCCTCCCCCTTTCAGGATTGATATTGAACCTCAAGTCTTCCAGGGAACCATTAATCCGGAGTCTGGCAAGGTAACCACAATGCTCTCTCATCCGTGTGGGTGTTACTTAACGTACTGTTAAAGCATTTGAAAGTAGCAGCTAGAAATCTGGGTATAAACTCCACCTACATCGGCCTCTATGCCTCCCTTTACACCGAAAACAATGCTCTCATGTCCACGGAAATGTTGATTTTTTATCTAAAAGCTATGGGGATGGGTTATTGGGGGGTTTAGGCAAAGTGCATGTTATGGTTCTTACCCGCCACACTGGGATCTCTTTTGTATTTGTTAACAGATGCAAAATAAACCATAAAGTAATGGTGGACATCTCATCTCACAACAGCATGTGGTATGTCCAATAACGTGCACCCATTGGGACCCAACACTTGGGAGTTGGGATCTGCTATGTTACTTGGGCTCACCTACAACTCTAACCATTCAATACGGTCATGTGTACAATTATCATGACTCAATAATTTTTAACAAAAATTTGCTCATTTTTACCCTAAGCTGAAGTTAGCATGCTTGAGTACCATGTGTCAAACCCAGCTTGGACTATCCCATTTCCGAAGGATACGTAGACGCTCTCTGTTAAACAAGCCACTCGGGCCATAGTCCACAGATCTCTAGGTTACCTCAAAAATGTCAGACTAGTGAACTGATAAGCAATTGCAAGCTAACGTGACTCAGTTTGACACAACCATAGAACTTTATCAGGTCTGAGCCTACGTCACAGTAGGCATATGAGCGCGCTGACTCAAGCAAGCTCACTGGCCAGCTAGACACTGGGCGTTGGTTTTGTTGTCAATTGCATTATTCTTTCACCATAAAAGAAAGATTGACAAAATGGGGGCGTTTGACGCTTAAATTGTGGCTGTATATCAATTTGCAGGTTGAGCTAGAGTTCAAGGCCAAGTTCTGGTTTTCCGCCGGCCCAATCTACAAGGCGCCACCATTGGAGGTAGAGACGGTTCTGACGACAGAAGAATCGGAGGGGCAGTTGAGGAAGGGAAAAGGGCAGAGGATGGACAGAGATGGCAAGTGCAAGCTGGTAGGGGTGGCAACAGTGGATCCAATCGACGCCGCCTTCATGAATACCTTCCTCAGCCTTCCCACAGAATGCCTTGCTATTTTGAATGCCACCATCTCTTTACAAGAGTCACAACTCACAAGTAATTACACCACCCATGAAATCATTTCTAGCTAGCCTGTTCAACCATGAAGATTGATGAGCATACTCAAACATGTATATGATGAGGATATGAGACATTTCTGTGTAAAGTAATCTCAGCCAATTCGACACTTTCTTGTTGGCTTATTTTCTTTAACGCTGCCAACAAACAAATTGTAACAAAAAGGCACGTTTTGAAGCAAAGATTCAATGAAAAATTGGGATAGTAATACAAACTGATCACAAATCGTAAAATATTTCCATTCAAATGTTGACATGAATATGGTTGTGCTTCGCACTTTTGGGTTCTCACGGCCCACAGCAATCAGCAGCCTTAGCTACCTCTAACTGATGTATTCCCATACAAGAGTAGTCGGCATCCTTCTGAATCAGGCTTCAACTTGTTTGCGGCTTGGATGTAGTGTTGCAGTATATCTGTCAAAGGGTAGAAAATATGATTGATCAGTTGAATGCAGAAGGGTCATAAAGCGGAACAGAACTTCAGGGAAATTACCCTGAAAACAACGTGGTTGTGGAAAGCTTCCCTCTGGATATTTTTACAGCAATGCTGCGAAATCCTGCAATTAGAAGGTCACTCGAACGCAAGCCTTTGGGTTCCTACCAATGCGGCATATTCACCATTCCGAGACAACAATTCAGAATGTGTGCCAAGCTCAGTAATCCTGCCATCCGAACAAAGGGCAATTTGATGGGCATTCTGGACTGTGCTTAACCGGTGAGCTATAACCAGTGTCGTTCTTCCCTTCATGAGATGGTCCAGAGCTTCCTGGACCAAACGCTCACTCACAGTGTCCAAGGCACTTGTAGCCTGCATGAAATATCAGTATGGTCAGTACCTTTTTTCGGGGGGAGGGGGGTAAGCCTGGGCACCCCAATGGGCCCCTATTCAGGGAATAATTTATGCCCTAGGACTTGAACCAAGTTCTCTCCAGTGGGAGGCAGCTTCATGCCACTAGCCCAAAGGCCACTTAGCAGTCAGTAAGTTGACTTGCAGCCTAGAAGAGCCTCTTAGGCCTTAACAGGATGGCTGTCAGAGTTGGTGGTGCTTTACCGACTTTGACCTTGATTTCTCATCAGATATCACCTTCAAACCCCCAAGCTTCTGAAGAGGACTATCAAACGCATAACACATATTGACACCAACAAAATAGAGACAGGCCTCGGACGCATATCCAATGCTCACAAGTCACAAGCAAGACCAGAAGCCTAAAAGGTTGAGGAGAAGAAAAGGCACATATGTCACACAAATCTAACAAGTCATGTGAGACATGGCCGCATTGGTCAACGCTGTGTGCAGAAGCCAATTGACTTTTTCTTTTTTAAGTAATCGAAAAATAAAACATGTTGGAGAATTGAAAATTTTTGAAAGTCACAGAAAAGAAACGCAAGATCAAAAAAGCACAACAAACAACAATGTAAGCGCACAACATCTGGATCCTTGACCTAGGGGTATAGGGTGTGTGGGAAGAGCTAATGTTACAGGAGTAACTTACAAGAAAGCAAGCATTGCTATGTTCCCACCAGCATAACAGAACCAGGCAATATACAATATGTCAATGACTGGAAATACCTCATCAAGAATCAAGAATGGGGCATTCTTCAGAAGTGCTCTTGCGATAGCAATTCTCTGCAACAAATATCCATGCATGATGAGTTTCTTCATCCTTTTACATACTTTGGAACAAATTGGACCCAACGTAAATATAGAAAATTCAATACCTGCCTCTGCCCCCCACTAAGTAGGCCTCCACGCTCACCAACTAGAGTGTCGTAACCCTTCATGCAGATGAGAAATTAGCATCAAGGAGCCGAGGTCATATTAGGGAGACATACGGTCTATTTCTGAGGAGACAAACCTCTGGAAGTGATATGATGAATTCATGAGCATTTGCAGCTTTGGCAGCTTTAATTATATCATCCTTGGACACATCAGCATCAGGTCTTCCATATGCAATGTTTTCAGCAACTGAAACAGAAAAAAGCACCGGATCCTGCACCAGGTATTCAGTTTATATTCAGGAAGGCACCGAACACAAGACGTAGAGAAGCAACTTTAACATATTATGCAATGTCCCACATTTCAGTTGTAGCCCTATTCAAAACAATCTCAACCAAATCAACAATAATTATCTGTAAATAACCATCCATTACAGGGCATAAACGAGTGTAATTATGATTGCTAAAGCTCTTTCTCAATATATTAGCAGGCCATGGGTAAGCCCACGAGTGTCTGAAAATTCATGGAGCATGTTGGCAGCATACAGCCCATTAAACTAATCAATGATTGGCAGAAACCTATTCAACTAAACAAGTGGCAACCCGATTTACTTGCATATCATTCATCTAACATTAAAATCAGGGTAGAATAATGTGATCTCAACTTAGTCATCAGACTAGCTGAAATACCCCTAACTTGGATTGCGATCAACCTCACAACGGGCAGTGATCCAATAGAACCAACCCACTCACACAGGTCTGGATCAGTTTGGGCAGTTCACTGACACTACACTGGGTTTGACCAGTCTGATTGCATAAATTAATCCAATAGCTCAACAGGGTCAAGGGAACCAATTCAGTAGTCTGACCATCTGGTTCAGAATGGTTTTGAGAACTAAAATTCTAAGAGCATCTCTTGCCAGGGTGACATAAACCAGCTTCATATGTAAAATGAAAAAACAATGAATAGAGACCCCACCTCCCCCCCCCCCCCGCGGGGGGGGGGGGGGGGTATCAAATGTGTAACTGCTCAAGACATACTTGATTCACTATTGAAACAACCCGTGCCCATTCACTTTTATCAAATGTCCTGAAATCCTCTCCAGCAACAGTTATACGACCAATGGTAGGCTGCAAAATACGGCACGAACCGGTTAGATAATATTACAAAGCACTATAAAGTATAAAACCATCCAAAAGCTTTTCGGGGGGGGGGGGGACCGGATGAGTCAAGGAGGACATACCTCATAAAACCGTGCCAACAGCTGTACAACAGTACTTTTCCCTGCACCACTTGGGCCCACAAGAGCAGTTACAGTTCCACTCTTTAATGTAAGGTCAAGACCTTTGAGGACCTCAACATCAGGCCTCAATGGATAAGAAAAGTGCACATCTGCAGCAAGTTAGATCCCATTGTCAAGGCTAACAGCTGACATAAAAGATGAAAATTTGCCTAATAGAGCGTGCATCCCAAATATTTGATCTCTCTGGATAAGATATATCTTGCTTCTTTACTTCACTAGACCTTAAGATTGCCATCCATATGGCTGACACTGATGACCAAATGTACCATTAAGTGAAATATACATATGCATATACGTATGTATGTATGTATGTATGTATGTATGTATGTATGTACAGATAGATAGATAGATAGATAGATAGATAGACATGCATTTGTTCATCAGGAGACACAGATGCTCAGCCCCGTCCTACATTGCCCAGCTGAATAGAGTATTCACCAATACGTGTTGTACTCATCAAAACACCTTCCAAGTTTTATCGCAGTTGAGGTACAATTGTCATTCAATAAGAAAGCTTTACAACCTCTAGATCAGTCTCTAAGGAGGACCAATATTCAAACAATATAAGCTTTGATTACATTGAGCTTGGTAGACAATTCCAATTATGTTTGGTTAAAAATGGGAATATGATCTATCCACGTGCATGTACAGATCCGCTAACACAAACATACCCCTTACACACCCCCCCCCCAACCTACTCACAGCCCCAGCCCCAGCCCCTCCCTCTTCTCTCTCTCTCTCTCTCTCTCTCTCTCTCTCTCTCTCTCTATATGGCAAACACCTGACAAAGATAGATGAAAATCCATAAGACAATCACCTTCAAGACAAATATCACCAGACCAAGCTAAGCTATATAGGTCGCTTGATGAGCCCAACGCTGACATGTACCGCATCTGTTTAGACTGTTTCTCATCAAATCCATTGACAACAAACAATTTAAATTTTTCATCTTGAACATCTTTTGGTTCAATCTGTCTTTCTAAACCATAGGCAAGGGCTTGATCAATTTCTGACCCACAGAGAATTGAATTTATCCTCTCAACAGCAGCCAAAGACCCACGAAGATCTCCAAATGTGTAAACCAGGCCTTGAACCTGCATAGCATAGTATGATAGCCAGCTGACTGGGCACAATGATGACAAAAATTTTCCGCTGTTCTTTTATAGATTTTGGAAACGAGGACTCACTGCAAAAGTCAAGGTGAACGTGTATCCTATGAAGGAAACGACTGTACCAACAGAGAGCTGACCCTGCACAATGGTTGAAACATAAGAGTTAATATTAGACAAGCTTCTACTTTCTAAAGCAAGTACATTTTTATGAGTAATGAAGCTAGCACTCATAGTGCATCCACTACAAAGAGATGATGGCTTTATCTATTTGATCTGCTTCTCTAATGCAGAAACTGTACTTCCTTTGGCTTTGACTCAAAACATCAACCCCCTGAAGCAATCTTTAGACTCTGTTTGGACCTTGGAAAATTTGGAGGAAAGAAAAAAATTTAGGAAAGTTACTTTTTTTCTTGTGTTTGGTTTAGAGAAAATCACAAAGAAAAAAAATATGGAGAAAAGTTTGGTGGAAAAATTGTTAGAAACAAGTGATAAAATTTTCCGCATAAAATTGTGATGAAAGTTTGATGAAAATTCCCAACCTTCTCCAACCTTGTATTGTTTAGATAGCATCAAAATGATTTAAGTAGTTCATCAACATTCAAATTTCTCATCCAAATTCTTGTATTTTTTCCTTGATCCAAATAAGAGAAAAAAACTCATTTTCTCCCTACTTTTTTTTCCTTCACATTTTTTTTCCTTCAACTTTTCTTTCCACCAAATTTTCTAAGGACCTTAGTTTTAAAAAGCGCGAGGCGCACTGAGGCACATAGGGTCCCAAAGCATGAGGCGCAAGGTACGAGGCGAAGGCGTATGCATCACGGATGCGAGGTGCACTTCTATGCAAAACTTTTTTCAAGTATTTCATATTTCACAATGCATATTTTACATAAACAAATTAGATAAATGCATTAAAAATGTGATTAGACATCAATATGATTACTAACACTGCAAATAACTTTAAGATATGTTATTTTATCATCGTAGTTCTCCAATGCACGTACTCACGGTACAAGTTTAGCTCACCTTTTAGCTCCTAAGGAAGGAAAAGAAGAAAAAAGGTAAAGACAAGGATAAGAAAAAGAAGAAAAAGAGGGAACTTACAGCCTCGCATCCTTGAGGCGCACCTCATCCCCTCCGAGGCGCTGACCCGGTAGCCTCACGCCGAGGCGCGCCTAGGCGTGCCTCAGGCGGGCTTTTTTAAACTAAGCTAAGGACTAAACGGAGCCTTAAGGAAAACCCTCAAAATGAAAAGTCAATCACACACAAACGCACACACAACCCAAAAAAAAGAAAGAAAACCCTCTTCCATTCCCACTCCCACTCCCACCTCAAATGTCTGACCTTCTACACACCTCCCATGTATAGAGAGAAGGTACCCTTAGAATTCTTATCCCAACACTAAAGGCAGCAAATAAAAATCTCACCCCTTATAGAAGTGAAACGTATAAGTTCTTATTTAAGCATGCCTTAAAACATAAAAAACAGAGTGCATTTATTCTGGTTTTCAGGAATGACAAGATATCAGTTTAAGACATTCTCCATCCTAGTATATATTCATTTAAAACGACTTATCTTAGTTATATATGGTGAATATATGAGCAATGCACTATCAGAACAGCGTTGGCCAATTCAGGTCCAAGTTTGAGAGTCAGGACATAAAACACAGATGCAGTTTTATATATATAATGAAATTCAGATTTCAGAAGGTATCTGCTTTCAGTATAAGATCTGTAGCTTGGAATCTCCTATACACTAGCTCATTGAGATCTAGACGTTAACTGCAAGGCTGGAGTGCTGGACTTATTGAGCAAACATAAAAGGTTTCAAAGAAGAAGAAATGAGATATGCTCATAGAGAATACAGAATATCCTCCGCCAGTAATTGACCAGCACCACTTGTCCTCATCAAAACGAAAAACCAAGACTGTATCAAGTATAACAATGCAGAGGTGAATCTTTAACTAGAATTCCATCAGAGTCAAAATGAAATTCAATAGAACCCATGGATGCTGACAAGAATGCTGACAAGAACCTCACCGCTTTAACCTTGTTTCCTCCAAGCCAATACAGGGCTAGTAAAGACACATAGACTGCAACTCGAGTCAGGGACTCATTAATGGATTTGAAAGTCCCCAGCTTGATGCCACTAGCCTCATAAGCAAGAATCTGCCATGTAGAATAGAATAAATGTTAACAAAAAGATACATTGGCATCCTGCAGAAGCCTTGAAAAGTTTTTTTCCTTGCCAATGATAAGAACTGATATGATTCAATTAACCAAATCACTCAGATTCAAGGATCTAACAAATCAGATTACCTGCCTACCAAATGCTGACATTTGATGCTTTTCTCCACCAAAGGATCTGACCTAAGGTAATATGATAATATCTACCGTGTTAAGTCAAAAAATATTAAGGATATAGGCAGTTGGGGACGATAAGCCCAAATTTAAAAGGAAATGAATAAAAGTGTATCTGTTTTTGGGCAGGAGAAGGGAGGGAGTAAATATAATTTAATTGGAAACAAATAGAAACTGCTGAAATCTTACAGTTCGTATAGCAGATATTGTTTCTGTCACAGAGTCAGACATCGATGATTGTGCCAACCCATGAGCTTTAAAAACCGGCAAAGTCGACCGCTTGTAAACAGCTGTAAGAAAAGTGAGAAAAAGGAGATAAACAAATTATGGGGAAAAAACCTGGTAAATAAAAACCACAACTAACGCATGATTATCTCCATCAAAACTGCATCAGTGCTGATCATAATTTAGTGACCACACCACAAGAATGTGAAATTCTGTGGGTTCCATAACTGGAGTACCCATCATGATGAATTATTTGCTAAAAGAAGAATTATGTATCAATTATCAGCATATCCATTAATTTTCAACAACTACAAACGTAAAACGCAAAAAAAAATAAAAAAAATAAAAAAAATAAAAAAAATGAAAGGACAACTTTTATGGATGCATAGATTTGCAATAACCCTATGACATGTGGACAACTTCTTTGCTTTGATGAGAGGCACAAAGGATAAAGTAAGTGGGATTTGAACCCAGTTCTCACCGACTAAAATAGATACAATAAGCATCAGTAGCCCCAACACTGGTGCAAGTTGAGGTGAAAGAGCAAAGAGGATGCATATAGTGCCAACAACCTAAAACAGAAAGAATGCCAAGTATTATCTGCTGAAAGAATGCCAAGTATTATCTGCTGGATTATGCAGAATGCCAAGTATTATCTGCTGGATTATGCAAGATAAGGTCAAGGAGCCGCCAAGTGCAAGTAAAAGAACCAAGTCTCTAGCAATCTTCAATTAGTACCAAAGTTAACTATTTTCCTGAATGTAATTATGATTCCTTTCCTTTCCTCCTTTTAGGGGTTTCTTTCGGGCTACAGAGGAAGGGGGCTCCTCATATTGTTCAAATCAAAGAAAGCTAGCCACATGCCACACCTTAAGCATACAGTTCGCTTCTATATAACGAACAGAAGCTTGCCTCAGAAAGTGCTCTGAATCCTCTGTCCCTTGAAACATTTTCACTTACTACACTCTGGACTGAACCCAAATCAGTAGTCAACAATCCAGTCAGCTCACCAACCTACAAGCAGAAGATCACAAAGGTCAAATTAAATAGGGAAATAGTCATCTGGATAAAGAACTAATTTTACCCGAGGGTTGGACTTGGAGCAAAGGAGAACGCAAGAGAAAATAAAAACAACAGAAAACAATTAAAATTAAGCTGCAAGCAACGCACTTAACGCACTTGTGCTCTAAAAAAAATTTTTTAAAAAAAGAATTTGCCATGCTGCAACCAGCAAAATCAAATTATCGGTTCCATCAAAGAAACATATGAAATATCCGACCAAATATATCTGATTCACCTCATCCACCTGAAAATAAAGGCTTTATCTCCTTCCTCACCCTGCGAAAGCAGGCCAGCAGCATATCCAAGTATCATTTAAGCCAATACGGCAACATAAGATCTCACTATTAACGTTAGACATCTTAATTTACACTACTGATCATATACCCTTGCAGGCTGTAGCAGAGAGATGAAGCAACTTACAATTCATAGTTTAGAATAATCAGCTTCAATACTGGAGTCAAGGTAGTCTCATTTTTCCCAATAGTGAAATATACGAAGTACAAAAGTCAAATACATGTACAAGCTACCTAGTATCTACAAAGACAATTGTGTCATCAGAATATCAAGGCAAGCATGATAAAGTAAGAAAACTAGAACAAAATGAGTTCGTATTTTACAATTATGAGAAACCTCCAATAAACAACCAATGAGACGTTTCCATACAACAGCTCCAGAGAGGTTAGCCGGAGTTTAAAGTTTTCATAGTACCTTGTATCGGTCGAAAAACTCCACCTGTTCAAAATAAAAGAAATCCAACAAATTAGAACTCTGCAACTAATAGTCCTGAAACACTATAGACGCTACAATCATAGGCAATTTAACAACAAACATAGGCAATTTAACAACTTGTACATTCGGAGCACTAAAAAAACGACGAAAATGAACATTAAAAACATGAATAGCATATATGTGGTCTAACAAGTTATTATCAAGCACCAAGAGTAAAGACAACCATAGTGCTATCAGAAATATGATGGTTGTGCTTCATATGAAGACCATGGAAGCACATTAGAAACAGAGATGGATAAAATAAATGACAGGGAAGATGGACAATAAAACTCAAGCCTATAGATACTCAAATTCGTAAGCTCGTGGACCAAAATGAGGAAGGCTTAAACACCTAGACGAGCCTATCAAGCCCCCGAAGGATCTAGGGTTTTGGTCTTTCCCAATCTCTTTATGAATCCAAAATATAAAACAATAAATCATACCATAATTCTTCTAATCCTATTTCCTTTCCACTTTCCTCCACTACCATCCTCCACATTAGAATGTCTTAGACCAACTTTTCAATGCCTCTGACCCACTCCTTATGCAAATGGCCAGTTCATAGAGACATCATGAACAGCCAGCCAATCACTGTCTCCCGTCTCTCTTCCCTCTACTGCACATCACATCCGGAGTCACCATCACAGCAGCTGACACTCAATCCAGCTCCATCCACACAGCCACGAAGTGCATGGCACCTGTCCCTCTCTTTGTCCTCTTCAATCTTCCTTTTTTTTAAACTAGCTGAAGCTGCAAGGTTTCCTCTGATCCTATAAACGATACATTTAATTACACCTCTTTAAGCACCCATATGTCCTATTTGATTTTTATCTTTCAGAAATGACAGATCATATTCATAAATGATCATACAAATGATATTCGAGCATAAAGTCCCATGTAAACCATGAAAGAGTCATTCCACCGCTTTCTTGAAGATATTATTAACCATATTAACATGACAAGTGCAGAAGAGAAAAAGATATCTGATGAAAGGATTTTGCAATGAGCTACAATATTTTTCTGGAAAGAGCTACAATATAAAATGCTTTTTTTTGTTTTTGGGGGCGGGGGGAATGTGGTTAAGGAGCTAGAATTTAGAGTGCAACCTTCTGAATTAGCATCCTCCTGAATATATGAGCTCTCAAAACAGCCATAACCCTCTCCCAAATTCTGTTCATGTTTATTACAAAAATCATAGTGAAAACTGGCTCTAAAGCATACAGAACTGCAATCCTGCTCATCAATTTCCACAAAGGCTCAGCTCTTGCTCCTGACAGTACCTCAAAAAATCTGCCTGCATAATTACCAACGCAATTGACTAAATAAGCATTCACATGCATATAAGGACATATCCATAGAGAAACATCAATGAGGTCATCCCCGGCTGTATTCAATGTAATGTGGCAATGCTTAAAAATTGGGAATAATCACACATTTGAGCAAAAATTGGGAATAATAACACATTAGTTTTCTAGGTGTGGGAATTGCTCTGATTATTCTCTATGGACATGAAGAGGCAAGGGAATTGCACAATTGAAGTTTGAAAAAAAAAAGGAGAGAAACAAAATTGCAAGGCAAGTTTAAAATCAATTTCAATGAGTTATTCCTTCTAGTTTAATTGTCCCTATAGCCAGACCGTACTTTAATTTTTCTATCATAAACTTTTTAGACCTCTTGATCAGTGCAAGCATGCTTAAAAGAGATGGATGATTATTGCTCTTGTTACTTCATTAAAGAAATGTTGTGAGGCTGATGAAAAAACTCTTTGATGGTAGTTGGATGTTTAGTAGTTATTTACTTGTAACTTCATTAAGTAACTAAACCCCCTCACTCCTTTATCATCCCTATTTTGTAACTTCATTAAGTTTCACATCTAGCTTCAGACTTCAAAGCACCCAAGGCCCACTTATTGTCTTTCCCTCCTCTTCTCCACCATTATCATTGGCCACTAAGTTCATAGTATGTTTTCACACATTAACCCTATAGACATATATACATATATATCTATTAATTATCACTTAATCCATTTAGACACTAATAAATCAACATAATCAATTTAAACTTCATTCAAGCCATGAATCCTAAACCCCCTTGTCCATGATAAGGTCACACACATACATACCCCTCTAAATTGCCACTCAAATACCACTAAATTTTCCATGTAAAATCATCAAGGCAACTCAATTAAATTTGCATTTTAGCCAACCCCAAGCTCCAACCCACTGTATCCGTGGCAACCACATACCCATCCAATACATGTATATCACCTCAATTTCCTTCAAAAACACATTAAATTCGTTGACATATCATTAACTAGATATAATCAAATTGAAATCAACATTCAACCCTAAATCCTCACTCACCACACTCTTCCTAATTCCCCTTATTCACAACTCAATTCAAACATCCAAAATAACGCAAGAAATTTACAAATAAATACTCATCAATGTTAATTATACCATTTACAACAAAAAATTTAGATACAAAACATCAAAAATCCAAATTATGAAAAGTTGGGGTTCACACCTTCTCACCACTATTGAGCAAGATAAATGGGCAGAGAGGAGAGTGGGAGGGGGGGCGATTGTAGAAACAAGGGAGGGGGGTTTCGCGGCTGGGAGTAGGGGGTTTGGGGCTTTTTTTTCCTTTTTTTGGTTTGGTTTGTTTATTTTAAGTTTTAATTTCTCCTTTTTCCTTTTCTTTCTACTCTTTTACTTTTGGACACCTATTTTTTTTTCTAGATTTTTCTCATATTTATCCTAACCATCTCTTTTATCATTATTTTATTTCTACTTCTTCTTCTTTTTTTCCATTCTTTACATATATACATATATAGATAATTAAATTAATATTCTTGGCTAGAATTAATAAATGAAATTATACATCTTTTGGGTATAAAATTTGGGAGAAGCATTTTCATTTTTGATTATTACCTCACTCTTTTTATATACATAACTCACCTTATTATTATTGTTACATTGTTACTATATTTATTCATATATTATCATTACTATCATTTTTTTTTCAAGTTAGCCCTTTGACAGTTAGGCTAATTTTTGTTTAGTGGTCATTCAAATATTTATTAGCATTTGAATGAATTATTTAGGAGTGTAAATGTGTAATAAAGTCCATTTTGAGGCCACGTTGTCGTTTCAACATGCAATGCACAAATACATATACATATATATATATATATAATGCTAAATTGAAATGCGGCGCCCAACTTGATTGATTTGTAATTAGAATAATTCAAGACAATTAGCATAAATCTTAGGTTCGGGTCATAACACATTGCGTAGTGATTACATTACTTTCAACCAAATATTACACTAAGGTTAATTGTATTACATTACATGAACAAAACATCACATAAGTTTTACTCCAATTCGAGCCAAACTAAGAGGGGTTTAACATTTTTGGTACAAACCATACATGCTAAATTCAACAATTCAATGTCTGAGTTCGAAATTATCTAATGCGCATAATGCACTGAACATAAACAACATTGCAAACAAACAGCTAACTTTTGAATACAGCCCACAAAACTACTCATATCATAAGTCAAACCCAATTATTCAATGAAAATACGAAATCCAGAACAGAAAAAAACAAAGTGGGGTGGAGAATTATTAGAGATACCTGAAAAGAGGGGCATAGATAGAGTACAAGTTGTACACCCAACAAGAGCAAACGCGCACAAAGCAAGCCTCCACTTATGCTCCAGCAAAAGAGCCCACAAAAGCTCCCAGTTAATCGCATCCTTGGTTTGGTAATTCTCGGTCTGAACCCCCTCGACCTTCGGGTCCGGTTCGGTTACGGCGTAGTCGGCGGCGGGTCCAGACACGTAAGCTGATGAAGAGAGCTTCAATAGGCGGGTCCTCCTGGTGGGGTTGAGGCGGAGAGTGCGGCGGAGGTGGCGGGAATAGGAGAGAGAAAGAGGAGAGAGTGGACGCGATCGAGTGTGGAGGACAGAGAGACGTGAAAGAGTGGGAGACGGGGAGGAGAGAGAAAGTGGGAAAGAAGCCATTTGGAAATGGAGACACAGAGCGAAAGGTGAGGAAAGCCTCCGCACTCAATAGTGTAAAGTTTCAAGTCGCTTCATCGACGGCTCTGCGGAATGCGGACAACAGGGCGAAGGGACAGTTCCAACTTCCAATCGAGTATCGATACATTCTATACGTTGCAATTCAATGAATGTCCATGAATATCTATCCATAGTCGATAAGTAATTAGAAAGTTTCACAATGTATATGTACTAGTTTTATACTGTTACGATGCAAAGATGTTAGTCGATGTTTATCTTAATATTATTAGTATAAATAACTAATAAAAGATATATTATTTTAAAAGTAAATTAATAATTTTATAATAATATAATTATTGTTTTCTTTTTGTTTTTATTTAAATCACTCTAAATTATTTTTATTTTCATATGATAATGACTACCATTTACCCTTTTTTTATGATTCTCAAACACGTTACACGTCTAATTAACTTGTGATGGATATTTTTTAGGAGTTAAATGAACTATATTTTAATTTAACTTAATTTCATAAAAATTATATTACAATCTTATGAATTACTCTACGTAAGACGTATAAAAAGTCACTTTTCAACCGCAGATAAATATTCATGTAGCCAACTAATCTAACAAGACCTTTTTACATATTGTCTTATGTATCATTCATAAATTGTCCTGTATTATTAAATTGTTATATGCAATAAGCTCTTACTCATTTACAATGACCTTAAGATCTAGCCTTAAAAAAATAATAAGTCGTAACATTAAAATTAAGGTAAAATTTGATTCTCTTATCTAATTTTATTCTTTTAATGTTGAAAAATAAAATGAACCAATTTAAAATACAAAAAAATCAATTATTTCACACCAGGTTAATTGTATGAGGACTTACTCAAAAAATAAAATAAGTTAGTAGTGTAAAACCTTGCACTAAATAATTAAGTTAATAACATATAATAAATTATAATTAATAGCATTATATTGATTAACATGTCTCAACTAACATCCACTAATTGCAAGTTGCCAAGTCATTATTTAGTGTCATGTGAGATGCCACATATCATTCATACATTATTTGTATCCAACTTTTAATATATATATATATATATATATATATATATATATATATATATGTATATATGTATATGTGTGTGTGTGTGTGTGTGATGTTTAACAAATAAAAACAAATAAGCATAAAAAACTTACTTTAGAATGAAATTACATTTCATACATATAAAATACATTTAAATAATTGCTTAATAAGTATATGCCATTCATAATTCTTAAATAATGACAAAAGATCAACTGACTCAAATGATTAAGAAAAAAAATTATTTATATATAACAAATTACCTTTAATTATATATAATAAAAAAAAACCTTGGTTATCACCCTCTTGAGCTTTATTTTCTTTATTTATAAGGGATTCTTGATTGTACTTATATATATTTTTCCGAAATTAGATATTGATAAAGTAAATGAAAAGAATAATTTCAATGTTTATGTGTCTTCCATGCACAAGTGCACGTACACTTAAGATCCTTGTTCAATTTATTTAAACTTAAACTCTTACTCTTAATTAACCGTTCTATAGCATTTTGGGGGGGGGGGAGGGTAAATACAAAATAACTTAGGTAGCCCTTCTCACAAGAATTTCACCTAAGTTGTCATCTAACAAAATATTTGAGAAAAAAGAAGAATAGTTAGATCTCCAAATAACTGGGTGAGAAGAATTATGACACATTCGGACCATCTAGTCTGCAACCCCATTAGCTTCATGGTATATGTGCCGAATAGAGAT
The DNA here is from genome assembly GCA_017589665.1 of Selenicereus undatus. Taxonomy (NCBI): domain Eukaryota; kingdom Viridiplantae; phylum Streptophyta; class Magnoliopsida; order Caryophyllales; family Cactaceae; genus Selenicereus; species Selenicereus undatus. Next base: position 99,946,781 of record JACYFF010019584.1, read on the forward strand.
TTTTGAAGTCAACTCTATAAAAAATTTTGATATATTTGATGAGATGGTCGATTTGCCGCAGGAGTTGAATCTGTCGTTTGACTGCATTAATTACTATTTTATTATCCCCTTCAATTTTTATAAATTTGTATCCTTCTTTGGCGACTTCCTGTGGTCCCCATCTTAATGTCATAGCTTTGGCAATCAGGATTGAATTTGTCCCAAAGTTGTGCGCACCTGTCTGTAGAACTTATCCACTCTAATCACGGAGAACATAGCCACCACATGCATTTTTACTCATTAGAGATTCATCAAAATTGAGTTTGATAAATCCCCCACTTCGTTTCTTCCGGCTAACTAGATAATTTGGTTTTCGAGATCTAACTGGTTTAGAGGAAACTTGAACCAATGATGAAAAATGGTTTTTTGATCTCCACTCGGCACTTGCTCTTTTTGCTATAATGACAACTCGAATAGGATTGAAGATCTCCTGCTTGAAAACATGGCATTTAATTCCTTCCACATACTCCAAAGGATATATGTGGCTTTGTGGAGAGTAGTCATGTTGAGGGAAGAATGGAAGAGAAGTAGTAGGGTACAGCATCTATTGGTATTAGGTGATATAGAAATATTTGTAATCCATTGATGAGAATGGGTTGGCACCCATACCTTCTTTGCAGATGAACATTGAACTAAAAGATGATTAAATGTCTCAATGTCCTCTTCACAAAGAAGAAGGCAAAGGGTATCTAAATTCATTCCCTTCTTTATAAGTGTACATCTCAAAGGGAGACCATTATGGAAAATGTGCCATAAGAAAATCTTCAACTTGGGTGGAATATTAGTCTTCCATATCCAATTTTCATCCCAAGTAGTTGATCTATCAAGATAATGACATATCTAAGTTGCTGATTTTGACCATTACTAGTAAAGCCTAACACCAATTATCTAGCATGGGGTGAATTGGCAAAGGGATACTAGTAATAAGAGGAACAATATGAGGTGGTAAATGCTGGCAAAGTTTGGGAGTATCCAAACTCTTATCTACTGAAATAAACTCATTAACACATAAATCCATGTTGAAGGTTGAAGGATCAACATTCATGAGTTGAATAAGGTTTTTTCACTGCACCAATTATCTGTCAAAAATTAATACTAGCGTCGCCATCGATTTTCCATCTTATTCCTTTACAGAGTGTTGGGAAATTCTTTATGAGGGTTTTCCAAACCTCAAAGGTAGAACTCTTGGTAGTTGTATTGAAAAGACTGTTGGGTGGCTATATTTTTGTTTCATTATTTGAACCCACATGAAAAATCCAATTAGATAAGAAAATTTCTCAAGGGTTCTCACCCTAAACGTGTGATTTAATTGATGTATAAATAGAGAATGTACAATTCTATGCATACAAGAATAGGAAAGTACAAAAGATACTATATCAACAAAGCTAGGAAACTACAAGATATGGTGCAACATTACAACAAAGTTACCAAAACAAATTAGGAATAGATCCCTAGTCGTAATACTCCCCCTCAAGTTGGTGCATGGGGTTGAGAATGCCCAACTTGCCCAAAAGCTAGTGAAAGGATTATTGCCCTAGGGCTTTGGTCAAAATGTCAATCAATTGCTCTCTTGTAGGTGTATATTCCAGTTATATATTGCCTAAAAGGATCTGTTCTCGAACAAAATGGCAATCGACCTCAATGTGCTTGGTACGTTCATAAAATACCAGATTATTCACGATATGCAAAGCAGCTTGATTGTCACAAAAAAAGACATGCAGGAGTTGCTATAAAACTAAGAAATTTCAACAGATTCCTCGTCCATATAACTTCACTTGTAGCATTAGCCATTGCTCGATATTCAGCTTCGGCTGAGGAGCGAGACACAGTAGCTTATTTTTTAGATTTCCATCAGATTGGAGCTTAGCCTATTTTGAGCAGATATCCAGTAATAGAACGACGAGACATCAAACAATTAGCCCAATTAGATTCACAATAAACCTGCAAGTCTAGAGAATTGATGGCAGGAAAAAGAATACCTTGCCTGGGACTAGGTTTCAAATATCTCAACAGACAAATGGCAATATCCCAGTGTCTCTGATGTGGGTCTTGCACAAACTGACTCAAAATATAAACAGAGTATGTAAGATCGGGACGAGTAATGATAAAGATAAAGAAGACAACCCACCAGTCTATGATATTTCGAAGGGTCAGCAATAGGGGTGCCTGAATCAACACTGAGTTTATGGTTTTGCTCCATAGGAAACAAAGTTGGTTTAGCACCCAGCAAACCGCTCTCAAATAGAATGTCTAATGCGCACCTCTGTCATAAGAACAAGCCTTTCTAAGAGTAAGGAACCTCAATACCAAAAAAGGATTTAAGTGGCCCAAGACCTTTCAACTTAAAATATTGGCGCATATAGTTTTTAAAAGCTTGGCACTTACTGGAATTATTGCTTGTCAACACCGAATCATCCACATATATAAGAATAGCAAGAAATACCTCACATTTGTGATAAACGAGCAATGAGTGATCCAATGGACATTGCCGAAAATCATATTTTTGCAATGCAGATGCCAGTTTAAAAAACCACTATCGAGGTGCCTAATGCAACCCATATAGAGATTTTCTAAGTTTACAAACAAGATTAGGATGCGGTGGATAAAAACCTATTGGGGGTTTCATATATATTTCTTCATCAAGGTCACCATGAAGGAAAGCATTATGTAACCACTATCGAGGTGCCTAACACACCCCATGAAGGAAAATCATGTATATTTCTTCAGCAAGGTCACCATGAAGGAAATCATATTTTTGCAATGCAAATGCCAGTTTAAAAAACCACTATCGAGGTGCCTAACACAACCCATATAGAGATTTTCTAAGTTTACAAACAAGATTAGGATGTGGTGGATAAAAACCTGGTGAGGGTTTCATATATATTTCTTCATCAAGGTCCCCATGAAGGAAAACATTGTATACATCCATTTGGTGTAATTCCCAACCTCTCAATGCAGCTAAGTACAAAAAATTACCACTGGAGCAAATGTCTCATGAAAGTCTTTGCAGGTCAACTTAGTGATTTCCCAACACCACCAAATGAGCCTTATGTCGTTCAATAGTCCCATCTGCATGATATTTAATTTTATAGACCCACTTCGACCTAAGTGCTTTCTTACTAGGTGGTAAATAGGTATACTCCCAAGTATGATTTTCTTCTAAAGCTGAGATTTCCTTGGCCATTGCTTCGCACCATTTGGGATCTTTGATAGCTTGAGACTAATGGCCTGGCTCATCATAAGAAGTAATAGCTGCCAAAAAAGCCCAATACCTAGGGGAAAATTTGCCATATGCAATAGAATAGGACAAAGGGTGAGATGTACCAGAAGAAGTCATTTTAGAGGATGACAGTGATGGGGGGTATGGCAAACATAGTTAAGGAGGTGTGCACGAGGTCGTTGAGCTCGTTGAGGATAACGTAAGTTAGTAGTCACAGATAGAGTAGGCTTATTTGGATTAACTGATCTGGGCCCGCTGTTTTCAGGTCTAACTTAGGTAGTTTCTAAGCAAGGTGTGGGTATCACCTCAAGCTCGATGGGATTTGTGGGCTCAATTAAATCATTGGGCTGCTTTGAACCAGCATCCTTAGAGACAACTTCGCTTCCATTATGAAAGGCTTACTCTTCTTCAAAGTGAGCAACATCGGTTGGGCTTACTAAGTGTTGGGCCTTGTGCACGATATCACCATGACCCAAAAACTCATGTGCCTCATGACTCAATTCTTATGGGCTTTGATGAAAGGGAAATAAGTTTTCATAAAATATCACATCTCGAGATGTAAACAACTGTTTATGCTCCAGATCATAAACACGCCAACCTTTTTGGCCATAAGTATAGCCCAAAAAACACATTTAGTAGCCCGAGCATCAAATTTGTCTCTATTAGCTTCGTGGTTTTGAGCATAGCACAGACACCCAAAAATTTTAACATGATCGTAAGTGGGACTTAAATCGAACATAACCTTGTACGGAGTTTTAGAGTTCAAGAGTTTGGTATGGGTTCTATTGGTGAGGTAGGTTGCAACAAGGACACATTCACCCTAAAATCTTAGGGATAATAATGCTTGAAATCTGGGAGCTCTAGCAACATTCAAGATATGCCGATTTTTCTATTTAACCCTACCATTTTGTTGAGGTGTGTCAACACAAGAGGTTTCATGCATAATTCCGTTCTCCCTAAAACAAGCTTGTTGTGGCTTATTTGTAAATTCCTTGCCATTGTCGCAACATACTTGTTAGACCACACTACTAAATTGAGTTTTCACCATAGAACAGAAGTCAACAATACGATCATAGGTTTCAATTTTGTCTTTAAGCAGAAAAACCCAAATTGCTCTACTAAAATCATCTACAATGCAAAGAAACTAATAACACCTATTAAGACTAGATGTATGATATCGTCCCCACAAATCATAATGAATCAAAGAAAATGGCTTATCAGCTCTTGAATTACTGAGAGAAAAAGAACTTAGGGTTTGTTTTGCCCTATGGCAGACATTACAACATCCAAATGAGTCTTTGTTCAATTTAAAACCACAACTTGCAGAAAAGAATAGATAAACTACCGAGTGAAGGATGACCAAGACTGTAATGCCCCACCCGAAAGGGGTAGGCGCGTCACCGCTGTGGAAGTCCTAAAAGGAACATCCACAAGGCTATTTAAACTTCTTAATTAACTTACTAATAGCAGCGGAAGCTCTAATCACAGTCTAACGAAAGTTCGAGCCGGTAGTTCTAAAACATACATTACAAACATACTTAAACCATATCCACAATGTTCTTACTTATATCCGAATCAAAATACAGAACAATATTTACTAAACATAATCCATAACATATACATACAACGAGCCCTCCAGGTCCAAATAAGTTCTCTTAATGCTCCGGTGGTCCCTCCTCGTTTTCAAAACCTGAAAAATGGTGAGGTCATGAGCTCCCCGAACCCAATGAATAACCCTTACCTTCCCCGTTGTTACACTTTGCATATTAACCGATTAACACATAAGCACACAGTACACGTATCTTATGACATCAAAACATAACATCTCATATATCATATAGGGGGCGATAAGAGGACACGCGTATGTTTTAAGAATCAAAAAGGCACTTATATCGTTCATATCTAATATGTTCATGAATATCACAAACACACACACATTTCTGTTATGAGGTAGGCAATTAGATTAATTTAGCTGCACCTGCCCCATACCAGGTACGTTTCAAGGACCCACGTTTACACTTGAGTTCTCGAACAAGTTTTGCTGTTAGTTTATTCACTAAGCTAACCATGATTGTCCCATATCAATCATGTCTTTTGGGCTCCTAGTCCTCATTGGAGTCCAAAAGAAAGTAAAACTTGCTAAACAACCTAACGGCCCACCCGTAACCACAATTGGCACACACATCAAATCAGCTTTATCACAAAAGTTCACATAAGCACATAATATGTATCTTAAAATCAATCACAAGTTCATAGATGTTTTGAATGAACCTTCAAATCCAAATCCAAAGCCCAATTTAAATCCAAAAGGATTTCCACATCATGACTAAAGTCCAAATTTAATCCAAAATCAATTTCACAACACATCACATATTCTCAACTGAATACAAAACTTTTAGTTTAGGGGAATTCAACTCATGACTCATATAAAGAACCATCACAACACAGGGATCACAAACACATCCTAGCGGACCGGGTAATGCCCACTCAAGGTACCAACCAGGGACCCAACACTCTACAGTACGTAGATGCCCTAAAATCACAAACTGTGGAGTCACATTCACATCCTGGAGAACCAGGGACCCACACAACTCCCAAATAACACAAACTGAGGAGTCAACGACTCACACAGCTCCCAAATAACACAAACTGAGGAGTCAATTGGTAGACCGGACAATGCCACTCAAGGTACCAACCAACGACTCACACAGCTCCAAACACAAAGACAACTACTTCTATGGTCATAACTCTAGAACCCTCTGTAATAACCTCAGTCAAGACACGAATTTCTTTTCCCAAAAACATAACTTAATGAAATCGTATATTCAAAGAAATTCAAACCCCACAGTTTGAACAAAAACGTAATCAAAACAAAGTATAATTCCATTCAAAATAATTTCACAAGTTTCCCATACTTCATCGCACAATCAGAATTCTTAGGAAGCTTATCTAATTTATGGATTATACATACAAATAATCCATAGGTACACTAAACAAGGTACTTTAACTCAAAAATTCATAACTCACAGCATACACATTCAATCTTCACCAAACTTTGCAGAAAATTGACAAATAACATATAGATTCTAACATATTAATTTCATGATTTTTTTCCAAGCCAATCATTCCCAGAAATTCAAACAGTCAGCCAAAATAATGAAAATCTGTGAATTAAACTCAAAAATTCATAACTTTTAGCATACACAGCCAAAATTCATAACAATTTGGCAGAAAACAAAAAATACCATAATAAATATACAGTCATATTTTGATAATTTTTCTCCAAGCAAATCCTTCAAAAACAAAATTAAAACAGTAACTGAAATCAAAGACCAAAACAGAGCAGTCCCAATCGGAAATTTGTAACTCCTAAAATACACATGAAAAATTCATAAAAATTTACATAGATTTTCCAGACATCCTCATAAGTTTACATTAAAATTTTCATAATTTATAACCAACCCAATAGCTCACAGTAATTCAACCATCATCTGACTTTTCGCACACAATAACAGGTCAGTTTCGATCAAAATTTCATAAATTATAAAATAAACATCTAAAATTCATAAAAATTTACCAGAAGTTGGTTAATATCATGGGTAACCTACAGTAAAAATTTCAAAATTTTTAAACAAGCCAATAATTCCCAGGAAATCAGAGAGTACACGGGCTCTGCACAAATCCGAAAATTCCATCTAGTTTTCTTCCATTTTGTTCTTTGAATACAATCAATCAACCCAAAAATCCTAATTAGAACATGTATGTGGATGAATTCAGAACATAAACATCAATTCATAACATCCAATTATTCCAAAGATCACAATCAATCATACAACTTATAGAGGTGAGTTTCTAGGGGGAGAAATTATGGTTCTAATCTATCAAACCCTAGAATATCTAATTCAAAGCTTTAATTCTCAATTAATTTCTCAATTTCAAACATAAATAACCAAATTCATCTTGCTCTAATCAATTTTAAGGATAGAAAATGCAAGAATTACTCACCTTAAATTTGCAATCAAAATCAAAACCCCAAACTTCTTCTCCTTTTTCTTCTTCTCTTCTTCTTCTTCTTCTTCTTCTTCTTCTTCTTTGCCTCCTCTATGCGTGGTGTGTGTATGTGTTTGTGTTTGTGTGGGTTAGGGAAAGAAAAGGAATGGGAGAGCAGTGAAACCACCCCCCATCACGTGATAAAGAAAATCCCCACCCCCTTTTCTTTTTCTTTTCCCTTTTTTTTCCAAGCCCCCCTTCTTTGACTTGTCTTCCCATTTTCTTTTCTTCTTTCTTTTTGCTTTTTTTTTCCCCCAACCCTACTAAGTAATACATAATTAGAAACTACTCCGCAAAACATAATAATCATAATAACATAAAACACAAATGTGCCTAAAATAAAATGCGCACAACATATACATAATTTACATATTGCACATAATTAAAAAAAAAAGAAGTAACAAAAAAAATAAAATAAAATTTCGGGGCATTACAAAGACGTTGGTGCTAAATAGTAGATTCTTCGTGATTAATTGCTGCCAGGACTTTCCATTCTGCACGAGCTTTCAAATAGTAAACCCCATTACTCACTTCACCTGCTCCAATTGGCTTCTTCGAGACGCAGTCCTGTATAACATAACAATCATCACCATAAGTGATAGTACATTTTTCATCTCTTGTCAACTGCCAAGTAGATAAGATTACATGTAAATGTCGGTGTATAAAGAACTTCTTCCAACGTCAACGCCTCTCCTAAATTCACCATACCAGCCTTCTTTAGTACAATTAATTTCCCATCAGGCGATGTTATGTTAATGGAATCAGATAAGTCATGGATATTTTCTAGAACATGAAAATTAGATGTAATGTGGAATGATGCCCCTGTGTCAAGAATCCAAAGTAAGGGCTGAGAATGGAAAGCCATACCGCTCATTTTTTCTTGCCTTTCTCTCTCTTGGAATGGAGAGAAAAGAGCATCTATCTGGGTGGGAGTTAGGCCACTGAATCTCTGTCCCTGATTCATCCTATCACCACCCAGTTTCACCAAAGTGCACGTGTCCCCTTGAACTCTGGTATGGTTAGCGGCTTCAGTCCCTCTGCCGTCTTGAGATCCATCTACTAAGTTTTTGTCATCTAGCTAAACAGCGTCTTGGTTTCCATGATTCGTCTGCCGATCCTGTCATTTACTCCAGTTAAGGGGGTAGCCGATGAGCTTCAAGCATTGGCTCCATTCGCGATGGCTCCATTCGCGACCCAGTTTCTGGCAATGAGCGTATCTAGGTCTGCTCGATTTGCAAAGTTCTTATTTCGTGTTCTCACAGCTCTAAATGGCGAGGCTTTCGCAATTGTCCTTGATTCCATGCCCCTTGTCAGGATATGTTTCCTTTCCTCTTTGAGAATTACAACATAAGCCTTATTTAGATTTGGAAGTGGCTCAATTGCAAGTAAATTCGACCGAATCGTTCCAAATTGCTTGGTGTCAAGACCCATCAAAAATTGGTGCACTCTTTCAGCTTCAAAGAATTTACTTAGATTGAACTCCTTTGTGCAATTGCAATTTGATACCGTGAGGTAAGCACCTAAGTCATCCCAAAGTCTCTTCAATTTGGTGAAATAATTCGTCACTATTAGGTTCCCTTGCCTTGTAAGGGTTATTTCCCATTTCAGTTTATGTATGCAAATTTCGTTACCTTGTAACATTCTTTGAGGTCAGACCACAATTATGTTGTTGTTTCGGCATAATCCACTGAACCATGGATGTTCTTGTATATGATGTTGTATAACCAGGCTATAACCATTGAGTTGCATTTTACCCTGGCATGACCTTCTAGGGTGTCCTCTTTTGGTTTAGCCAAACTCCCATTAACAAATACCGGTTTGTTCTTTGACCTTAAAGCATTGGTCACTGCTCTACTCCAATTAGCATAATTGCCTCCAGTGAGAAGTATAGGATTGATTATATGCCCTAGGCTGTCAGAACTGTAAAGATAATAGGGTGATTGTGGCTCATTGATACTGATTTTTGGAGAAGGTTTCTCAATTTTATTCTCAATGTCATTTGTGTCAGCCATTGTGACTATCACACGACTGAGGTTACTGACAAAGCCCTGATACCATGAAAAATCCAATTAGATGAGAAAATTTCTTAAGGCTTCTCACCCCAGCTATATGATTTCATTGATATAGAAATATAGAATGTACAATTCTATGCATACAAGAATAGGAAAGTGCAAACGATATTATATCAACAAAGCTAGAAAACTATAAGATATGGTGCAATATTACAACAAAGTTGCCAAAACAAATTAGGAATAGATCCCTGGTTGTAATACCATTGATTGTTTGGTTAATTAAATTTTTTTCATGTAAGTTTACATTGAAAAGCAGCATTGACGGATGTTGTTTGTCATAAACCAAGACCCCTTGGGACTTTGGTTTACATGCTTTACTCCATGCCATCATAGACATTCCTTTAGACATAGCATTTGTCTTCTAGAAAAAATCTCTATTCATTTTATCAAGCATTTAGCAAGTATGTTTTGGCATTTGGAAGCATTGCATAGTATGATTAAGGTGTGCCTCTAAATTCGATTGAATAAGAATCGATCGCCTTGCTTTAGACATGGTATTGGCTTTATAAGAACTAAGTTTTTGGTTTGCCTTCTCAATAATTGGTTCAAAAACAGGTAAGTTTTTTGAACCACATAATGTTGGGCATCCCAAATACTTACCTAATGAGTCTTTAATTGGAATATTAAAAACTCATTTGGTTGTATTTATGTCATTATGTGATGCATTACGGGAGAATATCAATGATGATTTCTGAAAATTAATTAGTTGGCCTAATAAGGCACAGAAATCAACAAGGATTTTCTTAGCCCTAAGATAAGACTGAAGTGTTCCTCTACAGAATAAGAGGCTATCATCAGCAAAAAGAAGGCAAGGAGCTTGTGAAGCCTATAGGCATATTTTGATCTCAATCCCAATTTTTCTTATTGCCACTACTTTGGACAAGCATACTAGTAAGTACCTCTATACAATCAAAAATAGATAAGGCGATAAAGGGTCCCCTTGGCGGAGTCTATGAATCGGCTTACTAAATCCACTAGGTTGGTCATTTACGAGAATTGAGTAAGAAAATGTCAAAATACATTGTCTTATCCATTCAACCCATTTTGAAGGAAAATTAAACTGAAGTAGGCAGTGGATTAGAAATTCCCATTCAACCATATCATAAGTTTTTTCCATATGAAGCTTAACTGCAACCCACGCCTTTTTATCTTTAGTATTCTTAAATTCATTCATTATTTCATGAGCTATTAGAATGTGGTCATGAATCTGTCTACATGGGACAAATGCACACTGAAAGGGATTAATAATGTTTTCAAGACAAGTTCTTAGTCTGTTGACTAAGCATTTGGCTATTATTTTTATAAGTTTTGTTGCAAAGACTTATTGGCCTAAAACAACTAGTTAGCGGAGGATCATTATTCTTCGGTAACAGCTATAAATGTGTGGTTTAGTTCTTTTAAACCCATGATGGAAAAATTCTTTCACTATGCTGCAAATATATGGACCTATAATGTCCCAATATTTTTGGAAAAAATAAGCACCAAAGTCATTAGGTCCAGGTGCCTTAGAAGGTTCCACTTGAAAAACAGCTTGTTTAATCTCTTTGTTCGTGAAATGTTATGTTGAAGCTTTTCGTTGCTCATATGTGATTTTCTTATGAAATTGAACATTGATACATCCATCATGATGCTGAGAGGAAAAATATATTTGTAAATTCTTAAACAAGCTTTTCCTGTATAGCAGTTTGCTCATTAATCCACACTCCTTATGGATCTTTGATTCTTACTATGGTATTTTTCTTTTTTCTAAACTTCATGTTTTGATGGAAAAACTTGGAGTTTCTATCACCTTCAGTTAACCACTTTTTTTCTACGGTATTTCCCCCATAATGTTGGTGGAAAAGTAACTTTCATTCATGTTGTCTAATCATTCTTTCATACCATTAATAGAATATGTAACTAACAGGTTTAGTCAGTAGGCGTTCTTTAATGTATTGCAGTTTCTCATAATTCAAAACCATTTTTTTGTCAACATTGCAGAGACTTATTCCATTCTTTTAATGCACCTTTAGCTCTTTTCTATTTGGTAACCACTTTGAACATAGTAGTTGCATTAACGGATTGCTTCCAATTTTCAGAAACAATATTTTGAACTGTTAGGTAGTTAATCCAATGTTGTTGAAATCGAAAACACCCATTCTTTTGAGGAAGATGTGTTGGATTAGTGTCCAATAGCACAAAGCAATGCTAAGAGAAAACAAATGGACCATGAGTATGGGTGTTCATCGGTCCAAACCCGGACCGAACCGAAGACCGAATAAGAGAAAAATTATGGACCGTGGACCGGACCGAATAAGTCAAGGACCGGACCGGGACCGGACCGAAAAAAATTGGACCGGACCGAATTGTCAACCTAGAAATTTTTTACGATATGAACATCTTATATTTATTTTCATATGAATAAATTCAACATATTTTCATCATGAAAAACAAATCAATATTCTTGAACGTTTGAGAAATTATAAGTTGCAAAAGAAAATTAAAATTGAATAAGTAAAAAGTCAATTTTCAAAATTTTTTTATTCGGTCCTCGGTCCGGACCGGTGGACCGGACCGGACCGGACCGAAGACCGAATAAAAAAATTTTGTGGACCGCGGACCGGACCGAATTCATTCGGTTCGGTTCGGTCCGGTCCGGTCTAGGCCGGTCTTCGGTCCGGTCCGGGTTTGGACCGAATAATGAACACCCCTAACCATGAGCAACTTGTGCTTTTGGATACTTAGCTAACTAATCTTTAGGTGCTATTAAACAATCAAGCTTTTCAAAAATGGGACTTTCTTTAATCCTTTTTCTCCATGTAAATTATCTTCCCAGTGCAGTGATGCTTTCAGCATTCACTGCAAAAATACATGCGTTTAGAAACTGAAATTTGAAACCGAATGTAAGCCAGTTTCACAAAATGCATTTGGAAACCACAGTTAGAAACTCTTTTTGTGGTTTTGAACTTTGAAACTGATGCAGTCATCGGTTTCAAAATTTGAAAACTGATATAGAACACGGTTTTCGGAAGGAAACCGATTAAAAATTTAGTTTCTGATTTTATAATTTAGTTTTGATTTATTTTTAATTTTAAATGGGTTAAGTAATACCCCTAAATACCCCCCCAAAAATTGGCTTCCCACCATTGTCATGATTTTTCCACTGCATTGGCCTGTCTTTTCCTCCAAAAGCCCCCAAACCTTCCAAAACACCTAATTCTGCCAGGCAGCAAACGAGGAGAGAGGAAAACTGGAGAGTGGTGAGGCCTTGTCTCTTCTTCCGTCAAAAGTACCCCCATCTCCACCAAAAACAGAACGCGATTGCTCAATGTCTGCCAAAAACAGAACGAATATGCTCCATCTCCAACAAAACCAGAATGAATTTGCTCCATGTCCATCAGGTAAGCTTTATTTTTTTATTTTTGGTGAAAATTGTGAGTTTTTGTTCCTATTTTTGCCTGATTCAATATTAGGGTTTTGTATTTTCAACTTCTGGGTAATGCTTATTAATGATGGGGCTTGTGCTTCACTCTTGTCATTTGTTTTCCTTCTTCAAATTGATTCCATATTTGCGCTATAGGTAATGCATGTTAATGTTAACACTTGCCTTGGGTTGGGTTGGGTTGAATTGGGAAATGCTCTTCATTTGTTGAGATTGTGTAATTATATTAACTGTGTACTGTTGCTTCTGGGTAAAGCATGTTAGAGATGATTGGTGTCAGTAGCTTGGTGACCATTCCCTCATGTTGGTTGACAGAAGGTTCTTAAAAACCATAAGCATAGAATTTTTTGGTTGTGTCACAATGATATTTACTAGGCATTAGACCACATTGCAATAGGCATAGACTTCTGATCAAGGACAAAGTATGGCCCTAATCTACAAAACAGAGGTAGATATTGTAGATATTGGCAGTCATAAAACACAGACTAATTTTAAGAGCTTTCTGTTACAGGAAAGTAATGTTTTCTTTACATAGTTATTTGTGGGATGTTGTAAATCTCTTCATCTTATTCCTCCAAGCATAATGAAGTGTTGTCCTATATTATTTTTACATTCACTATTGTTATGCTCATCCATAACCAAGATGTAGTTGTGGATACTAGTAGAGGTTTAGTTATTCAAGAAAATGTTTGTCCTGCATTTCAAATGCCACATCCAACTTTCCTTCTTGTCATTTATTTCTCATCTCCTGAGTTCAGATTCATTTTCACCCTCACAATAACTAGTAAGAATGCTTGGTAAGTTTCCCTTGCAAAACGAACCTGATCATAATGATTAGTAGGCAGAACAACATGTTTTTTGCTGTTGTCGAGCACCCAAGCAGATATAGAGGAGGGGGTAACACTGACTCTTTATGATACATTACCGAAATGGCATAATGCATTGGCCAATTCTGAAGTTATGCATGCATTTACACTCAGTTTAATAAATATACAAGCAGTACTTCAAGCTGCCACACCTGAGTGCTGAGTGAATATTGAAAAGCTACTGTCATCCTATTTTCATGTCATCTTATTTTCTTATGGTCGTGTGACTACAAGATTCGCCTATGTTTGTCACACCTCTGTTTTTAGACGAAAAAGATTGTGGATCTATACTTATTCACAAAATTATAAAAGAGTATAATTTGGAAAATGTTGTTCATATGCGGAGTTCATATAATTTTATGCATTCTGAATTTTCACAGGGTTCATGTTCTCAATTGTCAGTCTACTTTGTGTTGTGATTGAAAGATTGTTGGGCTTATTCATAAGTTTTTTTTTTTGTTAATTTTTGTATGGCTTATATGCCTCGAATTGCTTGGCTTCGTTTCTTGTCACTGGGAATAGCAAAAAGGAAGATGCAGATGAGACAGAAACTAAGGTGGGTAGCACGTCAGATCCAATTCAATAGTGAATCGCGTGGCTACTAGTAAGTGAATTTGTGCGTAGCTATGCAATGATAATGGATTATGTTTGGATTTCTGTTGGTGCTAGTGTACTTGCTTGGATGAATTATAAGTTATCTCTTTTAACGCGAAGCTTATGTATTTGAGTTTCTATTTACTTTGGTCCGTATTGTTTGTTTATTTATGTTGTGATTTGTTGGTGTATGAATCTTGCACACGCATGAATTATATGTATAGGATATTCCTATGAATATAATTCTTTCATTAAGCGTAGAATACCCGTTCAAAGATTTATGCATGAGACATCTTGGAAACAATTTATTTATTGATATTATAGATAGGGTCTTCAATTACAAAAGTATTTAGAAAACCCTACTAGTAATATCTTTAAGTAAATTGTTAATGAAAGGTAACAACATGTGTAAATCTTTGAATTGTCTAATTTGGACAGTTTAAGAGTCTTGTGATGTTTGATTGTTTGACAACAAAGTCACTACATACATTGGGCAAATGTTGGTTAGTGTTCCCTTATGTTCTTTGGATGCAATTTTGGAGAGGATGACCATATGTTTGACTCATCTTCAAAATTCATAGTTTGGAGAACTGTAGGGAAATGCTGCCGAAATTTTGCCTCATATATGCAATGGTTTAGCCAAATAATCAAATGCTATATGAATCTTGAATGGGTTTAGGACCACCTACCTTTGTAGAAGGGAATATATGAGATCATACCATGTCATAACATTTTGTATGTGTTGATGTTAATTAGTTATCTATAGTTATTGTTTAATAATTGAATTACATGCTAAAATTACATAGAATAGAAAATTTTCGCAGACTACTTACATATTATTAACAATGTAGCGAATGTTAGTCTTTCTCAAATGCAGTAATAGGGACTAATCAAGATTGGATGTATAAGAGGCTTGATGGGGATTATTTGAGTGAGCATTTTGTGGGAAAAGGAGATGAATTGATTGAATTTGCTAGTAAGGAGGAGCATTTTAAGAAATAAGGAAAGCTAAAATGCCTTTGCAATAAATGCTAGAATACGCCTTATTTAGATGAGGATACTATCAAGTTACATCTCTACAAGAATGGGTTTCGTCCTAATTATTGTCAGTGGACTTACCATGGTGAACTACACACTAATTTAGTAGTTCAAAATCCCATGTCTACATCAAATAGTGTTAAAGGTACCCCAATGAGGGATATGGTTATGGATGCTTTAGGAACCATCACTTCTAATTGGGAATGTAATAACCCGACCCTAACCTATATTTATTTATTTAAATCAAATTTATTCACTTAATTAATCATGTTTATTCATTTAATTAATCATGTTTATTGATTTAATCATTCATGGTTATTTGTTTGACCAAATCATGTTTATTAATTCAATTACACTCAACTTATATATTTATCGAATTACCGCATATCATTTAAATTTTTTACTTTCATTTATCGTATTTAATCATCTCGGTTGAGGGATATTTTATTTGGGTCCCATTTTGCAATTCAAGTTTCATTGATTGTTAGTTCTAGTTTTGTTGATTAATTAAATATCAGGTGAATCGATAGTAGGCCTTGATAATTATGGTTTAAGAAGTTATTATTATCATTATTATTATTATTATTATTATTATTATTATTATTATTATTATTAT
>JACYFF010019584.1:99962706-100013676 GCA_017589665.1 Selenicereus undatus
TATTATTATTATTATTATTATTATTATTATTATTATTATTATTATTAATACTATTACTTTTATAACCTTGCAAAAATTTAATTTCGAGCTACGAAAATTTAATCGCATACGGTTTACTTTCCTTCCCGGGCCCTAAACCGTACAAGCCAAGTATAATCCTACAAGTTTACTTGACTAACCTAACTAATTACCATGATTTAAATCTAACCATGGTTAACAAAAAGCCTTGTTGAGGATAAAATTTTAGCCAAGGTTGTAGACAAGTCAACAAAACAACACAACCCAAAACTCGAACATCATCTTATGACCCCCTTTCCCCTAAGCTGTGTTGCCTTCTCCTGGTGTTTTTTGGCCAGCCAAGGGCTACCTCTGACCACCACAACCACCACCAGTCATCCCCCACACCTCACACCACATGCACCTCTTGTTACCAAGCATCAAAGTGACTAATCTTGAACTTGATCTTATTGGTTTTGATTTTTATTTTAGCTTTGATTTTTGTTTTGATGTTGGTGATCATTGATCATGATGTTTTGATTAGAAATAGGAGTTACTTTGGATGCTTTAATTGTGGGATAAGTTGGAAAGTAAGTAAGGATTGAAGTTGATCATGTTCATACAAACTTAAGTTAAAACCATGTTTATGGATTAATTTGTATTTGATTTTATAATATTTAGTTTTAGTGATGATTATGATGATATTTTTGGTTATTTGGAATGATTTCAAGTGAGAATTTATGTAAAAAGAGGGGGAAAAGCCAAAATAGTGAGGGCTGAAAATTTCAGAAAAACAGGGCAAACTTCGGGATTAAACTGGTAATGATCGGCCCATGAAAAAATTATGATTTTGGTGGGTATATATTTCACTGTGTTATCTTTCAAATGGATTTTGAATCACCGTAATCTGAGGTATGTGGAAAAAGTTACAGTCGTTTTATCAAAACTGTGCAGAATGGACCAAAACTGGCACACGTGTATTTTAGCTCTATTTTGGGAACTCTATTGTGGGAATCATATTTTGTATTGTAAATGAAAGTTTTTCAGGACTTCTTAATATTTTCATATTAGGTTTTTAGGTCTCCATTTGAGGTCAAGGGTGAAAGTTATGAATTTTTGAAGTGAACTGACCTGCTTTGGTGCAATGGGGCTGTTATTGCACTTTTTGTGTAGCATATACTTGGAGGAAAATTGTGAAAATTGTACTGTAGATTGCCCACATTATTTTCTATAATATTTCATGAATTTTGGTTGAGTATTTTGAATTTGGTGATTTTTGAAAGCATTTTGAGTAATTGTATAAATAGAAATAATAAAGATTGAGTGAGATTGATCATGCACTCATTTTGTGTATTTTGGCCTAAGTAAGGTCATTTAAGGAGGAAATGCATATTCATAGACTTTGTTCTTAGAATGTTTCAGTTTAATAGGTATTGTGATTGTAAATATGAGTCGCAAGATTAAATGGTTTCAGTGAGCCTTGTCCTTATCAGGACGGCGGTAGCACCTTCTATTATTAAGTCTTTTGCTGCCGTTTTTCGTAAATCATGTCATTAGCATTTTGGGAGCATTAAAGATTTGGTATCAGAGCCAAGGTTTTAAGGGCCACTGTGAGCTATCAAGTGTTTATGAGTTAGCTATCAAGGTGTGTATAAGTTATGTTGGACCAATTAAATGAGTTACTTGCTATAAGTTCATATGTATGGGCATATGAGGCGGAACCATTTTCGTTTGGGTGACCCAATCATTTGGTAATATCCTGAGATCCGAGCATTAGCAAGGTGGAGTGTGAAACCATTTAGATGACCTGTTACTAGGGCATGCTCTCATTTACCCGGGAGTTGTATTTTATATTTCATTTCTCTCATTTGTTTAAATTTTTACAATCATACACTCCGGGTGTGTGACCTGTTGAGTTATGAACTCCAGCGTGTGGCCGTTGAACTATTGAAGTGTTTCTCTCCATTTCAGGTATCTATTGTAAGGCTTTAAGCCGGATTTTAGTCAGTTTTTAGGCGAAACTCTGTCCGTTTTGCCCCAGGATTTGAGAATTTTATTAAGGTGTGGTAATATACCTGACCTTGGGTACAGTGATGGTTGAAACCCGATGTGGGGATGCCATTTGCAACTTCTTAAGGGATTAATACAGTGTCAAGTTAGATGTAAACCTCTAGATGAGGAAATACCTTGTGGGATAATATCTTTGAGGTGAACCAGTATGAGATGAACACTACAATGAGTGCTTATGTATGGTGATAACAATTAGGAGCTTATGGTGTACTACTTGACATTATATGTGTGGTACAAGTAAGATTAAGCTGCCATATATGGGAATTATCTGGTCTTGACATTAGGACTTTACATCAGCAATGCTCCAATTACTTCCTGTCATTGACTTATTTATGCTCTAGTTACGTTGAATTGTTCAGAGGTATCATTTCTTTGCCGCTAACACTCTCTTGATTTGTAATGGAGTGTTTATGAAAAATCTTATATGTGGTATGTGGGGAGCTCTTTAAACACATCCGAGCAACATTTCTCATAGGTGATTCAAACCCTGACAATTATAATCGTTGAATTCTTTGTTTTTATAATGGAGCCTATAATGACCTCGGTGTGCGTTACTATGTGATTCGCAGTTCTTCCTAAGCATATTTGATCCATTCTACTTATAGTTCAGTCATCACTATGTTCATAGTTTTACTGTCACCTACTTTAACTCCTTGCTTCTATTTGGGCACTATTCATTTATTACTTGCAAAGCCTTTGGTTGCTTCAGACCCAATTATTGAACGCCTTTTCAACAATTAAATGTATCCATATTGTTCGTGTTTCTATTGTACTGTAACATCATGTTGGCATACTACTCTATGGCCGTGACTACATGTCGTTACTCAAGTTATTTTGGTAATTCTTTCTTTTCAAGTACAGCCTATCTTATTAATGACAAACAACGATTTGTGCTATTTTCATCTGCCAGCAGTTTTGAAGTTTATATGTCTACCAAGACTTCCATTTAGTGCAAAATGTGTTATTGATGGTGGTCATCATGTTCAATCATAAGACTGACTCCTTCATCTTGACAGATTGTCCTTTCAAATACCAGATGAATAAAATTTTCCTTCTGGTAGTGTTGACCCTTATCTTCGTCATTTTACTCACTTACGGATATTGTATGACTTTTCAAAAGCTGCTTTAGTAATCTGTTACATTTCTTCACCTTCATGACTTAATACTCCCTCTCAACTTCATAACATCGTTCATTTACTTTACTGTCATGACCATCATGAATAAACTGCATGTCTTGTATATGCAGGACATTTATATGCCTTACCCCTTTCATTATGAATATTCGTCCTTTCATTCATTCAGCTTACATGCCTGTCCTTTATAACCAATAAAGAAATATCTTTGCAAGAGTTCATGGTGTGGTTGCATCTCTTTACACTTTAGATCGTCCCACTATCTTTTAAATTTACTGAGACTAGTAGGCAGTTGAATGTGTTATCTTGTATAAATATGCCTCTGTTAGTATTGCTAGAATAATATTCATTGGGCATTCAATCCAGTTTTATTGGCATACCTTGTTATCATTATGGAGATGAACTGATTGTGTACTTATAGAAGATGACTTGTAAATATCTTAAGGTTAGCTTGAGAAATGAGGAAAGACTAGATGTGTGTTTCTATGGACTAAGGGAAGAAAAACCCTATTTTCGCCCTAATTATACTGTGCAAGCAAGTGAGTTATCGTGTCAGTAATGCATTGAATATTAGTGATATGCCAACCATAGTATATATATATATACATATATATATATATATATATATATATATATATATATATATATCCATAATTGCAGTTTGTGAATTTAGAGATGTTTCATTTGAGGACTTTTAGGACAGTTTTCCCCCAAGAAACACTTATTTTCAAATCAACGTAGTTCTAGGTGCTCAATCCATTTTCAGAGCCCCTATCATATGATCCCCAACAGAGTTCAAAGAACTAAAGATTTAGTAAAATGAGTTGTTATAGAAGTGAATTATTTGACCAAGTGTCACATGGGAAACCCTAGTTTTATATTTGTGACGAAGGAAAGCAGAACCTTATGGTTGTGTACTACGTACAACGAGTTGAACAAGATTACTATCACAAACAAGTGCCCTATACTTTGAATAAATGATTTATGAGATTAATTGTCAATAACAGAAGTCATTTTCAGGAATAATTTGAGGTTCGGATATCACACCTAACCGTGCAACCACAGTTTATCTTTTGCAAAAATGCCCTTTTATAGTAATTCTTGAAATTGTTTGCTTGTCTCATCTTCAAAACTTGATACTATCCAATATTTTTTAATCTCCCTTGCATTTCAACTTAATATTTCCTATTAGCGTGATCTTCCATGTCTTTGCAAAGCCATTGTTAACTATGCAATATATTTTTGTCGACCTGAAATAGTTGTCAACATTCCAGTGCTCTTGACCTTCACCATCTTTAGTTCATTATCATGAGTTGTAGTTCATTCCGTTGAGAGTCAATCCACATGTGTACCTTACATCTCATTTATTCATAATGATAAGCTCGTATAACTTGTTTTGAACTCATAATGTAATTCAACTCTCATTGGTGTGGGTGATTGCGATTGTCATAATCCCCTTACTTTCCTTATTTTGAACTTCAAATCCCACACATATATCTTACATTCTGATAAATAAACTTCCGCATTCTCTATTTAATCTTATTGTTGTACTCGAATTTGCTTCATATGAGCAAAGGCATGTCCCTATTGTAACTTGCTCAATCTATTTATCTATCCATTATCACTTTGCTCGTCCAATCCATTTATCTATCTATTACACTTTGCTTGTCCAATCTATTTGTCTATCTATTACACTTTGCTTAGCCAATCTATCTATCTATTTATTGCACATTGCTTGTCTCATCTATCTATTGCATTTATCTTGTTGCTTGTGGCTATAAAGTTACCTCGTTGAACCTCAGTCGCTTGTCATCTTGTTTCCAATTCATCAATTAAACCCGAGTATAGCCGGGCCATCTTTCTCCTTGGTTGATTACTTATTGGACCCTTTATGATCCATATTTATAAATCACAATTCTTGTGGCATTATATTTCAGAATTCATGATACACTTATAGTTATTTTTATTCTAACTACCCCATGTTAATCCCTCCTTTATAAATCTTTTGTAGTCTCATTGTTTATTTCTTTTGCTCCTAATGACTCACTTGACTACCAATTCCATCATTTTCATCTCTGACCATGTTTATTCTAGCCTCTAATTGGGACTTAGAGCAGATCTTAGACTAGTCTGATGAAGGAAGATCTTATGATGCTTTAAGAACATCAGATGAGGACTTTTTGATAAGGGCATAATCTCAAACAATGTCTAGCGGTATTAGAGTAAATTAGAAGAAGCATCGAGAATAATGAGACAGTTCAAGTACATGCTAAAGTGACACAAGGATTACACAAGAGTCATGTGGTCATTTTGACCAAAGAAGGAGACAATCAAAGTTCAGATGAGATATAAAGTATTCCAAAGGGCTTCTCTAGTCAAGGGTGACAATAGACTGGATATCAGAGATAATTGAGTCCTCGTTACATTGGGCTTTATGAGTTAGTATCAAGTACTTATTAGGAAATGCAATGGTTTCCTTACTTATTAGTGGTCAAGGTATAGAACCAGTAGAGTGGAGTATCTCCTTTGCGGTAACAAATTTTTCTTTTGAAGAGAATATCAATTTTGAACCAAAGTAATCGAGCCAGTGAAGTCACTGAGCATCTACATACTCGATCGTAGGATTAAGCAGCTATGCACTTTGGGCTAATCATACCTTTTTGGAAGGAAGCAGTGAAAACCAACTATCCTTACTCGAGGCAACATTGCATACATGATCAAAATCATAAGTTTCGAGAACGAAACTCCTTAAGGGGGGAAGACTATAATAACCCAACCCTAACCTATATTTATTTATTTAAATCATATTTATTTATTTATTTAATTAATCATGTTTATTCTTTTAATTAATCATGTTTATTGATTTAGTCACTCAAGGTTATTTGTTTAACCAAATCATGTTTATTAATTCAATTACACTCAACTTATAAATTTATTGAATTACCTTATGTCATTTAAATTTTCCTCTTTCATTTATCGTATTTAATCATCTCGGTTGGGGGATATTTCATTTGGGTCCCATTTTGCGACTCAAGTTTCATTGATTGTTAATTCAAGTTTTGTTGATTAATTAAATATCGGGTGAATCGATAGTAGGCCTCGATAATTATGGTTTAAAAAATTATTATTATTATTATTATTATTATTATTATTATTATTATTATTATTATTATTAATACTATTATTTTTATAACCTTGCAAAAATTTAATTTCGAACTACGAAAATTTAATCGCATATGGTTTACTTCCCTTCTCGGGCCCTAAACTGTACAGGCCAAGCATAATCCAACAAGCTTGCTTGACTAACCTAACTAATTACCATGATTTAAATCTAACCATGGTTAACAACAAGCCCTGTTGAGGATAAAATTTTAGCCAAGCTTGTAGACAAGTCAACAAAACAACACAACCCAAAACTCAAACATCATCTCTCTCCTCTCTCCTTCTACCCCATGGGCCCCCTTTTCCCTAAGTTGTGTTGCCTTCTCCTGGTGTTTTCTGGCCAGCCAGGGCCTGCCTCCGACCACCACAACCACCACCATTCATCCCTCACACGTCACACCACATACACCTCTTGTTACCAAGCATCAACGTGAGTAATCTTGAACTTGATCTTGTTGGTTTTGATTTTTATTTTAGTTTTATTTTTGTTTTGATGTTGGTGGTAATTGATCATGATGTTTTGATTAGAAATAAGAGTTACTTTGGATGTTTTAATTGTGGGATAAGTTGGAAAGTAAGTAAGGGTTGAAGTTGATCATGTTCATGCAAGCTTAAGTTAAAACCATATTTATGGATTGATTTGTATTTGATTTTATAATATTTAGTTTTATTGATGATTATGATGATGTTTATGGTGATTTGGAATGATTTCAAGTGAGGATTTATGTGAAAAGAGAGAGAAAAGGTGAAATAGTAAGGGCTGAAAATTTCAGGAAAATAGGGCAGACTTCAGGATTGTACTGGTAATGATCAGCCCATGGAAAAATTATGATTTTTTTGGGTAGATAGTTCAGTGTGTTATCTTTCAAATGGATTTTGAATCGTCTTAATCTGAGGTTTGTGGAAAAAGTTATGGTCGTTTTACCAAAACTGTGCAGAATGGAACAAAACTGACACACTTGTGTTTTAGCCCCATTTTAGGAATCCTATTGTGGGAATCATGTTTTTTGTTGTAAATGAAAGTTTTTCTGGACTTCTTAATATTTTCATATTGGGGTTTTAGGTCTCCATTTGAGGTCAAGGGTGAAAGTTATGAAGTTTTGAAGTGAACTAACCTGCTTTGGTGCAATTGGGCAATTATTGCAATTTTTGTGCAACGTATACTTAGAGGAAAATTGTGAAAATAGTACTGTAGATTATCCATATTATTTTTGAATTTTCTATAATATTTCATGAATTTTGGTTGAGTATTTTGAGTTGGTGATTTTTGGAAGTATTTTGAGTAATTGTGTAAAGAGCAATAATAAAGATTGAGTTCATTTTGTGTATTTTGGGCTAAGTAAGGTCATTTAAGGAGGAAATGAATATTCATGGACTTTGGTCTTGGAGTGTTTCAGTTTAATAGGTATTGTGATTGTTAATATGAGTCGCAAGATTAAATGGTTTCAGTGAGCCAGGACGGCGGTAGCGCCTTCTATCATTAAGTCTTCCGCTGCAATTTTTCGTAAATGATAGAAGCCGCTAAGAAGCCATTGTATGATGGTTGTCAGTCATCGTTGCTTTTAGTAGCTGCAAGAATAACAAATCTTAAGTGTGAATACAATATCTCTAACAGAGCTATTGATGGTTTTGCCTCATTAATTAAGGATATATGTTCTGATAATAACAAGATGGTTGAGGCCTTCTATGGCATGAAAAAGTTGCTTGCTGGTCTTGAAATGCCACATAAAAGAATAGATGTTTATTGTAAAGGGTGTATGTTGTTTTGGAAGGAGGCCACCCATTTGGATAAATGTGAAGTACGCCATGTAGATAGGTATCTTAAGAGAACATTAAGGGGTAGACCTATTGCAAAGAAGCAAATGATATATTTTCCCATTACACCAAGGTAGCAAAGGCTTTATGTAACAAAAAAGGTTGTGAAGCAAATGAGATGGCATGCGGAGAATCCACACGTTAGTGGCTCCCTTGCACATCCAACTGACGGAGAGGCATGGAAACATCTTGATGAGGTTAATCCTGAGTTTGTAGCTGAGCCTCATAATGTCTGACTTGAATTATGTATAGATGACTTTTCTCCATTTAGTCAATTTGGGCAGACTTACTCTTGTTGACCTTTTATTCTTACTCCATATAACCTACCACCTTGGCTTTGCATGAAGAAGCGATATATGTTCTTGAGTTTGCTTATTCTAGGACCCAAAGCTCCTAAAGGAAACTTTGATATTTATAAGCAACCTCTTATTAAGGAGTTGAAGCAGTTGTGGACCATTGGAGTTCAAACATATGATGTATCTAAGAAGCAAAACTTAGTAATGAAGGCAGCCATACTTTGAACTATAAATAATTTTCCTACTTATGGTATGCTATCTAGATGGATGACGGCTGGAAGATCGGCATGCCCATATTGGATGGAGCACACGAAGTTGTTTACGTTAAAGTATGGCAAAAAAACATTCATGGTTTGATTGTCATCGTCAATTTCTACCTCATGACCATTTGTTTAGAAAGAATGAAATTGTCTTCTACAAGAATAGGGTGGAAGAATTCGACCCCCTCCTTTATTGAATGGAGAGGACGTGTGGGATCGTATCTCTAAGCTGCCTAAAACTACTGATCAGTGTGGTAAAATTTCGATGCATGGAGTGTCTCACAATTGGACCAAACAAAGCATTTTTTGGGAACTTCCATATTGGAGGAAGTTATTGATTCGTCAGAATTTAGATGTCATGCATATAGAGAAGAATGTGTGTCAGCAAATAATCCACACAGTAATGGACGTTAAGTAGGGGACCGACTCCGTAGGGGGCAGTAGCTTAGGCGGGGTGGGGCGGGTCGGGCTATTGGTTTGCTTGCCTGCAGGTCATGCTTCTTCTGGGATATGACGGCACAAAGCGCCCTTGGTGTGTTGAGGTATGTCTCTGCTCCCTACTTTTTTTGTGTTATCCAGACCCTTTTCTCTTCCTCTCTCTCTCTAAACCGTTTTCTATCTAAACCGTTTTCTCAAAACCGTTTTGTAGGTCTTATGGAATCAACCTCTCTATGGGTAGAAATACCGGTAGAGGTAAGGTTGCCTACAGTTGGATCTCCCCAAACCCCTTGAAAGCGGGACCCACACTGGGAGTTTGTTTTTGTTGTTGTTTTTGTTGTTGTAGTAATGGACGTTAAGGGAAAAACAAAAGATGATGTTAATGCTATAAGAGATTTCGTTGAGCATTATAAACGTCAAAAGTTACATGTACAACCTACTGAGGTGGCTGGTGGAGAAAAAATGACAATGCCAAGCGCTCCATTTGCGCTTAATAAGGAGCAAAAGAAGCTTTATGTGAGTGGATAAAATATTTGAAGTTCCCAGATTGTTATGCTTCGAATTTGAGTAGGTGCGTAGATGTCCAAGGTGATAAGTTTTATGGTTTGAAAAGCTACAATTATCACATTATCAAGGAGAGGTTGTTGCCAATCGCCTTAAGGGAGTTGCTTCCTATAAATGTATGTAAAGAAATTATAGAGATTAGTCAATTTTTTCGGGATCTTTGCTCTTCACGGATTCAACTTGATGATATAGTTCGTATGGATAAAAATATATCTGAAATTATTTGTAAATTAGAGAAATACTTCCCTTCTACTTTCTTTAGTGTCATAGAATATCTTTCTATCCACTTGCCTTATGATGTTAGAGTCGGTGGACCAGTTCAACACAGGTGGATGTACCCATTTGAAAGTTGAAAATCTATTCTAAATTGTAGGGGTTTCTTTCATTGTTTGTATATGAATTCTAACCTTTTGTTGACAACAACATAGGTTTCTCCATCACTTGAAACGTAAGGTTGGAAATAAAGCTCGAGTTACAGCCTCTATTTGTAATGCATATCTGACAGAGGAGATTTTAAATTTCCTTGCCCATTATTTTGGTGAGAATGTAGACATAAAACTAGATTATCCCTGCCATCTTTTCTGAAAGTGTTGGATATACAACCTCCAAGGGGAATTCCAAATATCTGGATGATCAAGATTATCGTCTTGTGCATCAATATGTTCTTTCCAATTGTGAATTATTGAGAGAATATGAACGGTATGGATTTTTCAAATTATGTGTTTAATTTTATGTGTCAATAATCATTAGTAGGCGACTTTGGAGATCATTTGACATTGTTTTTATTATTAGGTATTTTGAGCAAGACATATTGAAATTTAATCCTAATGCTCGCCTTCAAGATGTTTGAAGTAAGTTTGAGGACCAACTTCCTGATTGGTTAAAGCAATATGTGAGTAATATGCAATACTCTTATTATTTAATGTGATGTAATAATAACGATATAAATACAATATGTGACACATGTTTCATATGCATAGGTCTTGAATTTGAACATTATCGATGATGTTGTTAGGGCACTTGCAATGGGTCCCAGGAAAGATGTGTGTGTGGAACAACTACTACATTAACAACTTCAATTTTCAAACATATGCATATGGAAAGGATGAGTCAACTGTGAATTACGGGGTGTCTGTTAGAAGTGGAGATGTAGTGGAGTACTATGGCTTTTTATAGGAGGTCCTCCAACTCACATAAGTTGGTGCAAATGGTTTTTATAAAATCACCTTATTTAAAAGTGATTGGTTTGACTCGTGCAAAGGTACAAACATACTTAAATAGTATAAGCTTGTTGAGATCAATCATACGAGAAAGTACCCAAAATATAATCCCTTCATATTGGCTACTCAAGTTTAGCAAGTATACTTCACACATACCCGATCGTCAGAAGCGATAAAAATGCATGGTGGGCCGTGTTTAGAGTCAGGACTAACTCAAATGTTGACCCGCCAATGGATGATATGGCATTTTAAGAGGATTTGAATGACAATCCACCCACTTTATCCACAATAGGCTTAAAGGATGAAGAAACATTGATCGAGTATAATGAAATTATGGAGTTTGATGTTGAAGAAGTTGATTCTGGCCAAGATGAAGATGAAACCAAAGAGGAAGATGAAGATAAAGAAGACCATGAAGAACAAGATGAATATGATGATGAGGATGAGGACAACAATGAGGAAGACTTATAATGCAAAATTGCTTGTTATGGAGACCTTTGTATTGTAAATAGACTATGACTAATTGATATTTTTTGCTTTGATTATTTAATGTGTTTTGGTGTACCTATGTGCAAATGCGCAACTATTTGGTTGAGATAGACGGAGAGGAATGTTTGCTGAAGGTATGCTTGTTGATTCAGATAAGATGCAACCACCTTCACAACCACTTGGTCACCTAATAGTATCCCATGATGATAGAATCATTTCTCATGCTTCATCTGATGCGATGGGCAATCCAGGTGCCTAGGAGGTTCTTCGCCTTGAGGATTTATGGTGAGTGTGAAAAGAACATATAGAAAGTACTTTCTTTATTTGTTGTTTTATCATCTTGTTTGCTTTTTACATGGATTCAAGCCTTGTCATATTTAAGTTTGTTTTTCTATTAGGTTTGACCATAACAACGCATCTCATCAAGTCGCTCTAAGTATCAAAAGTTACTATAGGACTCTTTACAAATGTTGGAGGGAGGTACCAGATCACATCAAAACCTTTTGGTGGAATACACTCAGAGTATTTATATATATTTATTTATGTTTTTTGGTTGTTTGCTTGATGTCCATTTTTGGAGTTGTGGAGGTTCATTGGCAAGTAAGGCTTTCTGAGTGTTGCAGAATATGGTTGTTGATGAAAGTATAGTAAATATGGTTGTTGGTGGAGTTGTGGAGGCTCATTGGCAAGTAAGGCTTTCTAAGTGTTGCAGAATATGGTTCATATTTAAGTTTATTTATGTTTTTTGAGTGTTGTAGAATATGGTTGTTGCTGGATATTAGGAAATTATTTGGTTGTTGTCGACTAGATGATACGGCATTTCTATGATCTGAGTGAAGCTTATGGAACTTCATACCATAGAGATGCAGTCACTCATTTGCATATGCTTGTTCGTTTCGGTGTCAGTATTATGTACATGCTTCCAAATTTGGTCTTAATATAATATATGCCTGAGATGAGTATATTGGGCTTTGAATTCAAGTCCTTCTTATTGGTCTGATAGAATTATATTCCTCATTGATTTTATTCCTCCTAAATTATATTTAAACTCTCTTATGATGATGTTTGGTGCTTAAGCTGTATTTCTACCCTCAGTTTGGTACTCTTGATAATTTCTTAGTTCCTTATTTAGTGTTGCTATGGCTTCTTTGGCAATATTCGTAGGCAAATTTCAATGGCAAGAATGCTTAAGAATGATAAATTCTCAAGATGCATTGTGAAGTTGCAGGGGATTTGATTGTGCACATATCTGAATAACTGAAGTTACTTTGATGTATTTCAATATGCATTTAATTGTGTATGTAATGTAATCTCATTCTTTTCTAGTGTGTGCATGATGCTGAACTTGTTTGCATCTTCTAAAATAACTCAATCTCTGTTGCACTTGTTTTCTGATTGTTTGATTGAGTTTTTTCTTTGTTCGGCAGCAAATTTCAACGGTTTTGTGATCAGAATTCTATTTTCTCATGTTACATATTTGTAATAAGCACATAAAAATGAGTGCATCTCTTATGATTCCATCCTTTTGTTTTTTGATATTTACAATTGTTTAGAAATGCAAGATCGGTATCAATGGGTAGTTGAGCATGCATCTCTTATGAAGGAAGCTTATTGGGACAAAGGGAAGAATCGTCTTAAAGACATGGTGTGTGATAAGTGCTTAATATATACATCATTTTAGGGCTATTTTGCCACATTTTTAAGAAAATTATGTGCTTTAAGTCACAATCTATACTCCTATCCTCGATTTAAGCTTGGGTATGGTTATTTGATGTGTATTGCAGGATTTTAGGCCTTTTTACCTAGCATTTGACCCTTATTGGAAGTATTTTGGTCTCCCCCACGTACACCCATGTGATGCTACGCTTGTGGAGCAAGAAAAGAGCAGAAAATCGATTCCAGCCAAGACCACGTCAGACTGTGGTACCTACCACAGACCGTGGTGTGGTATGAAACTGCTGCCTCTTCGTCTTCCTTCGGCTGTGTGGCTTAAATGATCCAAATTTTTCTATAAAAAGGCGTCGTTCAGTAGCAATGGAGAAGGAGCTAGTATAGCATAGTCCATTTTCTTTCTCAAATTTTGTTCTTTTTAGTTAGGATTCTTAGTTTGACTATTATTTTAGTGAGAAATCTTGAGTGTGTGTGTTTGATTTTGAGGCTATTTGAAGCCCTTGGTTGGAAGGCTATTTGAGTCAAGCTCTTTCTCTCAGATTTTGCCAAAACGTTGGTTAGTTGTTTAATCTTTAATTATGTGTGAGTAGTTTATTTTGTCTAGGGATTTAGTAGTTTATGAAAGTGTAGTTGGATCATGTTTTAGTCCATAGAATTGTGCTTATTTCATGATTGATTTGATTTCGTTCTATCAAGTGATTATCATATTGTGAATGGATTTTTGGCCAAAGTTTGCTTCACACTTGAAACAATTGAGTGAAAAACTGAAAGGTGACATTTGATTGTTAGACTGCTTGATAAAACCTGACATAATGTCGCCTCAAAAGAGAGATTTGCATGTTAGGAGGACTAGAGTGAAATCGAAGATATTCAACTTGGACTAAGATAAATTAGTTTAAAAGAATGACTTTTGCTTAGTTTAGGCAAATTTGATTGATTTCTAAAGAATAGACTAAATTTTTGGAGAGATTGTAATTCCTCGGGATTATCCAATTTGAGAAAAGCACACGCTTATCATTTTGATCCAATCAACTTTCGTAACTACATGAATTCCTAGACATTTTTCATTAATTGATTTAAAATTAGTGAGTTAGAATGGTTAAATCGAAACTCCTTGAATTAGAATTTTACTTAGCATATTTTGATAGACAAAGCTCGATAGATTATATTGGTCCCTGAAGAGCGATCTTTTTATCTATACTACAACTACCCGTGCGCTTGCAGTGGTCAAGTTTTTGGCGCCGTTGTCGGGGAGTCAATATGTTAACTATTGAGTTTGTCTTACGAAAGTGACTAAGTATTTTATTGCCTTTTACTTTTATGTTCCTTTTATTTTCTTGTTTTATTGCACTGGTAGTGTTGGTCATATTGCTTGCAGGAATTTTTTCCATTCATGTGAAGTCCAATTTTTTACAAACCCAATCCTGAGATTGAAAAGACTTTCCGCTTAAGGAGGAAGAAGTAAAGGATTGAAGAACAAAGACCCGAGGCAAGAAGGAATCCAACAAACATGGCGAGAGGAGAAGGTGACCAAAGAATGACACTTTGAGATTTCGTTACCCCTGGAGTCCAAGGGATCGCCTCAAGCATCGCTCGTCCTACTGTTGATGCTAACAATTTCGAGCTCAAACCATCACTCATCTCCATGGTACAACAATCTCAGTTTGGAGGAAGTCCTTTGGAAAACCCGAATCTACGCCTTTTGGTCTTTTTAGAGGTGTGCGACACGTTGAAGCTTAATGGAGTCTCTACTGATGCCATCCGATTGTGCTTATTTCCCTTCTCATTGTGAGATAAAGCAAGGGCCTGGTTACAGTCTTTGCCATCAGCATGTATCACCACTTGGTATGAGTTAACAAGAACCTTCCTCGTCAAGTTTTTCCCTATGAGCAAAACGACTAGCTTAAGGAATCAAATCACCAACTTTACGCAAAACGATGAAGAGACGTTGTACGACGCTTGGGAGTAGTTTAAAGATTTGCTGCACTTATGGCCCCATCATGGTCTTTAACATTGGATGATTATCCAAGCTTTTTATAATGGTGCGACCCAATTTGTAAGGTCCACTATTGATGCGGTGGCGGGAGGAACCTTGATGAACAAAACTGAGGATGAAGCCTATAAATTAATTGAGGAGATGTCACTTAAGAATTTCTAATGGTCCAATGAACGAGGCCAACCCAAACGGGTTGGAGGTAAGTTTGAAGTTGATGCGCTTACTTTGCTTTTTGCTCAAGTAGATGCTATGACTCAAAGATTGGACCGAATGAATGTTAATGTTGTGAATTCTAATGCCCCTTCCCCTTGTGAAATTTGTGGTTCTATTGAACATGTGACTTTGAATTGTCAAGTTAGGAGCCCTTTTTTCCCAGACCCTAGTGAAGTTAACTATGTTCAAAACTTCAACCCGAGACCGGCCAATGACCCTTACTCTAGTACCTACAATATGGGTTAGAAGAATCTTCCGAATTTCTCATATAGGTCTAATCCAAACCCTTCAAATATGCCCCCAATGAATGCTAAACCACCTCCCGGTTTTCAAAGACCTCATTTCCCTTCTCAAGTACCCTAAAAGTCCAATTTAGAAGCAATGATGGAAAGTATGCTTATGGCACAATCAAAACAGGATGAGTATATTAAGCAATTAGCCTTAAAGGTTGATGTGCTTACTACTCATAATAGGATGTTGGAAGCCCGGATTGCCCAAAAAGCTAGCTTTTCATGTACACCGCCAGATAGACTTCCTAGCAAGCCCAAACCTAACCCTCGAGAGCATTGAAACTGTGTCACCTTGAAGGAAGAAGTAGAGGACCTCACTGACCCTGAGGATATACCAATGGAAGAGGGTAGGGAAATAATCATGGTTGGAAGTAAGGGGAAGAATGATGGTGGCAAGACTACCACATTGATAGAGAATGACAGTATAGAGATCCCCACAATTTTTCCACCTAAGCTCCCTAACCCAGGTAGTTTTTCTATCCCTTGCATTGTGGGAAAGGTGAAAATTGAGAAAGCTTTATGCGATCTAGGTGCAAGCATCAATATAATGCCATATTCTTTGTTTCATAAGCTTTACCTAGGACCATTACAGGTCACACCCTTTTCACTACAGTTAGCAGACAGTTCTGAGACGCAACCCATAGGCAGATTGGATAATGTGCCAATCAATATCGGAGATATTTAGGTGTTGGAGGACTTTATCATAGTTGATATGCTCGAGATCGATGATGCTCAAATTATCTTAGGTCGGCCTATTTTGGCTACAACTAGTTGCCACATTGATGTAAGAAAGGGACATATAATTTTTTAGGTGGAAGGACGCTATGTTGTGTTTTGTCATTCGAAGGAGAAAGTGGTTTCTCCTAATTCTTCTTTATTGGATGATTTTCTCCCTTCCCCTAAGATTGACATAGAGGATGTCTTGAATTGCGAAGATCCTCATGACTTTGACTGGATTTCTCATGAGGGCCCCGAGCAAAGGTATGTTAAAGTGGAGTTTGCTACTCCTATGCTGCCTAACATGCCTAAGATTGAGTCCCATGTTTCTAATAAGTCTTCTATGAGCGACTATTGCAGGTTTGCCCAGGCTGTTCTCTCTTTGCCCTTTATGGAAGGATTGGATGCAGATTTTGATTTGGGGGTTGAACAAGTTGATAGTAGCCCGTCTGATGGGCTACGAGTGCGCTTTGTTTTGTATACTGATAATGCATTATGGAGTCAAGTTATGAAGACAAAGGACCTTCAACCCGAGCTTTTGCGATGGTACCTTTGACTGAAGAAGTTTGACTTTGTGGTATGTGATAAAGCCAACGTCCATACGCTTCCTAATTCGAAACAAGCATAGAAGAAGGGTCAAGCTCTTGACCTTAAAAGAGCGCTTCTTGGGAGGCAACCAGAGCACTTTTCCTTTTTTTTCTTTCTTTCCTTAGCTTTGATTTTTACTATTTTTTTTTGTAGTTTGTTAAAAAAAACAAAAACTATGAAATAAAATGTTTGCCACCAAGGCCACGATACTCAGCACCGCGACCATCGGGAGCCAACCCAGAAAAATTGAAATAAAAAGGAGTCAATAGACACCACGGTCTACGGTCCATGGTGACCTACTACGGCCCGCAGTCTAGGTTTTTGACCGTGATGCACCCTCATTTTCCCTCACACTTCATCTTCTTCATGACTCTCTCTCTCTCTACCTCCATTTTCTCTCTCTAAACCTACATAACTACAACCTTCATTCTTACCTCATTTCTTCTCAATTTTCATCCATTTTCTCCCAAAACCATCCCTTTGCACTTAATCTTTCCTCTTTCCATGCAAATTTCATCTCTTTCTTCTTCTTCTTCTTCTTCTTCTTCTTCTTCTTCAAACCCATCTCACTTTACTCATTGTAAAGCCTGTCGAGAGTTATAAATTTAACCACTACTTCGGTTATTAAATAATTTTTATAGCATAGGGAAGTAGGGATCGATCCACGAGGAAAGATTGTTGTAAATCTCTAGCTTAATCCTAAGTGATTTTACTAATTCAATTTATTAAATCAAAACTTAATAATTCTAAAATAATTAAAATCTAATGAATAAAAATCTAGAAAATAATTATGCTCCTAAATATTATGAATCATATTCTGGAAATAAAACAGTAAAAATATTTCATGAATAATCCAAAAAAATAAAATCAGAATAGTAACTGAATTTTAATAAAAACTCAAAACAGCAACTAATAATCAGAAAAATAAATATTAAAATTATCAAACAATAACCTAAAATATTATACTTAGACTGGACAGGTTTATAACTTCAGAATACTGTCAGATTAGTTTCAGGAAAATTAAATCAGAAACTTACTGCAGAATAAACAAGCAGAAAATTTAATCTGAAATTAAAAATAAAATAATCTGGATGAATAAAAATACAAAAATAATTAAGAAAATTACCCTAATTCTAGGACACAACTTTCTGAACCAAGAAAATACTTAATAATTTTAAATTAAAATTAAAAATCGAAATTTTCAGAATTAATTGCCTAAAAATCTGCACATATCAATGTCACACAATAATTCTCAAATATTATCAAATAAATTCCAAAAATCACGAAATTGAATATGAGCAGACTAGGACACTTTATAAACCCTAGGAATTATCTAAAATCGAAAAATAATAAAAATAACTATTTTTAGTCTAAGTTCAAACAAACCGGTAATTAAATACTAAAACTCAATCTAAAATTATAACCACTCCAAAAATCAAACTCTAAGCTATCTAAAATTACCTAGACACTCCTAAAATACTATACTTTTGGGGGGGGGGGGTTGATTGAAATTATATTCAAGCTATTAAAAATAGAACAAGAATTAACAAACAAATCAAATTAACTCTACGCAACAAATAATAATCAAAAATTATCAAATTTATGAAAGATACTTAGTATAACCTCAATCCACCATGCAAATTAATATTTATCATTAACACACAAGTTAATTTTATTCATGAGTTAAACTGTAGAAGAGATCCACCAACAGTTCTTCCCCGTTTTTTCTTAGATTTTAGTCTACTTAGGTCCAGCCCTAATATAAACCCTACTAATTTGATAATCTTTACACCAGCGGAAAAATTTAACCAAATTAGAGCATTAAGAATTAGAAAAACATCATTTAACACTTTGTAACCAATTTACCAGTAAATTGATTTAACAAAGATCTAAAGCGATTACCTAATTAAAAGAGATGGGTTTGAGCCATCCATGATTAATTAGAGTGATACCTAGGCCTAAAATATTATAACTTTTACATATTACAATCTTCTAAACTATCAATCGACATTGTATTTAATCAGCTAGCATGATTTAACACAAATTTCATAAACGATAAATACTAATCGCTAAAGAATCATGAATCGAAATCAACTAGGCATTAAAGCACAAAACTTGTTTCAAAATTATTAATTTAGCATGGCTTCAAGAAGATTATACTAAGCATAAAAGAAATTACTCACTCATATAAAAAATAAAATTACAATAAAAGCTCAAATATTTCATGTTTACTAGTAAACCTACCACAAAATAAATAAGACAAAGTAAATAATAATAATAATAATAATAATAATAATAATAATAATAATAATAATAATAATAATAATAATAATATTAATACACAAACAATCCTACTTTGCGTTTTTGGTGGACGACGACGATGATGCTCAAGCTGATGGTGACAATGGTGAAGCTGACTGATGGCATGATGTGATGATGAAGGTGGTGAAGGGGTTGATGGCTGTAACTGTGAGGGTGGTGTGTGTATGGAGGAGCTTGGCTGCGTGGGTAATTGAGCAGATTATGGGGAAGAGATGATGATGGTTAGGAGATAGATGAAGATGAAGATAGAGAAGAAAGAGGGGGTGTCGTGGAGGTGGGTTGGTGATGACGGTGACGATGGTGTGATGAAGATGGTGATGGTGGTTAAGTGACGTGAGGAAGAAGCTATTGAAGTTGATGTGTTAGGCGTGAAGGAGGTGAAGAAGATGATGGGGTTGTTGAAGAGGTGGTGGAGATGGCAACCGTGGCTGTTGAAGAAGAAGAGGCTGATGAAGAAGAAGATGATGGTGATGGAGAAAGATGGGGATGGCGTGGGGTGAGCGTGAAGGTGAAGAGAAGGAGGTGCTGAAAATTAAATTAGGTGGTGTTGGGTAGATGTATTAATAGGGTGAATGTCTAGGGTTTTTGTTTAGGTTTTCTTCTCCTCTTCTTCCTTAGATTTCTTCTTCCCCAAGACTTGTAGCTTCTCACCAACTCTTGAAATCCTAGCCCAAAATAATAATTCTCATAATTATTATTTTTGGACCGTCGTGTAGCCAAGTGTACAAAACTCGAGCTTCTACGTCCTCTCTTCTCCTCTTTATTAAATTAGCACTAACCCTGAAAAATATATAAAACAAATCAAATTAATCGAAATAATATATATAATATACTCAAAATAGTTATAAAAATAATGTATGATTTTTGACTTAACACTCATCCACCATACCCATCCTTTTCTCTCGCTTATTCTTCTTCTTTTTACTTAATTTCTTTATTTTCTTCTTCAGATTTTCTTATTTAGGTTTTAGTTTAGGTTTTTGTTTTATTTTGTAACAATGGCATCTACCAAGAGACAAAGGAGTATCAAGGAGCTTGGATCCTCAAGTCAAGCACCAACCCAACCTCAAAGTACATCTTGAACCTCCACCAATGCAAGATCTCAAGGTCATATTCTTCACCCCCCTGGTTTAAAGAATCCTGATCATGTTGCTAGATATAATTGTTTGAATGAACGCATGGTTGTGGCATCCAGATATTATGATGAGGAGTTGTTAGCTCGATTAGGAATGTTAGATGATATTCAGTGGTTATTTGCACGAGGTGGTATGGGACACTTTTTAGAAA
Source organism: Selenicereus undatus (assembly GCA_017589665.1). Lineage (NCBI taxonomy): Eukaryota > Viridiplantae > Streptophyta > Magnoliopsida > Caryophyllales > Cactaceae > Selenicereus > Selenicereus undatus. The sequence continues at coordinate 99,983,235 of JACYFF010019584.1, forward strand.
TAAAAGAGCATACATACTGGGACCTGACCTTAGACTTCCTGAGTACACTCCATGTCGAGGTCACTAGAGGCCTCAATGTCAAGCCGAGTACACATCCTTTTGCTTACATGGACAATTTTACGAGTTGAACTTAGGTACATTTAATGGTATATTCGGTTTTCCACCTAGTATGGATTTACCAAACTACCAAGTCCCCTGCGAATTCAATCCAAATGCATTTTACGGTGAACTTTCGGGAAGTGTTTGGTACAGCACTAGTTCATTGAAGTGCACTCATATTAGGAACCCTTGCATTAGAGTAGCTCAGTGCATCTTGACTTATTATTTCTTTGCTCGGGACGATAGTCTGAATGTCTCGAGATTATCTGAGTTGTACTTTTTGTCTTGTATGCTTGACGGTGTCCGACTTGAACACAGTTCTTTTTTGCCTAGACAATTGTATAGTGCTGCTGTTAGCACTAAAGGTAGGATAGTCATAGGTGATATTGTGACTACTATTGCTAGATTTTTAGGTATTGAGCCCAGCCCTGCGGATAGAGTTTCCGGGTCTGAGCGGCTTGATCAAGTTGCTTTTGAAATTATGAACTTTTGTAAAGTTGAGGTTGTGTGTTTATGTTGGATTTACGCTGGAGAATGACTTTTGTCACTTCCCAATGTCGATCGAACCACCTTACTTCACTGGGCTAACCTTTATTGGGTACCTGGGGATGACGACATTGTTCAACCCGCACCCCATCATCCAGCCCCTCATTCTAGTCAAGCAAGACTTAGTTCTTTCTCTCAACCACCCTGTCGTGACTATACCGACCTCCAAGACACCGTTAGATCCATTTAAGAGGAGCAAGTTTCCCTTCGAACATTTGTTGGTTCTGAGAGCACCCTTCTTCGGGACTTTGTCCAAGAGCGCCATGATGAGCTTCGTGGGATGCTTGTTATCCAGACTCAATATTTCCAGGACTATAGGGCATGTCTAGTGACCTGGCGGGATTGACATATCTCTTATGGCCAACCACCCCATCCTCCTCCACCACCTCATTTTTGATTGCTTTTACTACCCCCTTCCCTTTTTCTATTATGTTCCCACATTGAGGGCAACGTGTGATTCAAGCATGAGGGAGTTAGTCATTATATTTGGCGTTTGATGCCTGATTTGGTTTGGTGTGCTTGTACTTTATGTATGTTGTTTGTGATAGTTTTTGGAGTTTTTGTTTTAGGTTTTAGTTTTGTTTAGCAATATTTTAGTAAATGCATTTAGTTTTCTTTTCATTCAAGGTTGCATTTTTTTTATTAGTCGCTTTGCATTTTTGTTTGCATTGTTATTAGGAGCATGCATGTATTAGAGAAAAAAAATTTGAAAAAAAAATGAAAATTGAAAAAGAAAATCCTCTGATGATGATCTTTTTAGATTTGGTAGACTTTTATGGTTTAGTTTGATCCTTTGATTTGCCCAAATTGTGAATAAAATGTTTGAGAAATGAGTTTGCGAAAATGTGATCCATGTTTTAACCACATATTGAATGCGAATTGATTACCCCATGAGTCTTTATATGAATTTTGGCATGTGTTTACTAATGAGCTAGTTATAACCTTGGTAGATGTCCTATGAGGCTTTGGGTTTTTAGAGACTATTTATCAATTTAATCTCATATTTCTTTTATGTGTGACTCTTCCTTGACATCATTTCTCTAAAACTTGCTTTGATTCTCACTCAAGATCACATTTTGCATATGCATTTAGGCAATATGATTGAGGCATTTTTCTTTAATTTGTTAAACCCAACGGCCAAATAGCCACCTTTGTTGTATATTATATCCCTTGCTAGCCCCTTTGAGCCTATATCCGTTTTTCTTGATTTGAACATCCTATTATAGCCTATGGCTAAATGATTATCTTATCCTTAAGCCAAGACTAGAGGAGTGTTTCATTCTTTTGCATCAAGTTTGATAGGGTACTAGCAAGGTGGATTGTTCCCTTTTAGTGGGCTTTGGTTGTTTGGTGAAGGGATGTGAGATCTTGATAAATCTCTTGTCTAATTGTACAAAGTTTAAAGAAGAGTTGGAATTTAAAGTTCGTTATGAATTTCCCTTGGCTAACTCATTTGAAAAAGAAAAACAAAAAAAACAACACAAAATGAAAAAAAAAAAGAGAAGCGAAAAAAAGGGAAGAAAGTGTTAGCTTTGTTGGAATTTTAAATTCTTGTAATTTTTAACTCTGTCTCTTCAATTGGGGACGTATTTTGTTGATAAATTATAATGGTCTAAGAGGGATGTAGTATGATGCATTAGAATCGTTTAGCTCTTAGTCTATGGCTTTTAGCTCTTTATTTTCAAAACATTTGTTTTCCTCTTGCCTTTACCCATAGCCCCATTACAACCCTATGAAAGTCCTCATGATTGTCTAGTGTGTTTGCATTTTAGTGATGGTGAATTTGAGAGTCTTGTCAAGCTTATGGTCGATTTGAGTCTAAGGAATGAGAATTGAGGGAGCCTTTATATATATATACATTTTCAAACACATGAGTGATGAGTGCCATATAACTATAGTGAGGTTCTACCGGCCCTGCTAGCCTCACTTGTTTCATATCTTGAATGACTGTATTTGACGATTTAGGGGGATTGATTCAAGTTTGACATTGTGGTCTATCAACTGGTTTTTGAAAATTTCATTCCCTAATCTGTTTACTAATGATTTTTGCATAATTTTAGGCTACCTTTGGATCAGCTTTACTGGTGGAATGTTACCTATATCTAACCTAAGGAGGTTGTGTAAATTTTTGGTTTTAGCATTGCTTGAGGACAAGCAACAGTTTAAGCATGGGGGAGCTTGATAAGCGCTTAACGTATGCATCATTTTAGGGCTATTTTGCCTCTTTTTTAGGAGAATTATATGCTTTGTCATAATCTATACTCCTATTTTTGATTTATGCTTGGATATGGTTGTTTGATGTGTTTTGTAGGATCTTAGGCCTTCTTACCCAGCATTTGACCCTTATTAGATGTATTTTGACCTCCTTCACGGACACCCATATGGTGTTATGCCTGTGGAGTAAGAAAAGAGTAGAAAATCAGTTCCGGCCAAGACCACGGTCGGACCGTGGTACCTGTCGTGAACCGTGGTGAGGTGTGAAACTACTGCCCTGTCATCTTCCTTCAGATATGTGGCTAAAATGATCCAAAATTTTCTATAAAATGGCATCGTTCAGCAATAATGGAGAAGAGCTAGTATCGCATAGTCCATTTTCTTTCTTAAATTTTGTTCTTTTTAGCTAAAATTCTTAGTTTGATTATTGTTTTAGTGAGAAATCTTGAGTGTGTGTTTTTGATTTTGAGGTGATTTGAAGCCCTTGGTTGAAAGGCTATCCCAGTCAAGCTCTTCCTCTCAGATTTTGCCAAAATGTTGGCTAGTTGTTTAATTTTTAATCACATGTGGGTAGTTTATTTTGTCTAGGGATTTACTAGTTTATGAAAGTGTGGTTGGATCATGCTTTAATCTATATAATTGTGCTTATTTCATAATTGGTTTGATTTCGTTCTATCAAGTGATTATCATGTTGTGAGTGGCTTTTTGGCCAAAGTTTGCTTCACACTTGAACCAATTGAATGAAAAACTGAAAGGTGACATTTGATTGTTAGACTACTTGATGAAACCTGACATAATGTTGTCTCGAAGGAGAGATTTGCATATTACGAGGACTAGAGTGTAATCAAAGATATTCAACTTGGATTAAGACAAATTAGTTTGAAAGAATGACTTTTGCTTAATTTACGCAAATTTGGTTGATTTCGAAAGAATTGACTAAATTTTTGTAGAGATTGCAATTCCTTGAGATTAACCAATTAGAGAAAAGTACATGCTTATCATTTTGATCCAATCAACTTTCATTACTACATGAATTCCTAGACATTTTTCCTTAATTGATTTAAAATTAGTGAAGTAGAAGCTGTTAAATTGAAACACCTTGAATTAGAATTTTACTTGGCATCTTTTGATAGACAAAGCTCGATATATTACGTTGGTTCTTGAAGACTGATCTTTTTATCTATACTACTACTACCTGTGCGCTTGCGGCAGTGGTTAGTGTGTAAAGTGAGTAAGAAGAAACCGACTGATGTGATACCATGGCTATCTCCTGATGTTCGGCGATAGTTGCAGAATCACAAGCAGATATCAACAAGGTTTTTGAAGAGATTGAGGCAATCCGGGCTGAACAAAGTCACTGGGCCTAAAGCTTGGACTTGTCATATTCAAGGATGACTTTCAGCTTCTGCAATTGCAACGTAGATGGTACGCATTTGCTTATTCAGGTTGTGTTTTAATAATGTCAGGCCATTTAGAACATTTAGTTCCTTACATAATTTTGGAATTTACTCACATAGCTGAAAGCGGGAGAGATACTCACTGCTGTGAAGTTGTCTTCCAGAATACATATGAAGGCCAAGGATAAAAATTTCACAGATGATCGAGCAAAGGCTGTGTGGGTATGTATCAAACCATTGAAGTGTCAACCTCCTTGTGCTACCTTTTTTGATGTTTATCAGTAGTTAAACATATTCACATTAAAGTCATTAACCAAGTTCTCTCGAATACAATCCAGATTTAATTAAGTCATTAATGAATAGCACATATCGTATGATATTTTAACAGAGGCTCTGGTCTTCTCATTGCGTACATGGTTCTGTTGATCTAAGTTTGTGGTGTTCAAAAAAAATATTCGTTGTGTAATTTGTTCCTTGACCAATCTGCTTGTGTGAGATGCTGAAATGAGATGATTCTTGAATGTTGCCTGATGCTATATACGGTTTGTATCAGTTAAGTAATTTGTGGCCAATCTGTGATGCATTAAGACCTAGGTAACAAAAACATGTCTTGGGGTGACTATGCTGGCCAATGTTATACAACCACTAGCCAGGCAGAAAACTGACCTTGCTTCAGATAGTTTGAAAAAAGTCTGCAATCTTGGGTTGATTGTGGTTGGAAGTCTTATTTGTGGAATACTATACTAGTACTGTGATGTGGGGTTGATTGTTGCTTATGAAATGAGATGGTTCTTAGTTAATTGATATTTTCTACTATGATATTGTGATATGGGGTTAACTATGTGATAATTTCTTATAAGTTGCCTCTGTCCTTCTCATTGTGCACATAGTCTTCTTGATATGAGTTTAAGGGATTGGAGTGGGTGGAGATTTCTTTTTAAAAACTTTCATAAAGTTGGCTCTGTTCTTATCCTAAAGTATGTCCACCATAGAGCTTCAAAGCCAAGGAGTCACCATAGTTTGTAGCTTACATAAGCAGTCATGCATGTACATAGCATACATAATTTTTTGCTCTTCTCTTGGGGGGGGGGGAATTCTGTATCAAGGGAAAAAATTGTTATACTCATGCATGTACATAGCATACATAAGTAGTCAAGTACTGTTTTTCTGAAGGTAACAGATACATTTTCCGGAATCACCACAGTCAGTAGCTTACACTCCCATCGCAAGCAATCAGTAGCTTAGACTCCCATCACAGCTTGTTTATCATGCTTGGTGTGCAGTTTAATGAAATAATTTTCGTAACCTTTGTATTTTGGAAATAATTTTCAAGAGAAATATCAATCATTGAAAATGGCAAAACAAGTTCCCCCATCACAAGAGGATGATAGCCTTTTCCTGGAAACGGTTGGGGATGCAGCGAGAAAGGCACCGTTTATGGGTTGGGCAATAGTGCTGCTCTTTTCTACGAGAAGCCAGTAAATCACACCACTTCGAAGAAGTCTTCTTACACTCCCTCTATCGTATCACAGATTCAAACTGAATTAGATTCGACAAGGACCGAGCTTAACTCCACCAAGACTGAACTACAACAACAACGTATTTCAATGGAACAGCAACGACAAAGGATGGAGGAGTAGCAAATATGGAAGAGCATAAACATAGGATGGAGGAGTAAGAATGAATGCTAGATGCACAATGTAAGATGACGGAGGATCAAAAACAAGCCTTGCTTGGTATGCAATCCCAAATGGCACTCATGTCTCGCTTGCTTGATCAACCATCAGATCTCCATGATTCAGAAAGTATTTCCACCATAGAGCATTCATAAGGAGTGGGTGGAGATTTCTTTATGAAAACTTTCATAAAGTTGGCTCTACTCTTCTCCTAAAGTATGTCCACCATAGAGCTTCAGAGCCAAGGAGTCACCACAGTTTGTAGGTTACATAAACAGTCATGCATGTACATAGCATACATAATTTTCTGCTCTTCTTTGGGGGGGGGGTTTCGTATCAGGAGAAAACAATAAACAGTCAAGTATTATTTTTCTGAAGGTAACAGATACATTTTTCGGAATCACCATAGTTAGTAGCTTACACTCCCATCACAAGTAATCAGTAGCTTAAACTCCCATCATAGCCTGTTTATCATGCTTGGTGTGCAGTTTAATGAGATAATTTTCGTAACTTTTGTATTTTCGAAATAATTGAGAAATATCAATCATTAAAAATGGCAAAACAAGTTCCTCGATCACAAGAGGATGATAGCCTTTTCCTGGAAGCAGTTGGCGGATGGAGCGAGAAAGGCACTGTTTATGGGTTGGGCAATAGTCCTGCTCTTTTCTACAAGAAGCCAGTAAATCACACCACTTCAAAGAAGTCTTCTTACACTCCCTTTGTCATCTCACAACTTCAAACTGAATTAGATTCGACGAAGACCGAGCTTAACTCCACAAAGACTGAACTACAACAACAACATATTTCAATGGAAGAGCAATGACAAAGGATGGAGGAGCAGCAAAGACAGCTCGGATAGCAATAAAGAAAGATGGAAGAGCAGAAACATAGGATGGAGGAGCAACAACGAATGTTAGAGGCACAATGTAAGATGATGAAGGATCAGAAACAAGCCTTGTTAGGTATGCAATCCCAAATGACACTTATGTCCAGCTTGCTTGGTCATCCATCAGATCTCCATGATTTAGAGAAGTAGACTACTTGAAATTATATGCACATACATGCCTTCTGATTTTGGGTGCTTTGGATTTCTGCTATGCATATATCTTTACTTTTGTAGATCTCAATTATCTTACTTAAGGATCCTTATAGATTTGTATTTTGGAGTATTACATACTTACAAATCTTGATCTTTTGTGTAGGGTTGCAAATTTAGCAAATGGCTCTACCTTTTGAAATTGACATTATTGTAGAAGCTCATACATATGTTATGTATTCTACTTGCAAATCGTTGAGTTGTGTTTTCTTATGGCTTTATTGGAAGAGGTGTTGTCCAGAATCAATTTGGCACCAATATAGAAACAGGGAGATTAGCTCAAAACCTAAAATTTGACACCAATATGGGTTTGTAATTGCTGTCCAGAACTTGTTTGGTTTCAAAATTTTGAAACCAAACAGCCTGGTCTGTTTAAAACATCAGAAACTAATGGCTTTATTTGGTTTCCAAATATTAGAAATCGATCATTGCATTTGGTTTATGATATTTGAAATCGATGTACGGATGCAATTTTTTTATATTAGAAACTGATGGCTTTGTTTGGCTTCCAAATATCAAAAATCAATAGCTTGATTCGGTTTCCAAATATTAGAAACCGAAGTGTAAATGGTTTCAAATGTCGGTTTTTGATTTAGAAACTGAATCAAATTCAGTTTTAGAAGTGGTTTGCAACCAAGCTTGTGGAAATGGGCAATTTTGGGTTTCAAATCGGTTTCTAATTGCATTTAAAAGCTTATTTTTCCTTTTTGAAACGGGATATTTCAGTTTCTAAACGCGTGTTTCGTTGTAGTGATTAATTGATCTGATTAATTGATTCAGTATATGGCATCTTTCACTATTAATCAATGCCCCCCCAACTTTTCATCTAGGTCAAGCAATTCATTAAAATCTCCAATAATAATAAACCAACGTAGGTGAAAGATAGAGTTCAAAAGAGGAAGCTTATCCCAAAAAGGTTGCTTTTCTCGTTCTTTTGTTGGACCGTAAATGCCTAAAATGATAATTTCTAGTTGCTACGTTTATCTTTGACATAGAGGTGAATCGTTGTATCATCCTTACCTAAAATGTGGACCGAAACATTGGTGGGAATCCATAAAACCTATATGCCTCCCGCATGATGAACAGGGTGGACTACTTAATATTTTTCATAACCCAATTTGGGCATAGTTCGATTGGTATTATTCTTGTTGACCGTAGTTTCACTTAAGAACACAATGTCGGGTCTATGTATGTTCTTATGCAGTTGATTTCTGCAATAATACTTTGTCTTTTGATGCCTTGGGCATTCCAGCATACTACTTTCATATAATCACTAATAATTGTGAGTTACAATTATGGATTTATCTATCCCTAAGGGTTGATCTGATATAGTGCTACATTCATAACAGGTCTATGAAAGTTTTTAACCCCTCTGGGGTTAGCCTTTGTTTGAGTCTTGGAGACAACAATGTGTCCTGTTGTTTCACTCATCCGTTTGGTCCAAAATTTGAGTCTTGGAAACAACAATATAACCTATTGTTTCAGTCACCCACTCGATCCAAATTTGAGTCTTGGAAACAGCAGAATAACCTGTTGTTTCACTTACCCACTCATTAGTCCATATATTATTATAATGCATCAGAATACATGTAAAATAGTCATTGGAGATCACAAAGAATTATCACCTCGCTAAGTAGTACATGTTTATGAAAAACTGTATATGCACTACATGGTAATAAATAGGCATAAGATTTGATATATAGAATATCTTTACTGTACACTTTGGGTCTTAGTTGATTGTTCATGGTAATCGTCATAGTCTTGATTGTGTGTGCAACAAATATACGAAATAAATAGGACTAAAATTGGAATTCATGGAAGCACCATACACAACATAGCTAATCCACGCATTCCTACTAAGTGTAGCTCCCAACATAATTAATTTAGGGAAATGACCATATCTATAATGCAGGCAAGGAATGAAAGATGAACATACCTTAGACAATAAAAGAAAACTTAAAGACCTACCCATAAAGTTGGATCGTCATTTGCTTTCGACCGATTGAAGCCATGCTTCACCATATAGAAAGATTGAGACTATTAACTGTGTCTTCAACTCCGTTTTTCCAGCTTGGTTCATCAAGTTTTATCAAATCCAACCAAGCCTAGAGATCCTCAGACATCTCAACTAGATGGGAAACTATCGATTTGGCTTCTAATGCTCCCAGATCTGAATTGACGGGGAAGCAAAAATCCATATAAGAGCGATCAAGACTAGAACCTTTAGCATAGGTGGCTTCAGATAGTGGTGTAGATCGACAAATCTTGACCATTATAGTTTGCAAGGTCTCCATAATCATCACCGTCGACATCTCTACAAGTGGTTCTTTGAGAAAAAGCAATTTGATTATCAACCTGTAGACAAAGATTTAATCTCTTATTGAGCAGAAATAATTTCTTTTCTAATTTTTCTACTCATTTCAAATCCCAACAAGTGAGTTTGAGGCAACCTATAAACACTAATATGCCTAGAATGGTGTCTATTGAGGAAAATACCCAGCTCATTTTTGCTATTTCCCCTCAAGAAATTAAAGATGCAGTGTTCCAAATGGACCCATCTAAAGCACCAGGGCTTGATGGATTTGGTGCTGCTTTTTTCCAGAAACATTGGCATGTTATTGGGAACAATATTAGGAAATGTATTTTGAACTTTTTCCAAGAAGGGAAACTATTAAGAGAAGTCAATCATACTCTAATCACATCGATTTCAAAAATAGATAATCCTACTATGACGGGCCAGTTTAGGCCTATTAGCCTTTGTAATACTCTATATAAAGTCATTTCTAAGATCCTCATGAATAGAATGAGACCGATATTAGAGCGTATTATTAGTCATGTTAATTTATACCAGCAAGAGCAATCCATGATAACATACTTGTGCCACATGAGATTATGAACAAATTCAATTACATGAAGGTTAAGCAAGCTTATTTAGCTCTCAAATTGGATATGGAAAAAGCTTATGATAGACTTGAATGAGATTTTATTTTCTCTTGTCTAAAAGATTTTGGATTTCGTGCCAATTAGATTAGTTGGATACGTGAATGTATCACAAATGTGTCATATTCTATTAATGATAATGTTAATGATGAGGTATGCGGTTTTATTAAACCCTCGAGGGGTATTCGGCAAGGTGATCCTCTTTCCCCGCATCTGTTTATTTTGTGCATGGATGTCCTTGCTCAGAGGTTTCACCTCGCAACATCTGAAACTAAATCAAGAATTGAGATTAAAATATGCCCTACAGCATAGAAAATCCCTTGCCTCCTTTTTGCCGATGATAGCCTAATTTTTTGAAAATCTAATTTACAAACTTGTCATAAGCTTCTTTCTATAGTTTCGCAATTCTGTAGTCAATCTGGATAACTTATTAATTTTTAGATATCAGCACTTGTCTTTTCTAAAAATGCTACTACAGCGGCCAAATCATCTGTAGCAGCAGTGTTCAATGTACCTCATCGAGAATCTTTGGGCAAGGACCTTGGCTGCCCCATTTTCCAAGGAAAGGCTTCACCTACTTCATTTTTAGAGCTACTTTGTAAAGCAGATAGTAAGTTGCAAACTTGGAAAGCTAGTTCCATCTCTAAAGCAGGTAGAGTGGTTCTAACGTAGTCTAATTTGGAGTCTCTTCCTAGTCACACAATGCAATGGTTTAAATTGTCTAAATCTACGTCCAATAATCTTGATAGAATTAATCAAGATTTTTTTTGGAAAAAATTGGACACATAAAAAGGTCTCCCTATGGTGTCCTGGGATAAAATATGTCGCCCAAAAAAGATGAGTGGACTTGGACTTCACAAAACTGAGGCCGTCAATAAAGCATTCTTGTGTAAGCTTTCTTCGAATTATCTTACTGAGCCGAACAATTTTTGGGTCAAAGTTATGCGTGCCAAATATCCCATGGCTTCGGATTTCTTAACTTGTACTTTTAAATGTAATGATTCTTGGATTTGGAAATGCTTACTTCAAAATAGAGAGCTCTTTCGCAAAGGAATTCATTGGAAAGTTGGGAATGGACATTCCATCAGGTTCTGGTATGATAATTAGTGTGGGGAGGAGAACATTCTTGAGATGCTTCATTTGGAAGAGCACGATGTTCCAAACATTAGTACCGCAGTAAGTGATTTCATTACTCCTAATAAGGAATTGAATTTTCTTTTGCTCAATTCTTTTTTGCCAAATGAGATCTACAATTTAATTAAGAGTATTCCTATTCCCTCTCATGATATTAAAGACTCCTTTTGTTGGGGTTTGTTAGGAAGTGGTTCATTTTCCGCTAAATCTACAACATAAAAGCACATGATATTCCTTTAAAGATCCAAAATCCTTGAAAATTTGCTTGGATTTGGAAGCTTGATATCATGCCTAAACTAAAGCTTTTCCTTTGGCAAATTTATCACAATGCCTTAGCTACTCGTGTTAACTTGCTTAAAAGGGGTTGAATTTAGACCCAATTTGCCCTCTTTGTCATGCTGAATTAGTCTACAAATTATCTCTTTATCCAATGTTTAATAACTAAGGGTACTTAGGACTTGGCACACCAGCATGAGTGGGTTGACTTGAATATTTCTCAACTTGGAATTATACCAGTCTTTGATATTTTAAAATTTGCTAGAGTCCAAACAAACCATAACGAGGCTAACCGCATTGTTTCTCTTCTATGGAGCATCTGGAAGAGTCGTAATGTTGTAGTATTCAAAAATAAAATTTATAATTCTACACGAGCAATTATTCGAGCCAAAAAAATTTGGGCTAAGTGGAGGGTTAGGAAAAGATTCGATTTGGATGCATCATCTACATCTCACCATAATTCTCATCCGAGTCCCATGCCCTCATTTTTCATCAACTGGGCTAAACCACCAGGAAGATTCGTCAAAATCAACTTTGATGGATCACAATCTTCTTCTTCAGCTACTAGAGGTTTCGTCATCGGAGATTGGATTGGAAGATTTCTTCAAGCTGGGACTACGAATCTTGGAGAAGCCTTAGTTTTAGTAGCAAAAGCAACCGCAATGGTGTACGTGTAGCAGTTCAAGTAGGATATCGTTTACTAGTTCTTGAAGGTGATAATCAGTTATCAAAGCCTTAGGGGGAGAAATCCAGATTCCTTGAGATATTCAAACTAGTTGAAGACACAAAAATCTACCTCAACTCTTGCATCCAAGCATTTGTGCATCATATTTTCATAGAAGAAAATCAAGTAGCAGACTGGTTGGCCAAGTTTGATCTTTCTATTTCTTCTTCTGTTATGTGGTTCTCTATCCCTTGTACCTCATTTCTTTGTATCCTCATTGAGGATACCATAGGTAGATCCCTTGAGAGAAGAGTTGCCTAATCGTTGCATCACTTACCATTTAAAAAAAAAAAATAGACAAAGATTCAAGGACTAATTAACAAATTAAAACACCAAAAAATAGAAAATAGATTTAGAAAGAGAGGGATTCGAACCCTCGTTACAAATGAATTGTACAAATTTCATTTTTTGAGGATCGACGAATCAAAAATTTAGAAAAATAAATAAATATTTCTAGGGATTCTTTTTAATGACTTGTTCCCTTTTTCCCTTTTGCGAAAATTGTCAAAAATAATGGTGGCGTCGTAAAAATCGGCATAGTAGTTCACCATTTAAAAAAAAATTATTTTCACCCCGCCCTTCTTTATCTCTAAAAATAAGGATAAAAAAATCCTCCTTTTTTTTTGGAACTTACTCACTTAATCAAATTCCAACTCAACGCCTTTTGTGAGATTTTGATAAGGGATTGAGCGACAGAAATTTTGAGAATTCAAGAGTAGGTCATAGCGAGATGAGTCGAAAATCAAAATTTATTAGAAGCTTGGTCGAATAATTTTTCAATTCATTTGTGCCTGAGTTGAAGACTTCGGATCCTCCAATCACTCTTTTGATTTTGGAAAAGTATGAAGAGGGGCCTACAGAGAATGAGTGGGAAAACTGAAAAGTTGGAAAAAGAAGCCCAGGTACTTGGCTCCCAAAAGACATGCAAGAAATTGGACTCTTTCTTTTCAAGAAAGGAGATCAAAAAGTGGTTTCAACTACAACATGGTTATGTAAAATTATAAAAGCGTCTATGTGGTCCTAAATTATTTGATCACAACAATTAATATAAATTTAAACGTCAAAAAATACATATTCAATTGTTTTGCTTCTTCTAAAGTTTGCCATTTTCCATGCAACTTATAGATTACAACTAAGATGGACTCATTTAAAATTATAAGCATTATCATCAAGGTAAGTTTACTTATTTGTTGGCGTGTTCTAGGCACCCAGTGGTAGAATTTTTTTCAAAAAAAATACTTATATATAAAATATTTAAATTTTTTCAAATTTAGGGTAACTCAAAATTCGGTATTCGTATTTAGAATTTTAAGATCCATCACTACTTATTGTGACATTAATGTAGTATATTGTCGCGTGAAGGAGCCCAATGAGAAAATTGAGAATAAGTGTATTAAAAATTTAAATTAATAGCCTTGTTTAATCTTCAATTCACAGTATGCCATGTGTTAGAATCCTTCTTTTTTCCTTGTCATTCTAAGTAAGATTTGCTTCCATATTTTTTTCACTAAATTTTAGCAAATTTAATGTTTTACTTTCAGAAGTACTCAAAAGTACATAAGTAGATACATACAATAATTATGATGGTAAATAGATAAAATAACATAAATATTTTTTAGATCATTTTATGAAAAGGTTAAATTTATAATGTAAAGCCGTTGGATCTAACTTCTCCTTTAATAATTCATATTGGAAATAGCACATGTATCAAGTATATTCCTAATTACTCTGTTAGTACACTAAAGGCAAACAATTGATGCATATACTAATAAGTCACAAATAAAATATACATGCATATCAATTAACCAAACAATAGGAAAAAGAAGGAAATAAAATAATATTCATGCATATATACACTAATAAGTCATAAATAAAATTGATAATACAAGAAAAAATTAAATGCATCCATTTGCATTTCAACACTTGTCACAAAAACCAACCTATGTATTCAATTTTTATATATTGTATAGTAGACATCAATACGGTGACCGGAGACCAAAGAAAATAAAAAGAAAGAATAAACGATATTGATGTGAATCATGTCTGAATTGATCCCGGATGAATGTAATAGGTTTATCTCTATGACAAAATAATTTACATGTTAGTTTGTAGGTTTTCTGTTTTTTATGTTTTACTATCTTAAGGTTTATATTATTTAATAATTTTATTGACTTTTAACTTTTTGAATTAACTTTTTATAGCATTAAATAATATGTTTGCAAGAAAAAAGGGAATATTTTTAGTAATAAACAGTCATGCAGCATCTACAAAATATATTTGACCAAAGCAAATATAATTTCTAATGACAAAATACAATTTATCTAAAAAACTACTTTATTGATGCCCTATTCGCACGTCTGGCCGTCTTCTTCAATTGTTGTTCCAAGATGCAGCTTGGAGAAAAAATCCATAGCACTGTTATAATATCTTCTCAAAAACAATGTGTTGATCTAGTGGCATTTCTTTGGCTTAAATATTGATCCTTTGTCATAAAAGATCGCATTTGAAGTGTCGAATTATACTGAAGAATGACTTTGCCAAAGAACACTCATCACTTGACATTCAAGTGAATCAACTACAAAAAAGAAAACCAAATCAACCATAGCATAAGACTCTCACAGTCGGAGACACAAAATAACTCTCACAAATTGAGAGATAATTACTTTTTTTAATGGTAACTAATACTATAGGTAGCACGAAATTAATATAGTGCCACTCCATAAAATAAATTTAGTTGATTATTTAGATCGATTTAAATTAGTTTAATTTAATTTATTTAGTTGGATTAGGCTGAAAACAACTACTAAGTCAAAGCGTAAATGACTACCAATTGACCGACTCAAGTCAACTACCAAGTCTCCAGTCTAAGGCGCTGCTCAGCAAAATTAGCGGTTCAAGTAGTTCAGGTAGCGGATAGCATTTCCAATTTAGCTTTTAACGGATAGCTGTTTAGATGAGCAGTTGAAATAAATGTGTTGGGTAAATTTAGCTGTTGGATTTGTTGATTAATATAAATTGACATAAAAGCATATAGATAATTTCCAAAGATAAAATTTCCAAAGGATATTTTTTGGTAAAAAAATATGAAACGCTATTTTTGAAAGCAAAACGTTTTGAATGCAAAACGTTAATACTATTAGCTTTTTAATTTAGAAATGCTACATAAAACGCTATTTGAAATGCTAGTAAAAATACTATGTTACCGAACACTAACAATTACCTGATAAGTATATTGATTTAGTCAAAACGCCAAACGCTACTCAAAACGTTGTTGCCGAACACGCCCTAAATGTAATACCTTGAAAAATTGATGATTTATTTAATGAGAAATTATTATTTATGCATGGGATTCAGAAGAGATTCTTTCTACTTAACTTTATGTTTAGATAGTTAGCCCAAAATCTCACACGATGATTTAACAATATATGTCTCAACCCAACAACATTACTAGAGTAATTATTATTACTACTACTACTACTATTATTATTATTATTACTATTATTATTATTATTATTATTATTATTATTATTATTATGTCTTATACAATTATGAAGATGCTGGCTTCAACACAAGTAGAATAAGGACTTCCCCAAAATAGGTCTAAGGACTAAGTCTTGTTTTTGTCACAAATGTTCATTATTGACCCAAGTGATCTTAGGAGAGACAGAGAGAGAGAGATAATGGCTTGATCGTGCCGTTCAGGAGGGGGCTTGATTTAATGGATTTTGTCACCCTAATTATTATTACCACATGGTTAATTCTCCCTAATCACCTTTATTAGGGCATCCACAGTCAGAGCTTCATTTTTTGAAACTCAGGTCTGCCACGTCAGTATGAGTTTCACTTACATTTCATTCAATTTTTCAGCCAGTGGAACTCATTTCAGGACAATTAATTATCATGGAGCCCACAATTTGAACTTAATTTATTACTTTTTATTTTTTATGTTGTGTTTGTGTTTTAACTTTTGTAACATATGTGAATGTTTTTATTTTTCGAGAGTAAGAAATATTTATTTTATTGACATAAAAATGTATAAATTGATTTTAATTTTTCTTATTATTTTTAACTTCCACAACTCTAGCTCCAATATTTATACACTAATTAAATCATTCAAAAGAAAGAAAATTACATTTCCAAACAAAAAAGTATTCGTTAAAAACACAACGGATGTATCTGGCACTTTTCCCCAGCGTAAAAACAGTAAAATCATTAAATTTCGCTTGTTCCCCAGCCTTTCCATCAAAACGCGTCGTTCCCTTAAGCTCCAGCTCTTCAAACGCTGCGTTTAGGTGACACAAAAAGACAAAAAAAATCACGCGGGATGGAACTCACTGGAGTTCCACCCTGGGGTCCATGACACGCATGGCAGAGGCTGGAGCTGACGGGTGTCACACGCGGGCCACAAGCTGGGAATGCCCTTAGGAATTTAGTTGATTTCAAGAGAATGGTCTTTACTAAGTTAATGTACTTACCTTGGGAACCTTGGCACACTTCACCTAACTCACCCCTAATTTTCTGTGCAAAATAATGTTATAAGGGGATTAAATCTATCTTGCAATGCTCCCTACAAGTATCAAATCTCATCCTCACTATGCCACACATCATCTGGTGTTTACTACACCCCCCCCCCAAATTGAGCAAAGTTAATGAACTAGCGATGCTTTGACCCACGTAAGTGAAGGATCGAGTAACATGATCATGGTCGACCTATTATTGCCTTCGTGACTTCGTTGTTAAGCTTGTGTGGCCTACTTGTCATCTTATCTAGGGCACATGAAGGTGTAGATTGCTTCAACTAAATTTTTTAAAACAATCGCAAAAGCTAAGGTATAGTGTGATGGTTATCCTGATGCTTATATTGTTTTACTGAATCTTTGTGACTAATGAAGTGTAAAATGAATTAATTGTTTTAATTGTTTTGTCACATTAACCGGACCCTCTTATTGTTCTATTATACGTTGACTAATGAAGACTAGGCTTCTCAATCGACCCAAGTATATATGTGCACATAGATTAAATTATCGCAATGGAGATTCTATCTCTTACTGGTAAATGTTTTACTAATGGTACCATAGTCCAATAATATTGGGTGCCTCCATGAGATAATTAAAAGAGCAAATGTTTTACTCAATTTGCTAAATAAAATTAATTTAATTGTGCATTGAATTATTTTACTATATAATATCATATTATACTAGGTACTTTTGGTGACTGTTTTATGTTTTCTATTTTACTATATAATGTCATATTGTATAGTGTTAACTATTTACATGACACTAGGGTTATACCCTTACGATGTATGGGTGTGAGTTAAATAATTTTTTAATGTATTATGAGAATAGATTTTTTAATAAAAAAGCAAACTATAAATTGATGTATTATATTATTTTGTTGATGCAAAAGTAAAGTGAGTCTTGTTTAGTTTTTTCTCTACTAATAACATACTTTTTTATTCTTAATTAATATCTAACTCATATTTTTTGTTGTGTTTGCATCATTAAATCATATATATTTTATAAAGAAATGTATGTAAGAAGTTACCTTATTAAATAGAATTAATATTGTATTAAATTTACATCCATCCTACATAACCTTTTCTTTTTATTTTAAATCTCATGTAGCATTCTATGTTGCATTAAAGTATTTCTCATGGCTATTCACTCCTATGTGGCATCCTACATGGCAAGCTTACGTGTCTCTAATACATGAGTTTAATCCAACTTTTAATATATATATATATATATGATAGGACTTATAGTAATGGCTCCATAGAACTATTCAATTGGAATGAAATTTTATTAGCTCCTTTTGTCTCTTCCTTTATTGCAACCAATGTTATTGTTCATCGTATGAGTCTTGCGTCACCTCTTAGGTGACACGGCTTAGTGCGCCCGACTTTTAAGCTTCCGCCTAAATAAGATAATTTTTAAAAGTAATTCTCCCAAAATGTCGTACACCAAGTGGACATATAAGTCATAAATCCTAAAGGGAGGCTCTCCCTATAAATATGACTTTACCTCGATTATTCAGTGGGTCGAAAATTCATTCATTCTCGAGCCATTTTGAAGACTCAAGCTCCCAAGCATCCTCTTTCTGGAAGAAGACAATGACCACCTCATGCACATACTATTCATTCTTGAAGATTAAAAGATTGAGCCACTTAGACCCTCTTTCCCGATGAAATTCAAGCTAGCTGACCCTCCTTTAAGTATAAATTAGGGATCAAATCAGAGGAATTATTTATTTGCTCATCTTGTAAAAAATCCCAGAGATTGTATCCATATCTTTTAAATTAATACAAAAATTAAATTTGTCCATATTTCTTGTGTTATTTAATTTAGACTCGAAATTTGTGTTTATAAATTTTGGCATACTCAGTGGGACCATATCGGCTCTCATCTCTGTTTTTGAAGATCAAAGATTTTTACGAAGAAGTCATGGCTACGAAGAACGGTGTCTCTCGATATTCTAGAAGCATTGGATCTATCTCTCACAAAACCTTTGATGCTGATGACATCTTCAGCAAGCGAAGTGGTGGAATGGTGTCAAGGAGCATAGCAAAAGCAACAACGACAATTTTCACAAAACAAACAGTGACACTTGTGCCCATGCAGTCACACAAAACCCAGCAACTTAGCTCTGGCGATCTTGATGGAGTTAGTAGAATTTCTGCTGCTAATCCTGCTGAAGGAAAATATATTGTCAATTTGAAGATGAAGCATGCAAAAAGTTTCTTATGAGATAGATGAAGTTCAAAGTGAAATTTTAACAGATTTTTTGACAAAAATTTGGGACGATTTTGTCAGAAAGTGATGCTTGTAACGAGTATTTTGACGGAATTTACTGCTGTAAAAAACGCTTGTCGAAATGGACTTTTCGACCTACCCGTCATTACTGACATAGCGATTTTGGACGGACCGGCAATTAACCACAATTATAGTGATGGAAAATTTTGACAAACTCACAGTCCATCAGTATACATTTTGACACAAACTAGACAGACTGACAGTCCGTCAGTGTACGTTTTGGTGAAACCATTGCCCATCACAACATGCATGATTTCTTGCTTTGTGAAGGTGAAACAAATTTTGAAGGGAGTAATGATGGAGTCGGTCACAATTTATGACGAACGCTATTTTTCTGCCAAAATTGTGACGAGTTCCCGTCAAAATTCCCATCACAATAAATTTTCTAAAATAAAAAAATCTTAAATTTTATATTATGGTTACATAGTTGAACTTCATAAAATTCCATGTCAACTTTTTAAAAATTTCATATCAACTATTTTGAACATTTAGAATGTATTGGCTAACTACAAATAGGAATTGAATTAATACAAAACCAGACGTGGCTTATATGAGCCAGTTTTAAGAGTTGCAGTCTTCCTTGCATGCCTGCTATCAACTTCAACTTCAGCAACATCAACTTCCTCACCATTAGAGCTTACATCAATAGGCACTTAATTGCAATCTTTTGAAGCCATGACTCTAAGACACCCCCCCCCCCCAAAAGATTAATCATCTTATAGTGGATGGAGAGCAAAACTCATAAAGGACATCAACACACATAGTAACAGATCATGCCTTTATTTTTGAATTTTAAAATACAATTGTTAAGAGAAATGACACTAGTATATATATGTATATGTATATATGCATATGTGTGTGTGTGTGTGTATTTGAATTTCAAAATAGAAGGGATGACAATGCTATTTAAGATAATTGTACATGTCTTTACTACTATTTGATAATAAGAATTTGAGATTAAATAAAACATAAATTTAACAAAGAAATGATTTAAATTAATAAAAACAACGTGAGCTGGGTGCTAAAAATGAAGAATATATTATTACAATAGAAAAAATAAATGTTTAATTGTTCATAAATTGAGTAATCTAACATATTAATTTATTTTTACTATTTAAAAAAATATTTGTTCAATTAGAAATATACTTTTTGACTATGCTTGAATTATATCTTTGCATTAAGTGGTATAACCCTGGTTTTTACGGGAACAACTTCTGCTATTTGTTGAAAGTGATAATCACTCAAACTCAACTTTATTTTTGATTTCCATCGTGTGTATTATTATGTTTTGCATTTCTAATTCTCCTCATATTCTTTTCCTAATCATCGTAAATACAACCACAACAATTATATCTCTACATGGTTTATAAGTCCAAGGGAAAACCATAACTTTGTTCCCATCAATCTTGAATTGACATAGTTAGCCAAATTAACTAGCCTAAAAATATGAAGAAGTATAGAAGATTAATAAAATAAGATGATACACATAGAATCCCCACTTTTGATTTGGTGCATTTAAATTTATTAGTGGTGGGAACGTCTTGCTTAGATTGAACACAGTTGACAAAATTAATTCAGACCCCGTTTTTTTTAGATGTCCTTTTTAGATTTCTAAAGGGAGCGTGACGATAGAAGTGTTGTTCAGTTAGGAAATTTTTTTTGGAGGGTCTTTGATCTTATAAATCAACATAATTTTACATGTTAAATGCTCTAAAATACCCAATTTGGTGGTCGCCACTATCAATTCTTAATTATTAGGTCTCTAGGTCTTGAATCCCTCGAATTTTCTAACCAAAAGAGTTTATCAATGGTTAGGTTGAAAAATTAGTTGGTAAGCTAAAAGCAATGGATATAAAAGATGAATTAATTAAAAGATCAACTTGTTCGTAAAAGAAAAATTTTACGTGTAATTTTATAATCTAGCACAATTAATTCTAGCAGCTTTTCATTCATTAGTCAAATTAAATACATAATATATCAATTTCTAAGCCAATTCAAAACAAACATTTCTAAGCAAATTCAAAACAAAATTTTCTGGAAAATGGAGATAGAGTGCTGGATTGGAACAAGAAACCACAAAAAAAAGAAAGACAGAGAGAGCAAGTAAGAGGCAAAATCTCATCGGAAATGGCCACCAAAATGATCTAATTTCGCATACCTTAAAAGGGAAGATGGAGACGGATCGATTAAGGCCAAGAAAAAAACATAATAGGAAACAAAATCGCCAAAAAAATCAAAGTGGCAGTATACTTGCCATAAATGCTACCACAGAATTTATGATTTGTAGATATGAAAAATAGAGATAGAGGAGATTCTAAATTAGAATAAGAAACCAAAAAAAAGAAAGAAAACGACATAAAGAGTAAGAGGTCAAGCCTAGCTCGCCAGAAAATGCTTCAAACACCACCAAAAAAGTGGAGATCTTAGGTCTCCAGAGAGAGGGAGGGAGCGGCAGATGGGTGGGTGAAAGAGTCTAAGAGAGAATCAAGCCAGCTTAATTAGGGTTTCTTCAAATAAGTGAAACTTGGGGGGGGGGGGGTGGAGGCTTTATACTAGGCGTCAAGGGTTGAAAAAACCTTGTACTCAATTTCTATGGACTTTCTCAGGCCAGCTAAAACTAAGCCAAAAATTTTCATTTCCCTCTTTCTTGTAAGCAAAAAAAATATAGACATAAAAAATATATTTTTTCAGAATTGTGACTGGTCCCATCACAATTCCTCAAAGAATCTGTCATGATTGCCATGGGCCCGTCACAATCGAGTCATTAGGTTCAACAATACACCCTGATTTTTTCGTCAAAATTTACATCAAGAACCACATAACTAACACACTGTTAAAATCTTTGCTTTTCCGTCAAAATATCCATCAAAATTTTTGGCAAATCAACAATTCGTCAAAAATTACATCAAGATCCGCATAACTGATACACCGCCAAAATCCTTGCTTTTACATCAAAATATACATTACAATTTCTAAAAGATCAACTTTCCCTCAAAATTCGACTGCAATTTTGTAGTGAAAGTTTCAATCTATATTATGGGAAATGGAAGATTGCTACAAAAGGAGTGATTCTTCTTCATCACCAAAAGGGGTTTGTCTCTCACGAACTAAAGTTGAGTCCTCAGATGCTGTTGTCATATTAGGCATGTTGACAAGAATGGTCAATTTAGAAGAGGAAATGGCAACATGAAAGCCATGTTACAGAATCCTATCAAGGAAAGCGAAGAAAAGGATGCACAAATCAAGCGCCAAGAAAGCAAGATTGCTAAGTTGATGAAGAAAATTAAAAAATAAAAAACAACCTAGCTAAATCCTCTAATATAGGCTATGACAGAAAGGAGGATGACAATAGGTCTAATCAAAGTGAAGTTTCTGAAGATGATGATGTGTCAAAGAAAGGTGACTAGCCGTACAACGATGTGCCAAGCAAGAGCTACAAGCCACACAATGATGCTTCAAACATGGGCGACAAGCCACACAACAACACATTAAAAAGGGCGACAAGATGCAAAACGATTTGTTTTCAGGTTCCATGATTATTAAACAGATCCAAGAATTTATTGTGAATGCAGTCAAGGCTTAGCTAAGAGGAGGCTCGCACAGAAGCCACTTGCACACCAAGCCTTGCACTAAGAGGATTGACACTTTTCGTATGTCGCATAGTTACCAAACTCCTACATTTCATCAATTAACCCAAAACATCACATTGCATACTTCATTGGAGCATGCAACAATAATGACACAAAAAGTGATCTCTTTGTTAGGCAGTTCATGCGCTCCTTGAAAGGCACTACATTCTGCTGGCACACAAACATTGCCCCTGAGTCCATCAATAATTGGGAGAAAATAGAGCTAGAGTTCTTAAACTGCGTCTACAGAATGTTATATCATCAACATGATCAAGCTGACTAACACTAGATAATAGGATAATGAGCCAATCATTGACTATATCAACAGTTGGCATGTCCTTTTACTGAAGTGCGAGGACTACCTATTCTAAGCTTTTGCTGTTGAGATATGCGTTCAAGGAATGGATTAGGACATACTTTACACTTTGAAAGTAAACAAGCCCAAGACTTTCAAGACTTAGTGACACGAGCTCATGACTAGGAGCTTATAGTTGCCAACCATGGCAAGAGACCCATTGTTAGTGATCCAATCACTTCCTTTAAAGACATGTCAAAAAGAGGTGATACATTCAAAGGGCTTCAAGAAGAGGAGTATCCCTTTCCTGATTTTAATACGCTAAAATTGTTGAACAAACTTCTTGAAAAGGGAGTTATAGCACTGCCAGAGTCAAAGTGTCACGAGAGAGCTGGAAAAGTAAATGATCTTGAATACTACAAGTATCACAGGATTGTCAACCACCCTCTTGATAAGTGTAGAGACTTTAAAGAACAAGTCATGCAAGTAGCAAAAGAGGGAAAAATCACACTAATTGAAGAAGAAATTGAAGAATTGGCCTAGATGTCCTAAACATAAGGAAGACTATGAACATTCATCACCCTAAGGGGTGAAGAGCATTTAAGAGATTCGTTGCAATTGAACAAAAAATGGCCATCAAGTCTTTAGGGGTTATTGTGATTTTTAATAATGATAAGTTTAAACCGCAAGTGCACGGTTCTCATTGTAGCATTTGAGCATCGATCTGCAGGGATGTGTTATGAATTTAGGCCATTAAAATTCAAATCGAAACTAGGATAAACTCAATATCTAAAACAAATAGTGTTAACCAAACCATTAATCATTACTAATAACATTAACGAAATTAAAGAACATGGACATCATTTGCCAACGAAAAGAAAACAAATAAATAAACTTATTCAACTAGGCATATTCATCCATTTGAATTCAAAGACCCATAAAATGATCTAATTCAATCAAGCAACTAAGTCAGCAAATAGCAAATGAAGAACAATCAATATAAACAAGCATTGAACCAATCAAATACCAAACAATGCAGTAAAAAGAAGAAGAACAAGAGGGCGAAATGTCTACATTTGGCAATGTAACGCCTCAAAATTTTTGTTACGTATTTTGATTTATGTTCAATATGTAAATTATGTGTATGTTGTACGCATTTTATTTTAGGAGCATGTGTGTGTTCGATGTTATTATGATTATTATGTTTTGGAGAATAATTAAGATATGTCTCATTTAGTAATTGTGCAAAAAAAAAGGAAAGAGAAAAGGGCGTCAAAGAAGGGGGCTTGACCAAAAAAAAAGAAAAAAGAAAAGAAAAGGGGGATTTTTGTTTTACATCTCACGTGATGTCTATCAAAAAGGGGAGGGGTTTTTGCTTTTCTTCTTCAACACAGCACACACGCACGACAGAGAGGGAAAGAGAGGCAGAGAGGAGGGAAGAAGAAGAGGAAAAGGAGAAGAAGAAGGAGAAAAAGAAGAGGAGAAGAAGAGGAAATTGGGTTTTTGATTTTGGATTTCAAGTTAAGGTGAGTAATTCTTATTTTTCTCAACTCTAAAATTGATTAGGGCAAGATTAATTTGTTGATTTATGTTCGAATTTGGAAAATTAATTGAGAATTGAAGCTATGAATTTGATGTTTTAAAATTTAGTAGATTAAAGCCCTAAATTCATTTGTTAAAAACTCACCTCTTTGACGTGTATGTTTAATTGTGATTTTTGGATTGATTGGGTATTGTGAATTGATGGGCATTTTGTGAATTTATCCAAACACATGTTAAACTATGAATTTTTAGATTGGTTATTGATATTGGATGAACAAGAGAGTAGAAAATTAGAGGTTGAATTTTTAAATTTTGCACACAGCCTGCCACTGTTTGATTTTTTTGTGAATTATTGGCTACACAAAAATTCCAACACGTTTTAATGTAGGTTACCCATAATATTTTAAAATTTAATGTAAATTTTCGTGAATTTTGGATATTTATTTTGTAAGTTACAAATTTTTGATTGAATCTGTCTGGTAAATTTGTGTAGAAATTCGGTTAATATTTTGATTATTGTAAGCTATTGGGTTGGATAAAAATTATGAAAAATTTACTGTAGAATATTAATGTCATTTTAAAATTTATTGTGAAGTTTTGTAAATTTTGGATGTGTAATTTGTGAGTTATGAATTTTTGATTGAAATTGCCCTGTTATTGTGTGCAAAAAGTCAGATGATGTTTGAATTACTGTGAGCTATTGGGTTTGATATAAATTATGAAATTTTTACTGTAAACTTCTGACAATGGCTCTAAAATTTATGTAAATTGTGATGAATTTTGGATGTGTATTTTAGGATTTATGAAGTTTCTATTGAGACTGCCCTGTTTTGGGTGCATGGTTTTCGGTTACTGTTTTAATTAGTTTGAAGGATTTGTTCGGATAAAAATTATCAAAATATTACTGGATATTACTCATGATATGGGGTGGTTGCTTGTAAACTTTTGTGAATTTTGGTTGTGTATGCTATAAGTTATGAATTTTTGGGTCAAAGTCTCTTGTTTCATGTAATTATGGATTATTTGTATGTTTAATCCGTAAATTAGATATGAATAGGCCATTGTTGCACTTCCTGAGAGTTCTTATTGTGTGATGAAATATGAGAAACTTATGAAAAGTATTTTGAATAGAATTATGCTTTTTTTGATTACGTTTTTGTTCAAATTATGGAATTGAATTTCTTTGAAAATGAAAATGTGATTATATGATTTCATTAAGTTATGTTTCATGAAAAAGAGGTTCATGCCTTGTCTGAGGCTATTACAGAGCGTTCTAGAGCTATGACCATAAAAGTAGTTGTCTTTGTGTTTGGAGTTGTGTGAGTCGTTGGTTGGTACCTTGAGTGGACACTGCCCGGTCCGCCAATTGACTCCTCAGTTTGTGTTATTTGGGAGTTGTGTGGGTCATTGGTTGGTACCTTGAGTGGGCACTGCTCAGTCCGCCAATTAACTCTTCACTTTGTGTTATGTGGGAGCTGTGTGGGTCCCTGGTTCTCCAGGATGTGAATGTGACCCCACAGTTTGTGATTTGAGGGCATCTACATACTCTAGAGCGTTGAGTCCCTGGTTGGTACCTTGAGTGGGCATCGCGCGATCCGCCAAGATGTGTTTGTGACCCTGTGTCTTGATGGTTCTTTGCGTGAGTTATGAGTTGATTTCCCCTAAACTAAAAGTTTTGCATTCAGGTAAGGATATGTGACGTGTTGTGAAATTGGTTTTGGCTTGGATTTGGACTTCGGATATGTTATGGAATTAGTTTGGCTTGAATTTGAATTTTAGATATGATATAGAATTGGGTTTCGTTTGGATTTGAAATTTGGATAACTTATGAAATTAATTTTGATCTCAATCTTGGATTTTGGATTTGAAGGTTCATTCAAAATATCTATGAGCATGTGATTGATTTTGAAATGCATATGTGAACGATAAGCATGTTTTAA
The DNA here is from genome assembly GCA_017589665.1 of Selenicereus undatus. Classification (NCBI taxonomy): domain Eukaryota; kingdom Viridiplantae; phylum Streptophyta; class Magnoliopsida; order Caryophyllales; family Cactaceae; genus Selenicereus; species Selenicereus undatus. The sequence goes on from JACYFF010019584.1 coordinate 100,009,552, forward strand.
GATACATGTTATGTGTTTATGGCTAGTGTGTGAACTTTTGTGTTAAGGTTGCTTTAATGTGTATGCCAATTATGGTTATGGGCGGGCCGTTAGGTTGCTTAGCAGATTTTGCTTTCTTTTGGACTCTAGTGAGGACTATGATCCCAAAATACGTGATTGGTATGGGACAATCATGGTTAGTTTAGTTAATAGACTAACAGCAGAGTTTGCTTAGGGACTTAAGTGAAAACAAGAGTTCTTAAATCGTACTTGGTATGGGACAAGTACGACTAAGCTACTCTAATTGCCCATTCCATAACATAAATTTGTTTGTGTGTGTTTGTGATATTTGTGAACATATTAGATATAGACAGTATGAGTTTGTTTTGATTCTTAAAGCATATGCGTGTTCTCGTATCGCCTTCTATATAGCATATGATATGTTATGTCTATATGTCATGAGATATGTGTACTGTGTGATTATGTGTTAACCGGTTAATGTGCAAAGTGTAACAACGGGAAAGATAAGGGTTATTCACTAGGCTCGGGGAGCTCATGACCTCACCATTTTTTCAAGTTTGGAAGCAAAAAGGGGTCGTAAGAGCATTAAGAAAGCTGGAATAGTTGTGAAACACTTTCGAAGAACTTAGTTGGGAATGCAGACCTCGTTATTTGCTTATGTTAGGCGTTATGTTTATTAAATGTAAGTATGGATGTATTTTGGGATTACATATGTGTAAGAACATTATGGGAACGGTTTAAGTATGCATGTAAAGCATGTTTTAGGATCACCCTACCCAACTTTGGTTATATTCGATAAAAGCTTCCACTGCTATTGGATATGAATAGGTCAATTAAGGTCAATAAGATCATAGAGCCTTGTGGGCACCCCTGACCGAGCGGCCACGTCCGTGATACGCTTGCCCCCCTTGGGTGGGGCATTACATGCAACAATTCCAAGTTCTTCAACTGAGCAGCCTCGATTCTTATATCCAAACCAACGAGCCAAAATTCGAACCAAAGAAAGTGTATCAAGTAATTGAACTCTATCTAGAACAATTCTAGATTAGAACTAGAACTTTTTACTCAAATTCAACAACCCAAGTCAAATTACAGTAATTGTGAAATTGAAATTCTAAAATTGAAAATAAAATTGAAAAAGAACGAAACCAAAAATTAAAGACCAAAATTAAACTCTACTCTATGCTACTCCCTTGTGCCTCAACCAACATCGTTTTTTTTTCCTTTCAATTTCTAGCCGAATTTCAGCCCTTTTCCATTAATTCTCGAATTAAATCTTCACCCTTCATTCTTGTAAGTGCTTGCACTAACTCCCAATTGATGAGTTAATCCCAATTGATGAGTTGATTATGGTGATGAGATTGGTTGGAACATATGAAGGAGATGAGTATAATGAAGGTGAAGGATAGGAAGACGAGAAGACAAGCGTTGGGGATGCAATTGGTGCCGGCTTCATGGGTGTTGCTTAAGTAAAAGAGATGTTGGATTATGGGTGAAGATGAAGAGGCGTGGGGGGACGTCTTCAGGATTTTGGGCGATCAAGGAGAAGGAAAAGAATAACAAAGGGAGCGCTGGGAGTCACGTGCATGCAGCTTGATTGGATTAAGTGAGGGGCAGGTAGCTGGGAATAAGTTAGGCGAGAACTGGACCTTATGTGAACAAAATGATTGGGCCCAGTGTGAGCTGAGGAGGAGATGGGCAGAGTCACGGTAAATTTTGCTAAATCTTATTTGAACAAATTATTTTAGTTTTTTTCAATTCCTACAAAATAGAAAAAATCATTAAAATTCTAATTTACTAATTTATTTTGAGCAAATTTTAGCTAATAAAAAGGTGTAAAATATCATAATTTGGGTTGAACAAATATTCCCACACCTCAATTTTGCTCATCATCAAGTAAAATAAAACTAGAAATCCTAGAAAAAGAAAAAGAAAACCCTAAGTCACTTCCATAGGAGTCACGGTCGCACTTAACATGTGTAACAATCCCTTTAAACCGCTAGGTTACTCCTAGTGGACGAGTAACGTCTTGTGAGGGTTTGTAGGAGATATATCCACAAAATCTATAGAAGGAAAACAGAAAATCAAAAATCTTTTTGGGGGTTTTTTTCCCCCAGAAACGCATATATATGACACCTGGCAACATATACACATTCCAACTAACCATATCAATCAAGTAACCTAGGCATTAGATCACATATAAATAGTACACATCAAGAAATTCTTAATCCCTACTAATGAAATCTATACTCAATCTTTCACCCCACTTAGAAAATAAGAACAAGCCCAACTGGTAGAACCTCACTTTTAGGAGCATGTGCAACATTCCCACTCATGTGTTCAAAATATAACAAGGTTTACTCAATTCATCTTCAAATCATACAAACTACCATAGACTTGCTAAAATTTTCAATTCTCCATTATTCAAATGCACAATGCAAAATGATAATTAAGAAGATTTTTCAGGGTTGTAATGGGGCTAACGATCAAAAGGGTTAGGAGAGGGACAAATTGATTCAGAAAATAAGGAACTAAAAGCCACGTAGCTAGTGATAGGGTTGTTCATTATTCGGTCCAAATCTAGACCGGACCGAAGACCGGCCTAGACCGGATCGAACTGAACCGAACCAAATGAATTCGATCGGGTCCATAGTCCACAAATTTTTTTGATTCAGTCTTCGCTCTGGTCCGGTCCAGTCCACCGGTCTGGACCGAGGACCGAATAAAAAAATTTAAAAACCGACTTTTTACGTGTTCAATTTCAATTTTCTTTTACAACTTGTAATTTCTCAAACGTTCAAGAATATTGATTTGTTTTACATGGTGGAAATATGTTGAAATGGTTCAAATTGAAGCAAATACAAGATGTGCATATCGTAAAATTTGCTAGCGTGACAATTCGGTTTGGCCTGGTTTTTTTCTGTCCGGTCCCGGTCCGGTCCACAGTCCATAACTTTTGTCTTATTTGGTTCTCGATCCAACCAGGTCCGGTCTGGTCTGGGTTTGGACCGATGAACACCCGTAGCTAATGAGCAGCCAAACACTTCCACTAACTATATTATACATTCTCCCAAAACAAAATAAGAACACACCCTTCAGAGGCAACCATTGGAAATGATATATGCAATGACTAGGCACTCATGCCAAACGTTCTTATTCACAACATTCTTTCTTTTTTTTTTAGGTAAGGTTTTTTTTCCCAATTTTTTCTTTCAATTTTTTCCTTTTTTAAAAAAATTGTTGTTCCTTACCTTTTCTTCTTTTTTTTCATTAAGAAAATGAATGAATGACATGTACGAAAATAAAACAACTCAATTTTCAAATGGTAACAATGATACATCTCCTCATATAACTAAGATCAGCAAACCAATTACATAAAGCACCCAAGAGCTACTCGCCAAATAATGAAGTGTTACTCCACTAGTCTTGGCTTAAATATGGAAAAATGTGTTTAGGTCAAGGGCTACAATGAAGGGTTCATAACAAAAACGGTCAATGTTTAAAGGGCTAGCAAATGGTAAAATATTCAAATCAATGTTGCAATTTGGCTACGTGGTTCACAAAACAAAGAATGCCTCTATCATATTATTATAACGCACATGCTAAATGTGATTTTGAAGAGAATCATGGCAAGCTTTAGAGATGTAATCATGGAACAGACACACTGAAAGAAAACATGAGACCAAAAATGATGAGTTAGTCTTAAGGTACAAAATCTCGTAGGTTAATCTACCAAAGTCAATAGGTTTGCATTTCAAAATGTCAGAGGTCAGGATTGTATACAAATATCACACTTTAGACTAAGTTCTATCATGCACTTTGTATCTATATACAACCTAGTAACTCAAGCACAAGAGAACACAGTCAATCAGAATAGAGCACATATTCCCCATAACAAAACAAAAATGTTTTTATTTTTTCAAAATTTTTCATTTTTAAAAATTTTTGAGACAAAGTTTCCCCACCTCTACACCTAAATCAGACAATGTCTTCATTAGAAATGAAAGAAAACATAAAAGAAAAACTAAAAACAAAAACATATATACAAAAGAAAACTAAGACTCAAAATTAAAGAAAAATGGCATACTCTAAAACTCAAATAGAAAATAATAAAAATAAAATAAA
>JACYFF010019584.1:100013686-100053686 GCA_017589665.1 Selenicereus undatus
ATATATATATATATATATATATATATATATATATATATATATATATAGACACACACACAAAAGAAAAGAAAATAAAATAAAAAGAGAAAATAGAGAAGAACAAATGTAACAGGTCAGATGCAACCATAAACCTAAGCTATAACCTTCTGAAATTCATTTAGACGGAGGCTCATGGAGTATTAGCCACTTCATATCAAACCGAACATTGCTACTCGAATCAAATCCCATTGGAGCATGATGTAGCTTATCAAATTGGTAAGAACAACTCTCAATCACAAGAGAACAATGAAAAGTAAAGAGTTGGAGGCAAAAAAGGTACATCCACCATGTCAATGCATCCCAGTTGAGAGCCTATTTCAACTTATCAAATCGTTGGGCCCAAATGCCCAATCATCAAATGGACAGACATACTTAAAAGTAGCTAACACATAGGTCATTGGCCTGGAACTTTTGTCATCATGAATGAGTAGTCTAGGCAAAACTGTGGGTATTAAATCCACAAGTCTCTAAATCTTGGCGTGCTTAAGAGTCTAGTCTGAATCAGTAGTCAGAGACACAAAAGTCTCAGACTCAATAAAGGTAAACTTAGCGGGCTCAAAAAGATGATTAGTAATTACATTGTCCAAAGAAAATGACTCATATTCAACACAGAAACTTGCATCGAGACTTTCATTGATGTTAAACCGCATGAAAAATACTCATATTCCACAGAAAGAATGTCTTCATCAAATTGCAAATTAATGGGCTCAACCACCTCATCACATGATTCTTGTAAACAAATATCATCTGATTCATCAAAATCATGATGCTTAACTTCAGCTTTGATGCTCATATCAAACTCAGTAGTACCCTTACAGTCTTCACCCACCTCAAACTAAAAAAAATGATTAAAAGGGATGGATGGCTCGGAAGAAACTAGGACATTCTCAATGACGTCCTAATGTGAACTAGCTTTAGGTGCAAGGTCAGTTAATAGAGACATAAGACTGACATTCTCTTGTTCTAGGCTAGGCAAAGGCATATTTTCATGCAAATTAGGTCTAGCAAGATCAGAGGGCACAAAATCATAATAAAGACTAACTTCAAGTTTAGAAGATCCTAAATTAGAGTCAGGCTCATTATAATCATCCCTATTCTGATTAAAACAACAAGAGTATTAAACAATTATCTGTTTCATAGACTCTAACATTTTATCGGTCATTTTAGTTAATTTCTTTCCAAAGCTTGCACATGTAGCATGAATATAGTCACGATAAGGACAATTATGAATATCGTGATTAGAAGCCTCACAATAATCAAACAAAATAGGAGGCACATAAGAGTAAGATGGGTCATATGAATTTATAAAGTGTTCTCAGCAGTAAGGATTAGCATGAAGAATACACTCACTATGAGTGGGGTATCCTGAAGTCCCTGCAACTTGTTCAAACTCATACGTGTCCCAAACTAATTTTTCAAAGAAATCACATGCCTCGTCTTGAGTTTTAGACAACAATCGTAATAGATCTCTAGGACACATAGACTCAACATAACTCTGGAATTCAGCATTTAGACCCACAACAATGATGTCACAAAATTTCTATTTTCAAAAGCTTTGATTCAATTGAGCATAATGATCATTAAGTCCTAACAAATAGCTCCATAAAGGCTCATGTTCAAATTGTGAGAAATTAAAAACAAGCATACTCGAGACTCTTTTTATTTTCATTGTTTACTTTTTTTTAAAGGAAAAAAATGACTCAAATGCAGTAATCATAAACTAATGACTAAAACAAAAAAACAAGACAAATAATTAAGTTAACAAAACAAAATAAACTAACAAAAACAAAACTATATTGAAAAAGAAAAAGAGCAAAAAGACTTTAAAAATGAGAAGTAACCTAACACAAAAACCAAAAAGAAGCACACACACACAAAGCATGCACACCATTTTCTTTTTCTGATCTTTTTTGTTTTTTTTTTCACACACGAACAGAAAATATAACACCTAAAACAAAACAAAACGTAAAAATAACATCAAACAAAAAATAAAACTCAATTCAGAACACCATACACCGAAAATTCACCACAATCACAGCAAACATGGATATATTTTTTTTCAATTTTTTTTTGGTCCCAGAACAGTGCAGAAAGTTTGAAACAGGAAATTATTTCCATAAATTGCTAAAATTCTAGAAATGCCTAAAAATTTCACAAAATTCACCTAGACTCTAAAAAATCCTCATAATCCACTAAAAGTATAAGAATAGCAAAATCAACACTAGATTAGCGCTGAAAAATCCAAATAGAATCAAAAAATCCAAAAAAAACTTGCACTAAAGATTTTTAGTCAATTCCTATTCTGTCCCTGCACTGTTCACAACCAAATTGTTAGTTTTGATTTTTTTTTCCCAGTAGAAAATAATCACTAAAAACAAAAGTTAAATTGAACAAACTAAAAATCAAAATATAAACTCTAATCGACAATAAAAAAAACAAAATAAATCTAAACTAAACTAAAAGAACTAAAATTAAACGAACACTCAAGTAAAAGCAAAAATCAAAAGTATGAAACAAAATGAAATGAGTCAATCGATTAAATTATGACTCGATTCGCAACCTAATTTCACAAATTCAACCTCAGCAACGACGCCAAAAACTTATTGTGCTTTTTAATAGTGATACATTTAACCCGTAAGTGCATGGTTCTCGTTGTAGCACTTTAGAGTCGATCCGCAGGGATGTGTTATGAATTTATACAACTAAAATTCTAATAGAAACTAGAATAAACTAAATATCTGAAACAAATTGTGTTAACCAAACCATTAATCATTACTAACAGTGCTAACGAACTTAAAGATCATGGACATCATTTGACAACGAAAAGAAAACAAATGAATAAACTTATTCAACCGGGCATTATTCATACACTTGAATTCAAAGACCTGTAGAATGATCTAATTCAATCAAGCAAATGAAGAAGAATCAATCCAGACAAGCATTGAACCAATCAAAGACCAAACAGTGCAGTACGAAGAAGAACAAGAGGGAGAAAAGTCAAAGTTCTTCAATTGAGCAGCCACGATTCTCATATCCAAATTAGGGAGCCAAAATTCGAACCAAATAAAGTGTAGCATGTAACTGAACTCTAGCTTGAATAATTCTAGATTAGAACTGGAACTTTTTACTCAAATTCAACAACCCAAATCAAACTATACTAATTGTTAAATTGAATGGCGTGTTCGGCAACAGCGTTTTGGGTAGCGTTTGACGTTTTCATTAAGACCCTGTTCGGCAAAATTAGCGGTTCAAGTAGCGGATAGTGGTTTAGGTAGCGGATAACTGTTCAGATAGCGGATAGCGTTTCTAATTTAGCTGTTAGCGGATAGCTGTTTAGAAGAACAATTGAATAAAATATGTTAGGTAAATTTAGCTGTTGGATTAGCTGATTAATGTAAATTGACATAAAAGAATATAGATAATTTCCAAAGATAAAATTTCCAAAGGGTAATTTTTGGTAAAAAAAATATGAAACGCTACTTTTAAATGTAAAATGTTAATACTATTAGCTTTTCAAAAACGCTACTTAAAACGTTAAACGCTACTTGAAATGCTAGTTAAAACACTACGTTATCGAACACTAAAAATTACATGATGAGTGTATTGACTTAGTCAAAATGCCAAATGTGATCCAAAACACCAAACGCGACCCAAAACGCTGTTGCCGAACACGCCCTAAGTCAATACAATTATCAGGTAATTTTTAGTGCTCGGTAACATAGTGTTTTGACTAGCATTTTAAGTAGCATTTAGTGTTTTAAGCAGCGTTTCTGAAAAGCTAATAATATTAACGTTTTGCATTCAAAAGTAGCGTCTCATATTTTTTTTGCCAATAAATATCCTTTGAAAATTTTATCTTTTGAAATTATGTATATCCTTTTATGTCAATTTACATTAATTAGCTAACCCAACAACCAAATTTACCGAACACATTTATTTCAATTGCTCATCTAAACGGCTATCCACTAACAATTAAATTAAGAACGTTATCTGCTACCTCAACAGCTATCTGTGACTTGAATCACTACTTTTTATGAACAGGTTCAAAATTCTAAATCTAAAAAAGAACGGAAGCAAAAATTAAATACTCAAAGTTAAACTCTACTCTATGCTACTCCCTCAACCAACATCGTTTTCTTTCAATTTGTAGCCGAATTCCAGCCCTTTTCCATTAATTCCCAAATTAAATATTCACCCTTCATTCTTGCAAGTGCTTGCACCAGTTTTCAATTGATGAGTTGATTATGGTGATGCAAACGGTTGGAACCGAACATATGAAGGAGATGAGTATAAATGAAGGTGGAGAATAGGAAGCGCAGAAGACAAAGCATTGGAGATGCAGTTAGTGCTGACTTTGTGGGTACTTAAATAAAAGAGAGGCAAGATTCGGGGGTGAAGATGAAGAGGCGGGGGGGGAGTCTTTAGGATTTTGGCAATCTTGGGGAAGGAAAAGAATAAGAAAGGGGGCGCTGAAAGTCACGTGCATGCCGTGTGAGTGGTGTTAAGTGAGGGGGAGGCTGCTGGGAATAAGTTGGGGAAGAACTGGGTTGCATGTGAAGAAGGCGAATAGCCCAACATGAGGTGAGGAGAAGAAGAGCGAAGTCACGTGCGGCTTGGGCCTGTGGTTTTGGGCCTTACTTTACGGGCTGCTGTCTTGCTTTTCTTTTTTTTTTTCTCTCTCTCTTTCCTTTTTTCTTTGCCCAACTTGATTGAAAGCTTAATCTTGCTTGAACAAATTATTTTATTTTTTTTCAATTCCTGTAAAATAAACAAAAATATTATTAAAATTAAAATTTACTAATTTATTTTGAGCAAATTTTAGATAATAAAAGGGAACAAAATATCATAATTTTGGGTTGAACAGGGTCATAACATTTAGACGTCCAATTTACCTAAAAACTATCAAGTCAAACATTAATGACCTCCAAGTTAGCGAAATCATATGCTTGTGAGTCACATCTAAAGGCTTTCAAGTTATTACCTAAAGACTTCTAAGACATGTAAGGACTCCTAAGTCACCGAAATTTTGATTATCAAGTCAAGTATCCAACGTCCAATTCATCACCATCAACCAAGTAGCAAATTTCCAAGTCTCAGAACTTGTAGATTCTCAAGGCACTTGAAAGAATCTCAAGTCATTGAGATAAGAGACTTCCAAGTCACCCAAAGACCATTGAAGCAAATAAAATTGCAAACTTTAAAGTGATCCCAATGCCTCTCAAGTAATCACAGTTAGACAAGTAGTAGACTTCCAAGTCGCCATGCTATAGAATTTCAAGGCACTCCTACAAACTCTCGTGTCAACATAATGGTGGTGAACTATCAAGTCATCAACGTGATTGACTTTAAGTAACACTAGGAAGTTGTCAAGCTTTAAAAAGAAATTATAGACTATCAAGTTCCTTTGAGGACCCTGAAGCCAACAAGTAGACTCCTAAGTCATCATATGAACTCTGATTATTCTACCCATTGGCAGAACTCTATAACATACAACCTGCAATTCCTCTGCTTGGTAGCAGTGTCCTGTGGCATATAAACTTTGAACTGTAGTGATCATGTTATATGAGCCAGAAATGATAATTAGTACAATATAGGGAACTGTTTATAACTAGTCTCATGGTGGTTGTGAATGACAAGTTATTATCTTTGGTACTTCAATTTTAGTTGAACAATTGTTTCAATGACTGGTACAAGTAATACCAGACATGTAAAAGTCAAGTTCTTTCTTCTAGGCCCTAGCCCCTTTTTTTTTCCTGAAACTTTAATTCAAGCAATATGTCCTTGGAAATTCATTTTTATATATCTTCTCGTTCTAGTAATCATACATTTTTTTCTTCTTCGTTCCTTTTCAATTTTTGAGATCTTATGATCCAATAGATTGCAATAGTAAGTTTCTTTTAAGAAATTAAATATTTCAATGGGCATTTCTCCTTTCTTTTCCCTCATTCCAGGAATCAAATAGATCTCATGTTGTCCAAATATTCTTCTTTGTTACTTAATCATGCTGCTTGTGTCATCTTTCATTCAAAATTAGTAAAACTTCATAGACAGCCCCCTAGGAAATTGGGCTCTCATGCTTGTTCTCACTCTCTTTCCTTCTCCATTGCCTATTAGACCCTGCTTTATCTCAAGAACATTACTAGCAACATGAAACTAAGTCCCGTTCAAGATCCCATTCTTCCCTCTTATATACTTCAAATCCTTAATTTTTCACGTTAATGCTCAATCTTTCCTTTTTGGCATAAGTTAATCTAATACACTTCAATTTACTATGACCAAATTGACTAGAAATTCTTAGGGCCCTTGGATAGCTTACTTGACCTCAGAACCCTTGATACATACGTTAGATACGCACCCCCATATACATACGCCTTCAAACCACTCCTTCTTTCCTTTATTAAGGTTGCTCCATGTATGCATATTAGTCTCGAACTTGCCATTTTAAGCTTAAAAAAGTCAATTAATTGGGCTAACATCTATTGATTCCTTGATTTAATTACTTATGACCTGAATGTTCCGTAAACCACTCAATTAGACATTTAGACCATGTAATTTGACTAACTTGTTTTTCCAACTTGATTTCTTCTTAGAACTCAAGCACTGATTTGAATATTTGACTCTGGATATTCTTTCGTCATAACCCAACTCATTCAACCAATTAGTTACACATCTAAAGTTAGGCACAACTTGTAGAATCAATTCTTCATCCATGACCCCAAACCTAAATAGACCATCCACAACGTACATTTGAAATGTTCCCGAATTATTCATGGCGTTGTCAAATGGCCTAAACCTGTCAATAAAAGCATATTTACACAACATAATTGGATCACTTTCACCTATGACTTAGAATTCAACATAAGCTAACCGCAATAGGACAATAATCCAACCCACTTTCACTAAGCACTCTGAATGAATTCAATTTCACAATTGGTAGATCCCCCTCCAAGTCCCACGTTCACAACTCATATTCTCAATATACAAGTTTTATCCCTGAATATAACTTGCCTAGTTCACATCTAAATTTATTCAAATAATATAATTCAATGAGATGATTGAAAATAAACTTAGATCTAAAAGGAGGAGAGTGAGCATCTCACCTTGAGATGAGGAGATGACCAAGGGGGAAGTTAGAGGTGAGCTATTAGTACCAAAGGCAGTTGGACGACCGACTGGGTCAGTTGCATGCACCACCAGTGGCGGCGCTAGTACTAATCGCACCCTGTTTCTGTTGTGGTGTCAGCTAAACAAGGGAGGGAAGGGGGAAGAGAGGAAACAGGAGCAACGATCATGGATGCACGACGATAATTGGCACGGCTGGAGGTGGCTGTGGATGGTGATCCAGCGTGGGCGACCATGCAATCGTGGGGCTGGTGGCATGCGTGTAGAAGGGTAAGGGAAGAAGAGGCGAGGCAGGGGAAGTTTGACTTCTTTTTTTTGAGTTTTTGGAAAAAGAAAAAAAACAATAGAATAAAGAACCTTCTTGTTTTTTTTTGGCTGAAAAATGCCTGGTTTTCCTCCCCTTTAATTTCTTCATCTTTTGCTAAGTTTCTGGTCTATTCAAGAATTAAATTCAATCTTATCTTATTTCTTAATTGTGCCATAGGGACAAATTCCTGACCATAGACTTGGCTCAATGTAATTTGTACTTTTTATCTTATCTTCGTTATTAAGTAAATGGTGTAGGTTTAACTCAAAGTCCCATATTATTCGACGACATATGCATATATGTACGCACATGTATTTTTTTATACGAATATTTGTATTACTCTGCTTGAAGTTGTTATTTTCCTGACTCTGATCCTTACTCTAAAAATTCATATAATCAAATGCAGAATTAATATAATTTAACGTGATTAATTAATGGGATGTTGCAGCTTAAAGCAAAACAAAATTGCTTTAAGCATTGTCTTATTTGAGATTGTGTGATGGTTGTTGATTTCGACTCCGACTTCAAGGTTATGAACACTGAAACAATCAAAGGAAGCTATTGACCAAGGTGCAACTGAGACTTGTCAAAGTTTAAGTGGTACAAAGTCAAAGCCTAAACGACTGCGATGTCAAAGCTTAGGTAACTTACAACTTACAGCCCCAAGTGGACTATCAATTCTCCAGCAAAAGAGGACATATAAGTCATAAACCCTAGAAGAGGGCCCTCCCTATAAAGATAACTTTACATCTATTATTCAAAGGGGTCAAAAATTCATTCTCTCGAGGCCATTGAAGACTCAAGCTCCCAAGCATTCTCCCTTTAGAAGATGACAGCTTGCACTGCAAGCGCGTGCCATCTATTCTTGAAGATCAAACACTTTTCTCGATTGAGATTAAGTCTCTTAGACCCTATGTCCATATGAAATTCATCTAATTTCATTAAAGGAAGTCAAATCAGTTAACTTGATTGAGATTCAAGCTAACTGACCCTCATTCAAGTAAAACTTAGATATCAAATCAGAGGAATTATTTATTTATTCATCTTGTAAGACTACCAAAGATTGTGTACTTATCTTTTAAAATTGATACAAAAACTAGATTTGTCAATATTACTTTTCTTATTTAATTTAAACTTGAAATTTGTATTTACAAATACAACGGTTGGACAACTATTCTTTTAAAGGTTCTGCCTATGTTCTCCCCAATGAGAATGGAAAGAAACAGCTTCATGTACATCATTTTGCTTTGCCATTACTTTTGCTATTAGAACTGAGACTACTCCAAGATTTGTAGTTCCACCTTGAAGAAATCTTTCATTCCAGCTTTTGATGACAAAGCATTCTACTGCAGAAGAAGAAAATTTGGATCCATCAAAGTTGTTTTTGATGGATCCTCCAAGTGGTTTGGACCAATAGATCGATGAATGAGGTGCACTTGGAACTCAGATGAGAATGATGATGGAATGAAGTGGTTGCACACAAATCAAATCTTTTCCTGACTTTTCTACTATGCCCAATTATTATTTTTTATTTTTTTAGCACAAAGGGCTTCTTCTTTCCATTGGTAGATAAACATTTACCAGTCATTCCCAATCTTTCCCAATTCTTTTGAATTCTTAACTGTCCTTACCCATCATCCCAAAAAAAAAAATTTCATTTCTTCTCAATCCTTACCAATCTTTCCTAACCCTTACCGATCTTTACAAATCTCCCCCAAAAATCCCAGTTGTATCAATTCTTTGCAACTCTTATTAATCATTCCCAATTTTTCTCTTTTACCAACTCTTATTTACCAACGAAAAGAGTAGGCCTAGAAAATTATTTCATTTTAAAACAACACCGTATTACGGTCAATTTGATTAGGTTTAATCTTAATTTTTGTAGAATTTAAAAGATAAAGAATTAAGGTAATTCCAAGTTGATAAGTATTTGATTTAATCCATTTATGATACATGCCAAACCCTAGGTATCCTTAGTCATGAAACATTGGTAAAGAGATGACTTGTAGAATTGAGCGATAAGTGCTACCAAAAGAATACAATCACTATAAATTAAATGGAGAACAAAAAAAAAAAGATGACATTGGGGATGACCGGAAAACCCACTATTCCAATTTTTGTAGTACCAAATCCAAGGATGAGAAGTCGAAGAAGAAGATGATGGTGATGAGGAAGCTGATTCTTTTTTGCAGTTAGCTTCTAGAGAAGCAATTCATAATTTAATTTTAAAACCATCATTATTACATCATTTTCTACTTTTATTCTTATGTGGAAAACTTGTAATATTCTAAGAGCATCCACAATGGATGCCTTGCGGGCCAAGAAAAGAGGGCGAGGGAGCCAAAATTTGGCTTGGTCACTTGCAGCGGTGAGGAGGGGGGCAGCGGCACGACGAGCGGCTGCCTCCTGTGAGCCTTCCTCCTTTCCCTTTTATCTTTTTTTTTTCTCGTTTTTTATTAGGTTATATTGTTTATTTTGTTTTTTTTTTTTAGATTTTAAAAAAGTAGTTGTGTGTTGGTGTGTGGGTTTATGAGTATTATTTTAGTTGGTGAGGGAAAATGGTGAGTCAACCATTGCAGGAAGTGAGGATTGTGAGGCAAACAGTTGAAGAGATGGCTGATGTGACAGTGATAGGGTTCAGCTGGTGAGCCAAAAACTAGCTCACAATTGTTTTTGCTCTAAGCATCCCTTGCCCCTATCAACACCACACACCCTCACAAGTCACAACCATTGTCCTGCGGTCTGCCAATAGATTGCATGATTGTTATAAACTTGAGAAGATCAAATAATGTGTATCATCTGAGAACATAATAAAGTAGCCATTAAACTTGCACCCCAAAAAAACAAAAAAGTACAGTATTAAACGATAGCATATCAGCCATATCTTGTGGCGAAGATTTAACCGATGAGTTTTTTACTTTTAAAAATCCATGAATCCAACCAATGCGTACTGACGTTGTGCGATTGAAAAAAAAAAAAAGAAAGAAAAAAAACAAAGGTCCAACTTCCACTTTCCACCTCTTCTCTCGCTCAACATGTGACCGGAGTAGGAGTAGCCGATACCAGCTGCTATTGCCATTATTATCTCTCTGTTTCTCTCTCCTCTGTGTCTCCTTGTAAACCATTCTCTCTCTTCTGCCGCCCGGAATTGGGTGTGTATATGGCGATTCTTCGTTGGATTTCGTTCTTGTCTGTTCTCTTCTGCATTGCTCCCACCCTCGAAGCTAGCGAAGGCGATGCCGATCCGCTTTACAGGTACTATTGATCTGCTTTGGTTCAAGTTAAACTTATTCAATTCGATTGATTGTTGAATTGCATTTACTTTATTTTATCGATTCGTCTGGATCATTAGGGTTTCCAATTGTTCATGTATTTGCGATACAGCTTTGAATTCATTGATTTTTCGCTGTGTTCACAGTTTAGAGGAAAGATTAGTTAAGTTCAGGATAGATTTCTTTCTCAAGATATTGCATTTTTGCCTAATTTAATAGCTTCTGCGAAAATAGTCCTAGAGCTTTCTGAATGTTGACTTTAGTAAGCGTTAATAGGGAGTTAGAAAAATTGCAGGGGAAGGGTGACAGAAAGATAAGAAGTGATTAACCAAAAAAAAAAAAAAACAAGAAAATTCGGAAGTTCAAGTTATGTAGGAAAGAAAAGGCTGGAATCGATAGTGTATCCAATCGCTCTGGCATTTTTTGGTTCAAAAAGTTGGAATCAAACAGAATCAGAAATGAAACCTAGAGATTGGGGGATGGTTTTCAATTCATTGTATCCTGTGTCTGATTCATGTCATAAATAAGAAATTTAGTTTCCAAGGTATGGGCTTATGTAATCAATTTGGCGGGGGGGGGGGGGGGGGGGCTCAAACCACTATCTAAGGTCTTAGTGATTTCTCACATATGTGTTTTTAGATTAAAATACGAAACCTAAGTATGGAAATTAGCGAATCTATTCCCATACGTTGCTAAAAAAGGCGAATCTAGTGACCTTTGCTTTTTCAGTCAAATTCCGTTTGATAGGGAATGATGGAGTGTGATTTTTCTAGTGGATGATTCTATTAAATTTGTTAAAGAGCTGATGTGATGGTTCTACTATAAAGCCCCGTTCTTACCTGTAATAATCTTGCTTGATTGGGGAGCATTGCAAGAGATGGCCTGTCCAGAAATCTGTTCTATGTGGGCTGGTTTGACGTCATTTTCGACCGTAATTCTGGCATCAATAGATCAAGAGGCTTGGAAACCTGGAATTTTATTGCTTTTGTGGACATGATGTGTCTTCACAAATCGGTGGAGGCACTTCATTGTACGTCAAAGTAGAGAGGGTAGGCCATGTCAGCTTCTTGTTTTCGTGTTCTTTCTCTCTCTCTCTCTCTCTCTCTCTCTCTCTCTCTCTCTGCGCCTCCCTCTCACAGGCGCTTGCTTGCTCTCTCTTATATGGTGCATCTTATTCTGTTGTAATCCCTTTATGTCAGGCATTACCGCATTAGCTGAGATGGAATTTACCTCTCTCTTTTATGGTTTCTTTTATTCTTATTTTCATTAAATGTTCATGACAGGGCCTGCCTGCTTGTCTATTGTTTTTTACTATTATCACGTAATCCTGAACACACAAGTAAAATGTTGAACACAACCTTGAAAACTTTAGATAAATATCATATTATCAAATCAGTTCAGATATAATCAGTTGTTGTAGTCTGCCCTAGGAAACAGCATTACCCTGAAGTGCAGAAAGCTAGGTCATTTGGATGTTGGATTTAAAAAATATTCGCAGGGTACTAGGCCATAACAGTAGAAATGAATGACAGTTTAAGGAGACATTTTGCTTTATTCCACTTGGGCAATACGGCAGACTGCTTGGTGCTTACTACCCCATAATAGACAATAGTCGGTAAAGCATTTTTTTTCTGTTCCCTGTAATTTTGTTTTCGTTGAACATCAAATATATTGCTTATATTAATGGAAGGCTAGATCTTCATTGAAATGAATCTCTTGTGGTAGCTTGATGTCTGAAATTGATTAGTGAGATGACATTTGGTGAATGTATTCTCTGTTCGAGATGTACCAACCCTTATCAGTGTTTCTTGGCCTTTTGCTATTTTGCATTACAATGCTGAAAAATGTTCATGTGGTGATTGAACTGAGTTTCCTGTCATGATCCAACTAATGCCAAAAATTGAATTGGCTTATTCATCTTTATGTTGATTGGTTGTTACTTCAGAGTTCAGGTCTCTTCAATGTTCTCTTTCCCTATTTTTCGTTATTTTTTTATTTGTGTGTAATGTGTGTTAGCTTGCTCGTTGTAGTCATGGACTCAGTCATCTGTGGTGTTGTTGATATCCCCGTTTTCTGGGATTTTGCTGAGATATTTCTTCCATTCACATCTGCTTTGTCCTCTCTAGGGACTGTGTGGAGCACTGTGAGAAGACTGGATGTGTTGGAAGCCAATGCTTTCAGAACTGCCAATTCACTGCTGATGGGAACATTTCTGATGGTCGCTGGTACCTTCAAGAACCACTTTATCTGAAATGGAAACACTGGGATTGCCGGAGTGATTGCCGATACAATTGTATGCTTGCAAGGGAAGAAGAAAGGAAAAAGCTTGGTGAGAAGCCTGTCAAGTATCACGGGAGATGGCCCTTCCGCCGTGTTTATGGAATCCAGGTTCTTATTTGCTTCCCTGTTCTTGGAAATCTGCTATAGAGCATGTATGGTTACTAATTGGTACTCTTTTCTATTTCTGTAGGAACCTGTTTCTGTTGCTCTCTCCACACTCAATCTGGCAATACAATTTCATGGTTGGATGTCGTTCTTTATTCTTGTATACTACAAATTGCCTTTGAAGAATCGGAGGACATATTATGAATTTACGGGCTTGTGTCATATCTATGGTATTTTAGCAATGAACTCTTGGTTTTGGACTGCAGTTTTCCATGGTCGGTAAGTAGGTGATCCTTGTATCTTAAAACTTTTATGTCATAAAGTATCTCTAGTTCTGCTCTCTTCTTCTAGCATGTTTCTGTGTGCTCTTATTGACAGTCACTTAGGCGACCTAGGAGAATCTAAAGTGAAAGTGAAACATTGTGAGGATCCCTTAAAAGCGGGGGGGGGGGGGGGAGGCAAACAAAGAAGTAGAGTGCAGATTTTTGATGTAATGCTTTGTCTTGTGTCTCTTGTCAGAAATTTAAGGCCCGCTTCAGCAGTTGTATTCTGGCAAGTTCTCTGCTTTAATTGCACTTTTATTTTGTTCCTTTTTGGGGATGGATCCAAAGCATGCTGTACAAGTTGAAGACATGATCTGCATGCATGTGTTATGTTGTCCTAGTCCTCTTTTTATCTATTGAAGGCAATGACTTGGTGCCTTCTTATGATCTTCACTGTTTGCCACACTGGGGTAACACTGATCTTCTGCTGTCTGCTGAAGCCTCTGGCTTGTAGGAGCCAGACTTGGTTAAGCTGCTCGATTACGGGGGCTGGACTTTCATTTTTGCATTGAGCAAGTAAGAGTCTGGCCTAGGCTCATAAGTCGTACCCTAACCCTGCTCATAAGGAGAGTAACAGTCTCTGGAACTCTGGTCTCTGTTCAGGGAGTGTGGCATCATACACCCTGGCTTGAATCTGTGGAGTGCATGAGGCGAGGGACCTTTGTGCTGGTGAGGCGGTCATTGATAACTGTGTGTCCTGCTGGTGTTGAGCTGTTGGATTGCTTAACAATTAAAGAGATCAGACTGAAATTTCTTAACCAATCAACTAAAAAGCTCTGTAAAAAGTAAAAACAGAAGAGAAAAGACTAAACTGGCTTGGAGGGGCTCAATAAGGATTAAAAGTGCAAATTATGTTTAGTTTTCTTCCTGTGAAACACTGGAACTGATGAATGTTGCTACTATGTCTTGCTTTTCGTTAATGATGTGGTAGCAGTTTGACATCTATTGCGTATCTTGTTTACACAGAGATCTGGACCTGGCAGAGAAGCTCTATTACTCATCTTCTGCTGCATTAATTGGCTTTGGTCTTCTCTTGTCCATATTTCGGGTCTTCAATGTGAACAAAGAACCTACTAGGGTTATGGTTGCTGCCCCAATAATTGCATTTGTGACAACACACATCATGTATCTGAACTTCTACTACCTTGACTATGGTAAGTGTTTATTCTCTTCACCTCCCCTGCCCCTTTCCAAAAGTAATAATACAAGAATCTTGTGAATGGGTTTCTGAGCTAAGGAGAAAACGTTTCCATGATCTTCATTATCTTTCTCAGCAAGATGCTTGTTTCTTTGTCAATGTTGCCTTTTCTTCCCCCTTCAATGAGACATATTTCTCACTGTCTTATTTTCTTTTCTGGTTGTGATGATCTTGTGTTTTATGCTGGACTTCTGTTGCGTTTGAGTACAAAACTCACCCATGTACCCGGCCTCTTTCTCCAATCTTATGTTGAGACGATGCTTTTTATCTAAGGCAATTGAAAGGGAATCCGCCAATTAAAGTGTGATCTGAAAAGCAAAAGGGCTGATGAGTTGTTCACTTTTGGTACTTGCAAGGATACTGACAATATACTGTCCATGTTGTACAGAATTTATGTTATCGTCCATGCTTAATGTGACTGTACATATAACAATCCGTGCTGTATTCATCTGATTATAAATAGCTCCAAGCAAGCAATTTTTTTGGAGCTTTCCTAATTGCTTTTCCTAGGGTGGATAAGACTGTAGGAAGTATTGTCTTTAATAGTAGCTGGCATCTCTTGTTTTTTCCAGAGCACCGCCCACCTGGCGGGTGATTTGTGATATTGTTGTATTTAGCTTAAGTCTAACTTAACCTTTGTTTATCATACTAAAGATGAAGGGTTATTGTTTGATGATGTTAATACACAGAACTCTGAGATAACTGATTTCTCTGTCTCTGCTTATTTCTTTGGGAAATATCGTACAGAACTAGCCCTTCCTTTGGGAGATCAATAAAGTTTCAGTGCACAGTTCATACTTTAGCCTGTTGTCTCTGCTCCTGATTGGAAGGTTCAGGTTTCTAGCATTCCAAGAAAGGGGCAGTGAATAAACTGAGAAATCCTTGGGCACACAAATGGTATCGGCAACCTGCTTAAAGCTGGATTTGACTGGTTGTTGAAGTTGGAATATTTTGACTGGAAACCGAGACGTGCACCTGGTTGAAGAAACTGAGATGATGAATAGTTTGTTACACCTAGAAAAACCAGCAAACTGGGTAGAATTGGACTCCTTGTCATCAATGAACCATGCAACTGAGCTTCTAGACACAATATACATTGATAGTAAATTATGTGAAATACCCCAATTGTATACATGTGCCCTGAGTTGAAGCACTTTGTCCCTCATTGGTAATTTTGCAGAAGTCATGCAGTTTATAAGGTTCTATGTTCAGCAACCAACAAGGCTTGCACCTTTTGGTTTAACTAAGGAGTAATAGGTTCTATTGTTGGTCTTTCCGCCTTAGAGGGTTGTGTTATGTGGTTACCTATATCATTTAATTTGGTATCAAAGCCAACTCCTTTCTGTGTGCTGGCCATGTTGAGACTTGGGCCCTATTGTAACATGCACTATTTCGATGACAGCCTTAGTCCAATAGGCAGAGTGGGTTGCAGCGGCATGGAGACTGGTGCAGTGGCATGGTGGGTTTGTGCTTTGGACGCCCCCATTGGCAAGGGGAGTCTAAGGTTTCTGATGAGGAATAAGTAGGGATTTTGTGATTCCTAGTGTGTGAATTTGTTGGAGTGAGGTGACCGTGACTTTGTCTTGTTTTAGCAATTTGTATGGATGAGGATCCATGCCCACTATCCAACCAACAAGGCAACCCACCATTGAACTGAAGAAAAGACAAGCCATGGGCTTAATCGTAGGATTTTCCCCATAAGTGGTTGCGTTGGACAACTATTATGGGCCGTTCCGTTCTTAGATTAAAAAAGCCCGAGGCGCAAAAAAGCGCAAAGGGCCCTGGAGCCCGGGTCACGGGCTTCGATGCGAAAGCGTGGGCTTTTCAGACGCGAGGCGCACTTTGACTATAAAATGCTCCAAAAACATTCCCAAACCATATTTCTTTGAAAATAATGTAGATAATGACTTCAAGGAAGGAATTAAATATCAAGATAACAACGAATACCATTGCATATAGTCATAAAGCACGATAACATAACATCATAGTTTCTCAAAGCACACACCATAAGATAGTAGAAGTCTTAAAATACACAAACTAGCAGAGCCATAGAAGGAAAGTATAAAACACATGGCACACAAAGCAAAATAGCTCATAAAGGTGAACTAAGCATCTTCCATTCAAGTAATTCAATCCAAAAATCAACACCACAAACGAGTTCATTACAATTTTCAACCAACAACAAACTCCCAATGTGGGTCCGGCTTTGACTATAATTTTCAACCACCAAAAAAAAAAAATACACACACACACACACAACCAATTAAACAAGCAATAAATAATTAAAAGTTTAAAAGTTAAAACATAAACCCTTCAAATTAAATTGAAGGCCCTGCTGCGTGGAAATTAGACAGAAGGGGGAGGTTTAGATTTTGGAGTTTAGACAGGGGGGGTCTTCGAGAGATAGAAAGAAGAGAAGATGGGCATTGTAGCTGGTCACTGTAGCTGCACCCTTCAAGCAAAAAAAAAGAGAGAGAGAGAGACAGAGAGAACTCGAAACCTCTTGCCATGGGGTTCGACTCACTACGAAGGAGGAGGATGGAAAAATAAAAGTAGAAAGGAGCAGAAGACCATTTACCCGTTTGCACTGAGCTAGGGTTTGCCGCTGAACTGAAGGGGGAAGGAGAAGAGCAGTCTGAGAAACAGCGAGGTTCGAATCAGGGGGTGAGAAGCAGTATGAGGCTTCTAAGTCTGATTTGTAATGTTTTTTTCCTTTTTTTCTCAAATATTACGTTAAGATCCAAAAAGCCCAAAAAGCGCGCGCCCCACGCCTGGAAAAAAAGCCCAGAAAAGCGCGCGCTTAATGAATGGGCTGCGCCTGACCCCTTCCTAGGCGCAGAGGTGTGCGCGCTTTTTTAAACTAAGGTTCCGTTATGATTGTAACATCATACATGTGACAACAATGCAGTGGCACTTGAAGGTCAAATCTAGTTCCAAATTCCCTATGTATTGAATTTTAAGCATGAGACCAAATATACATCAGAAGCATGAGACCAAATTCCCTTTGCAAAGCAGAAACCATTGCTAGATCAACTTCTGTTGGGTCAGCGAAGCTTGTAGGCTATGTGCTGCTTTGCAACTTAAACCTAGGACTGGGTACTATAGTGAGTTTGAGAGCAAAACAATGAAGTAAAAGGAATATATATGTGGGAGTTTGGACTTGAGGATTCGCTCAACACCCCCCCCCCCCCAAAAATCCAACCAACGGGGAAAAAAAGACAGAAAAACAGAAGCAGTTATGTGCTGAATGTTGGTTGTTGTAGGATTTTATGTAAAAAGAGGAAGTGAACGGAACTGCTTTGCTGCTTGGCAAGCATTTTATGATTCTGCCTGGTTTTTGCACTCAAGCACTCACTTGCACTTCAAGTGGCTGATCTGATCTAATGTAATGATCTGAAGATCACAGAGCACTATCCTTGTCGTGTTACAAACATTGGTTTTTGAGTGGATAGATTTCGCTTTGTGATTCATGTCCTCAACGTGCCTGTAGTTATTACCTTACGTTACTAATCTTGGTATCTATTTTTTACTCAGGTCTGAACAAGAAAGTATGCGTAATCCTGGATGCAGCTCAGCTTCTCCTCTGGGCTGTATGGGCTGGTGTGACTTGGCATCCTTTGCGTTGGAAGTTATGGATAGTTGTATTTGTGGGGGCGCTTTCCACACTGTTGGAGATTTATGACTTCCCACCCTACTGGGGTCTTGTGGATGCCCATGCTGTTTGGCATGCGATAACCATACCCATCACCTACCTTTGGTGGAGCTTCATTAAGGATGATGCGGAATTCAGAACATTGACTCTATTAAAGAAATCCAAGTAGAATTTTCTTTTCCTGCTCGACGGCTATAGCAAGTGAATTTAGTACGTAATGCAGCTACTTTCCTCCCCTTTTTTCTCTCACCGTCGCCTATCTCTCTGGGAATATTTGCATTGGTGGGTGCTCCCGTCTCGAAATGCATTTGCGGCTAAAAACCAATCTTGTTTCCACGTGAATGTGTTGGATAGGATTTTGGTCCGGGATGTATAGTTTCAGAACGTTATCTTTTCGCTTTTTCTCAGATCCCAAATCTGTGTGCTGGTCAAGTGTTTTTTTTTCTCAGCCTAGTTTGGTTGATTGTCGTGCCCTTCCGTGGGGATGGTGTAGCTATTAACGTGATGATTCAGTAAATAGGCATACTCTTCGGTCTTCATTAATTCGTTTATTTGTGTTTCTTCATAAGATTGTACAAGTTGCTTGCGAATAAACGGGAAGTGAAGAGGAATCCGGGTAAGAAATTTCCCACCGCTGTGAAATTCAAGGACTGGGTATTTGTTTTGAATCTTGTTTACAGTTAACTCAAGGGATATAATATGAGCCGTGCCGGTTTCTTTTGACTTTCAAGATGCTGCTGTGTATTTGTTATTGAAGAAAAATTGGGAGTGGGACTTGGTCAAATCCCTTTCTTTGAGTAAGTATTTTCTAATGCTCTGATTAACTGATCTCCTTCAACTTTCAAGTCAGGTGGTCGCCAGCAACGTCAAATCAATGTGGAGCAATGAGTATAATAATATTATCTATTGCTGATTTGCTGTATTGATGAGCAATCCATGTCACCTTTTTCTTTTTTCTTTCTTCTATTTCTTCTATTTTCTTTTATTTGGCTTTTTTGGGGAGGGGGGTGCTGAATGGGTGATTGGAAGGGAGCTCTAGACGAGGATAGGAAATCATGGTGATTATTTGAGCTAAAAGAAATATGATTTAGTGATTAAAATTGAGATCTTAACTATTTTAGGTCTCATGTTTGGTTACCTTGCTAGTAGTATTTTGGTTTGATCCAAGAAAAAAGCCTAGTATTTTGGTAGTTTTATCATCTCTCATTAACCAAAAACATAGCCAGTTTTATTCATGCATCTAAAAGTTGATTAAGTAGAGGATTTTATGTGCACTGGTCTCTCCCCAGCCAAAACCTTATTTCTCAGGCTGTGGGAGTTTTTTTGCCTCTGATAGGTGGGGCTTTTGTTGATTGGTGGTAGCCTCCGAGTAGGCGTCGGTCCAACAACTTTGTTTGCCTTCCTTCCCCTTGGTTGCTTTCTCTGGACTGGGGTTCTTCTCTCTCCTTGACGGAATTTCTTCTCACCAAAGCAAAGTGTGCCATGGCGGATATGTTGGAAGATGCGTGGAGTAAATTAAGTCTATGTTTGACTGAGGAGGAGTTGAAGGTGGTGGTGTTTGAAGGTGACACGTAGGTGGAGAAGGCCGAGGAGATTGCTCTGAGTCTTCTTGGTAAATTGATGACAGAGGGAAATTTCAGTGCTCGACTAATGAAAAATATTCTCAAGAATATTAGGTAGCCCTCAAAGGGGCTTGTGATTAGGGATTTGGATTATCATCCTTTTGTGTTCCAATTTTTTCCGGTTGCTAACAGGAGACATGTATTGAATGAATGACCCTGGGCGTTCGATGGCAAAATTTTGTTGGCGAAGGAGCTGACTGGGTTGGAACAACCAGTAGAGATTAAGTTTACCACAGCTAGGTTTTGGACTAAAGCTTGTGACGCTCCAATGCTGAGACAAACAAAATCTTTTGCAGAGTTTTGGGGGAACCAAGTGGGTAAGTTTGTTGATTATGAAGAGGGCTACATTTTTGGTGCGGACAAATCCTTGTGCTTTTGTGCTGATATTGACGTTCAAAAACCTTTATGGCGTGGCGTTAGTGTGATGATTGGGAGGGAGCCTATTTGGGTTAGAACCAAGTTCGTCAAATTACCAGACTTCTATTATGGTTGCGGCTCTAGGCATGTCGTTAATGCTTGTGAGATCATGAGGGAGATTGCGGACGATGTTGAATTGTAGCATGGTGCATGACTCGTGCGTCCCCTTTGAAGACTCATCGTAGAAAATATGGAGTCAGAGCTACGTGAAGAGAAGAGGTTATTCATGGCCTTTAGGGGTAAGGGTGGTGGTAGGGATCGGTCCAAATTAAACTTTGATGAGATGCCGCCAATGATGAAGATCGATCCAGATGGCAGTGGGGCTGCGCCAGACCCTCGGGTGAGTATCGTGATTGAAGAGGGGGCTGTGCTGACACAGGGCAATGAGGTGCTCAAAAGGAAGATAGAAGTGCTAGATGGGTGAACAAGTGGGGAGAAGTTTCAGATTATAGACGAAGGCACTGCAGCATTCCGTGCGAAGTTCCGTGCCGAGCTCAATGAGTATCCTCTTTCTAAATTGCTGGGCGTGGGCAAGTTCCGTGCAGTTGATGACCTTCATAACATTTTGAGAAGGTATGAGCCCAAATTAGTCTTCTTTTCGGAGACTAAAAAGAGCAAAGCTGAGATGGAGGTGTTGGTGCCTTAATTGGGAAATTTCTTTGGTTTTTGTGTGGATAGTAGAGGTAGGGCTAGGGGCATATCCTTATTGTGGGACAAAGCTTTGGACATGCAGCTGCTTTCTTACACAATGCATCACATAGATGTTTCGGTAAGCTTTGGTGTGAGTGACCAAGTAGTGCTTTACCGGGATGTATGAATGGCCGGAGAGTCAAAGTAAGTGGCATACTGCAACTGTCGGTCCTTAAACCTCTTTAGAATTTGCCATGGTTGGTGGGTGGGGATCTTAATAAGATTTTCTACCATGAAGAGAAGTTGGGGGGCTTCTCAAGTTTTAAAAAGCGATTGATTCATTCTGTGAGGCTTTTGTGAATAATGACCTTTTTGGCTTGGGTTATGAGGGCCTAATGACGAGGCCTTTGTCGAGGAGCATTTGGATGGAGCATTTGCGGTTGATGGAGTGGTCCCTTATGTTCCAGGAAGCTTATGTGTGTCACATCAATTCGGACTTCTCGGATCACTTGCTAATTCTGCTACAGTGTTTTGTAAATTCCCAAAGACGAGGTTTTGGCGCCAAAAAGTTTAGGTTCAAGATTGCGTGGGCATTGGAACTCTCTTGCCTTGATACTATTTCAAATGCTTGGAGCAAGGTGGGGGGTAAGGATGCAGTTCACAACTTGGTGATTAAAGTGGAGCAATGTGCTGTTAATCTTTCAAAGTGGATCAGGGACATTTTCGGCAATGTTCAAGTGGAGATGAAGAGATTGGAAGTGCAGCTAAAGGAGGCGAGGGATGCTAAGTCTCGTAAATCCATTTTCGGTAATATTCGTCTATGGAGGAGGAAGGAGGAGGTGCTGTGGTGGCAAACAACGAGAAAGGAGATGGTTCCACTCAAGAGCTTCCATGTGTCGAGCATATAACCGTGTTAGCTCATGGATCATAATGGTGTTATGCAATAAGGGAGCGAGAAATAGACAATATTGTGCTCAATTTGTTTGTTGATTTCTTCACGACATGATCGGAGCTGGATTCTGAATTTGTGATTTTTTCACTCAAGAAATGAATGACACTTTTGCAAGCTATACTCGAGGGAGGAGGAGGAGGTAGCTCTTCGACAAATGCAACCTCATAAGGCACTGGTCCCGATGGTATGAACCCCTTCTTTTATCAAAAATACTGGGATGTTGGAGGGCCATTCCTTTCCACCTAAATTTATTCACTCCTTTGTCACCATACTACCGAAGAAACAAAGGCCCTCCTTAATGGACGAGTTGCGGTCGATTACTTTGTGCAAGGTGGTGTATAAACTAATGACGAAGGCATTGATAAATAGATTGAAGCTCTTATTGTAACGGATTGTCTCCGATACTCAAAGTGCCTTTGCTCCAAGGCGCTTGATCACGGATTATATATTGGTGGCATGTGAGGGTTTTCACCATATGAGGAGTAATGCTAGCGGGCTTGGGTCGATGGCAATCAAATTGGATATGTTGAAAGCATACGATAGAGTGGAGTGGGAATTTCTGATGAGGGTTATGCTTAAGTTGAGTTTCTAGGCAGACTGGGTCAATTTGGTTATGTGGTGTGTCCATATAACTTCGTTTTCCTTTCCGATAAATGGAGTCCCAAAAGGGCACTTATTCCGTAGGTTTCAACAAGACCCCATCTCCCCATATCTCTTCATATTGTACACGAAGGGGCTATCCGGTTCGCTTAGGCGCAAAGTCGAGCGGGGTGTGCTGCATGGGGTTAGGATTTGTCATGAGGCACCTTTGATTTCCCACCTAGTGTTTGTTAACGACACAATGGTTTTTTGTACCAGTCCTGAGGAGGATGCAATTGCTGTTAAAAGGGTTTTTGCTGACTACGAGAATGCTTTGGGCCAAAAGGTAAGCTTTGACAAAACTGACGTATCTTTAAGCAAAGGTGTCAAGATGGAATTGGAAATCACGGAGGTTTTAGGATATGATAAATACTTAGGATTACCCACTTTTGTAGGAAGATAAAAAAGAAAGCATTTCCTTGGTATGTTGATCACATTAAAAGCCGTAATTGGGGTGGATGGAGAAATTGGTGTCTTGGGCGAGGAGAGAGGTGCTGATAAAAGCAGTTGTGCAAGATATATCTACCTTTGCAATGAGCATTTTCAAATTTTACCATGACCTATACCAATCCATTCAAGCTTCTATCAGCCGTTTTTGATGGGTTCAAACTGAAGAAGGGACAAAAATCCATTGGTGCTCCCATGACAAATTTGCCGTGGCTAGAGCGTTGGTGGTTTTGGTTTTCATGAGCTCGAGCATTTTAATGATGCACTCCTTGCAAAATAAGTTTGGAGACTTCAAAAGGTGAATGAACTCTCTTGTGGCAAGGCTATTTAAGGCAAAATATTACCCAGATTCTGATATTTTTGCAGCCGAGCTGGGCCAAGTTATACTTGGCAGAGCATATGGGGGGTGAGAAAGGCGGTAGAGAGGGGTTCTCGGTGGTTGCTAGGGGATGGGAAGTTGCTTAAAGCATGAGAGAGCAAGTGGCTACCTAGGCGTCGTTCCTTCAAAGTTATTACTCCAAAACCTAAATTGGCTCATAGCACTTTGGTGAGTGACTTTATCAATTACGAGCAAGGCCGTGGAAGGAGGATTTGATTCGATTAACTTTTTTGGAGTGTGATGCGAAGGCGATTATTAGTACGCCTCTTAGTAGTTCATGACCCTCGAACTAATTGATGTGGCACTATGAACCTAAGGGGCAGTTTTTGGTAAAGTCAGCATACCATTTGGTACCTGAATGGCGGATGAAGATGGGGCTTCTTCTTCTTGCTGTTATAACAATTTTTGGAGGAAATTTGCAGCATGAATGCACCTCCTAGGATCTGTCTGTTTGCGTGGAGAGTATGCAACAGTATCCTCACATGTAACATCAAGGGCCAATATCGGTAGAAGACTCATGAACTTTGATACTAGCTGCGCAATATGTGGATTTAGCATCAAATCAGATGTGCACATCTTGCCTGAATGCCCCTTAGCCGTTCAGATTTGGGAGGGAAATAATTTTGATCCATCTATTTGGGAATCAAGGTACCCTTCTCTGCTTGAGTGTTTGTCTTCGGTTATGGGCAAGTTGGGAGAGTTTTGAGGTATTTGTGGTAGTTCTTGGGAGTGTTGGAATGTAAGGAATAGATCTATATTTAAATCTCCTGATTATAATCTATGTTGTTTAAGCAAGAGGCTGTAGCATTTGCTCAAAGCTACCGCAAGGCTCGGGAAAGTGCAGTCAAGGTGGGTGCACCACATGCTTGTCTTTGGAAACCTTCACAGGCGGGTGTCGTGAAGGTGAATTTCGAGGGAAAGGCAAACTGGAGAAACATACTAGGGCGAGGATGGTCGTGACCACTTAGGGAATATCTTGGGGGCTGGTCAAGGCAAGGAAAAGGGTTCGTCAACCCTGAAGTAGAGGAGGCCAGGGCATGTTTTTATGCTTTGCAAATGACTGACGATGCTGGGTAAGAGGAGGTGGTGATGGAGGGGGACTATTTGGTCCTCATTGGGTTGGTCAAGAAGAGGCAAGTTGATAACAACTTTGTAGGCTTGATTGTCAAGGATATTTTAGCCTGGTAGAGTCTTTTGATTTTGTTTCTCGGTCATTTATTAAAAGAGGGGGGAATAGGGTTGCCTATGAAGTAGCTCATTGGCAACCGTTTAGTTTTGAGTCTCGAGTTTGGATTGAGGATGTTCCGAATTTGTAAGTGAACCGGGCATTAGTTGATATGTTCATAGCCATTAGGATTTTACGATCTTAATTGAGTTCAAAAAATATATGATAGGATCGTAATATGATTCTACGATCGTGCATTCTGATCCACGATCCTAAATGAATCTCACAAAGTTCTCATACTTAATTATAATCAAGAAATTATTCTAACGATATATATTTTGTATCGACATTGCCCTCAAAATGTAGTTCAATTGAGTTTCGACAATCTTTATGGAAGTTTATTATGACTTTTGTTCTTACAATAATTTTCCGTATTCCAAACAAATATTACAATCTTACGATCCTTGATTTGATTATGCGATTCCGATTCTAAGGGCCCTCCATCGATTCTAACTAGGATCCTGATTCTAATGACTTTGGATATGTGTGCATTTGTTGACGCTACATTATCGTAATAATATTCCCCTTTGTTTTGATAAGAAAAATCTCTCATTAACCAAAAATGAAAAGCTATGCTCATTGCAAATAGTAAATGCATAAAAGCATCAACACATAGTGGTAGCTTGTGCAAACAAGGTAAACAAAAATCCAAAAGAAAAATTTGGAGGCTCTAATATTATCATAAAAAGAATGAAATGTGTAAAAGTGTCATAAATGTAAAACATCAGAACACATCTTAGAAACAATCGATGTCATTTAAATATATGATATGTAACTTATTTTAGTGGTAAATAACTTATTAAATTGCAGCAAAATAATATATATATATATTGCTACAAGATACTTCAAGACACTTCTTACGTATCTTGTCTTAACTTACAAATTATATTATTATGTATTAAATTAAGAAAAGATGGTATAATTGCATAATAGAAGGATATTATAATTTATAAATTGTGTAAAATCATAGTTTTATCTATAATTTTTTACAATTATAAAATCTCATGTATCATATGTTTTCATTCATAGGATTAATCCAGTTAGGGTGTCTTTTGTACTATTTGGCATAGCCTACAAAAACTAAAGGTTCACAATTTTTTACCAATCATAATTATTGTAAATCTAGATATTTTAAACAATGTAGCATGCCAATTTATACTAAGGTAGTGTTTGGTTGTGAGGAAAATGATTTTCCTGAAAAATGGTTTTTCAATTTTTCGTTGTTTAGCACAATAAATGATGAAAAGCTATTTTCCAAGGAAAATTATTTCCCCCCAATGGAGGACAATGATTTCTTTTTTGAGAAGATAGGAAATTGATTTTCTTCCTTTAACTCTTTGATGATATGGTCAGCTAAATTTAGGTACAAAATTCGATTTCAGGATTGAAACTTGACTATCCAATGGGAAATATTAAAATAAACTCAAATTTCTTTCATTTGATTGATATCTATGTCCACAACGAGAATTTAATTGACATTTTTTGCACTAAAACATTCAGTCGACTTGCCAGTAAAACAATTTTATCGGTTTGGATCGAAACTTGATCATCGATAGAAATATTAAAATAGGCTTAAACTCAAATTTTGAGCTTGATATTCTTTTATTTGCTCACACATTTTTTCCATAACGACAATTCAATTGTTATTTTTCGTCCTTTAAACAGTGAAATCAATGTTTTTCACCATTAGAACAATTTCGATAGTTTGAATCGAAACTTAATTATTGGATAGGAAACATTAAAATAGACTAAAATTCAGATTTTGAGTACGATATTCTTTCATTTGGTCAACATTTTTCTCCGCCACGACAATTCAATCGACATAGTTTCTACGGTTTAGATTGAAACCTGATTATTTAAGAGGAAGTATTGAAAAAAAACTCAAATATGAATTTTAAGCTCAACATTCCTTCATTTGGTCAATATTTATATCAACTACGAACATTTAGTCAATAGTTTTCGCGCTTTATATAATTCAGTTGGCTTTTTCGTCTTTTTCATGGAAAAAGTTTTATCTTGTGCCAAACAATGAAAAATGTGACATGAAAATCAATTTTCCTTAAAAACAATATTTTCTATAAAAAATGATTTTCTAGGAAAATCATTTTCCTTCTAAGTTCCAACTAAACACTACCAAAGCAAAGAAATGGAGGAAATATCTTGTAACAAGACATATATCATTGCCTAAGTTATAAAGGGATATTTTATCGTGTGACACTAACAAGTACATTGTTCATATTTAACCTTCCTTTTTTTCCCTAGCAAAGTCCAGGGTACAAAAAGTAAGGATAGGAAAACAACTTCTACGTATCTCTTAACAACAGGTATATTGGGAATTTGCAGTTAGACCACATATTTGGGGTGCAAAAATGAGTTCAACTCATAGTACAAAGCAAACAATTGGGTCAAGAAGTTAAACTTGTTTTCTGCTTTCAAGTTTCTTTCTCAAATTTCTAGTAATTCTTCTAATGGCATGTGTCTCATCCCTAATGACAATCACTTGATGTTTCTTATCTAAGTCAATTGCCTCTTTGGCTATTTCAATTGGAGTAGGTGAATCTAGCAATGTTGCGCATTGTTCACAAACCTTCACTTTCTTGTAATTGATACTTTTCAATATAGGGATGACGAAAATTTGGGTCCAAATCTATTTGGGTCAGGACAAATCAGGCATTCGGATAAAAATTTCATACTCGGACCCATTTCATACTCGAACCCTGCCTGGAATATAAATTGGACATTTTGACCAGACTTAGACCTGTTTGTCCGAATGTCTGAATGTGTGATATGGTTTTTTGCATTCTGATAGAAATTTTGTGTAGCCGAATCGAACCTAATTTTTAAATGTCTAAATTCGGCTGTTCGAAAATGTTTTCTATAAAGTTTTCTAGAGAATTTGGACTAAAATGACAAATACGCCTAGTTATCCAAACCAGGTTGTCCAATCATTCGAATTTGTTCAAACCCGAAATGGTTCAAAAATCCGGACAACCCGAACCCGAATATCCAAGTCTGAACCCAATTCAGATTTAAATTTGGATATGACGAATTGTCCAATTTTTAAAATCGGACAAATATTTTGTGACCATACTCGTTTTTTTTTTTTTTTTTGTTATCCCCAGATTAGACAAGTTTAGCTAATTGAGTGGGACAAATTTTTTCCAGCCTTGCTTTTCACATGCTTAATGATGTTTTGACAGTATTTTCAGCAGGCTTATGCAAGTTCACAAAGAAGAAGCAACAAATCAGATGCAAATGGACTTTCATCCATTTATAAATTGATCATCAATAAAAAGAGAAACCAATTAAGTCTATTTATTATTGAAGTATTTTCATTACATCAAGATGTTTTAGTAAATACTTTTTACATCCATGACCTTTTCAAATTATTATTTACTGCCATTCATCTGTGTGATAAATATAATTTAAACTCCAAATTTTACCAAAATGACCTTCCTATTTGTTGTACATAATTTGTTATGTAAATGTCACTCCTTTATCCCACATCGAAATATTTGAAAATCATTCCATAATTTGTAATTCATATAGAAGGCCTTTACAACGGCCGATGCTATGCCTTTCCAAGCCCAAGGCAGGAGAATATGTTGTAAAGGGTTAGTCTTTGGGTCGAATGGCCCAGAGTTTAAGTTCTTAGCTAGTAAGCTATCTAATAATTTGACTTTTTGGGTTGGAGTATTAAAGTTGGTATCAAAGCACATCTTGGCTTAGGTAGTCTGCACACCCGCTCTGGACTCTGCACAGAGGAAACTATGAGTTATTGATCATCAATGTCACTAGAGCGATAATCAAGGGCCTCACAAGGACGTTAGTTCTTTAAGTGAGGAAAATTATAACATCTGTTGTCCTATCTTGGAATGTTTGGGTAGCATACAACGGTTTATAAGTGATACACTGTGCCTAGTATGACAACAAACGCGTCTCCTTCAAGCTTAAGTGAAGATAACGAGTGATCAGGGCTAATCTTTGGCTTGAAAATCCCAGAGGTTAGGTTGTTGGTCAATAGATTATCTAATGACCCAACTTGTTAGGACTATGCATTACAGTAAGAGAAATTTTGTTAACATTTGGAATTAAAAGTTATTTGAAAAGAAGATAAGAGCGGGTAAATAATAATTTAAAAAGATCAGTGGAGGGGGGGAAAAAACTTAGCAAAATATCGAGGGTGTAACATGAAAATACTTCATTTATCATTTACCATGCTCAACCCTTGTGACTTGTTAATGTAAACCACTTGCAAGTATACAATGCTCAACCAAAACTCTCAGCCAATGGTTAAAGTTCAATTTAGACATTATATTGTAAAATGTTTCCTCAAATGGATGTTGTTCATGCCTAAAGGGTGGATATGATGAAGGTTTCACATTAGACCACGTAATAATTCGAGGTGGCAGTTGTTGACGTTTGAATCTGAAACATTTCGCTTGGAAATATATTTAAGAATTATGTTAAACAAAATTTCATATTAATGGTTGGAAGTTCATGGAAGATATAATACTCTCATAAGATATTCCAACAGTTGTCAAAATCAAGAGAAGTCTCTAATCACGAATCTCCTAGTCCTAAATTAAGTGGCAAGCAAACTGCATTTCAAGTATTGAACTTAGAGCTGGGAATAGGTAACTTAAGCAGGTTGAGAATTTCTCGACATGAATCTAACTCATTTATTAAATGAGTTGAAAAAATTTGACTTGTACCCATTTAGTTTTTAAATATATTGATCCGCTTAACTCGTTTAACATAAAGAGGTGAAGTTTAGTTGCCTAATTACCCATTTATGTATTTAATATTTTCAACTAATACGCAATCATATAGCGTCAAAAATTAAATTTACATATCACATTAAACAATTAATCTTTAAAACTCCCCCGATTCATCATAATTTACATTTTTTTTTTGAAATTTTTTGGTATTCTTAATTATTTAATAAAAAGGTAAATGGATAAATAATAAATGAAAAAATGAGTTGACTTATTTAACCAATCTTATTAAATAGGTATTTTTTTCGTATCGATAATTTCAACTTGAACCTAACCTATTTAATTAAATGGGTTGAACATATCAACTTATTTAATTAAACTAGCTGAAGATTTATATCCAAACCCACTTAATTTCATGTCGATTTTGGATCGGTAATCGTATCGGGTCTACTTTGTCTAGTTTTAAGTGAACTTCCCTAAATGATAGCCTCAGCTTAATCGATAAGACATCATATCTTTAATCTAAATAACTTATAGATATCAAGCAATCAAAGATGTTGGAAAACGAGTCAACACAGTAATTACTCTGATAAGATCCTTCAAAAATGGTATTAAATTGAAAAGCAAGGCTGAATGAAGGGGGAAACATACATAGTCATGACGACAAATGATCATCATCTACTTAATAAGCTGGTTGAGGAATATTCTTTGTCAAGTCCTACCACTAGTTGCTTAATCAGTAATCATACCATAATCTAGGGGGGATAAAAATAAAAATCATAAAATAAGTACGAAGTAGAAAAGAGTGGTCCACACGTTGACGCCGCCAAATTATCCAAACCACCGCCTCTGTGAGTTGGCATTGTCATAACTGTCAACCGTGCGTGTCCTGAAGGCTGAAGCTGAATCAGTTCAACAAGTCTACTTTAAGGCAAAACCGAAATTAAAATCAACAATTTAACTTCCACATCATCATAAATTCATCATCAAATTAAAAAGTCCATTCAAAAAGGACTTTTTTGTTCTCCTGTGCTCTTAGTTATGGGCTTCTGGGAAGCCAACTGGCCAGCTGGGCGGTGGCCGGCGGCTGTCCACTGACCACTTCGGTCTGCCACGCCGTTTCAATGCACTGACATTCTTAGTCTAATTAGCATACGCTGTATAAGTCTATAATTAATAGTATTTATTGATTTTTCTAGTCAAACTAGTTGCGAAAGTGTTTACTATTTTCAACCAAATTAATAGGAATCTAATGGAGTATCTAACCTATTATTCTACAATTAGGCCCTATTTTTTTCGTTTGGAAATTCACCCACCTCACACTCACCCACTTTTTTCTCTATCTTCCCACTCGTTCCTACACTTAAATAAAAATACCACTCCTTCTCACATTCACTCACTCCTTCCTACACCTACATAAAACAACCATTTCTCATATTTTGAAAATTTTTATAATTTACGTAATTGTATGTACGAATAATTTAATAGCAATTATGAGCAGTTTTAATTTTTCAGATGTTATGGAACAGTTTTATTTTTTTCTTTTTCATTAATTTTTTAATTTTTTAATTTTTAATTTTTAATTTTTTTAATTTTTTAATTTCTATTTTTAATTTTTAAATTTTTTAATTTTTTAATTTTTTGGTATTTATTTTTAACTTTTAATTTTTTAATATTTATTTTTTTATTTTAAATTTTTTATTTTTTAATTTTAATTTTTAATTTTTGAATTTTTTTGAATTTTTTTGTATTTTTTTTAAAAAAATTTAAAATTAAAATTTTTTTTGTATTTTGTATTTTTTTGTATTTATTTTTTAATTTTTTAATTCCAAAAAAACAACCAATGAAAAATTCCAAAAAAATAAAAAATAAAAAAATTTATGCAAAAAAATAAAAAATAAGAAAATAAAAAATAAATACAAAAAAATAAAAAAATAAAACTAATAAAATTAAAAAATTTAAGAAAATTAGAATTAAAATTAAAATTAAAAAAATACAAAAAAATTTAAAATTTAAAAATAAAAAATTAAAATTAAAAAAATTAAAAAATAAAAAAACAAAAAACAAAAAAATTAAAAAAATAAAAAATAAACAAAATAAAAAAGAACAAAACAGAATAAACAAAAACAAAAAAATTTCATCATCATTAATTACTATCACAATAAAATTATTACATTATAAAACAAAAAAAATATTAATAACTGATACTTCAACTTCATTCAACTACATTCAACTTTCACCCACACTTACCTACTTTTTCCCACACTTAAAAGAAAACCACACTCACCCACGCCTTCCCCCTTTTCCCACAATCACCCATCCCACACCCCTCATTTTTCACTGAAAAGAACAGGGCTTTACTTGTCAACTACTAATTGTCTAATTATTTTATGTGTTGGTTATTTTACTTGTTAGTTAAGTATGATAATTTTGTTTAATAAAGCTATAATTGAAATATTGCAATGGAATATCATTGCAATGTGTCCAATTTAGGTCCTATTCAGTACAGTTCTTATACCGTCCACCCGATTGTACAAATTCATTTGTACAACCGGTCCCACCAGTCCACTAAATTTCCGCCTGACCCACTTGGAAACTGCTTTTTTTAAGATAAAAAAAACAAAAACACCAAAATGTGTAAAAAACCGTCTAATTCAAGCTTCAAAACCCACGAACTTCTCTCGTTCTCTCTCCACGACCTTCACATATTCTCAGTCCATCTCGCGAATTTTGCAGCACTCCATCAACAATTCTAGCCGAAATCTCTTCCGTAAAGGTTGAAAGAAGAACTTCTATGTAAGTTTCACCAACAAATGTAATTTGTTTTCATTTTCGAATACACTAACATTACCAATCGCATTTTAGGTTTTCAGTCAGCAAACAAAGTTTTTACTAATCGCATTTCTGCAATCTTTTCAGATGAAACCTCAACATTCAAAAGCAAGCACTAAGAGGTCTGAAAATGATGAATCACTAATCTCTTAAGAAAGGTATGTTACAAAAACAAAACCTAAAATTTCGTTATTAACCCGTATATTTCGATTTAGTGAGTCATGGCTGCCTGTTGGTGAGCTATGAAGCCTGTTTAGTGAACCATTACTTTGTGTTAGTGACTTGAACAAATACATGAACTTGTGAGCCAAATCTTGATTTTAGTGAGTCATGACTGCCTGTTGGTGAGCTATGAAGTCTGTTTAGTGAGTCATTACTTTGTGTTAGTGACTTGAACAAATGCATGAACTAGTGAGCCAGATCTTGATTTTAGTGAGCCATGTCTGCCTGCTGGTGAGCTACGAAGCCTGTTTAGTGAGCCATTACTTTGTGTTAGTGACTTGAATAAATACATGCACTAGTTAGTGAGCCATGGCTGCCTGTTGGTGAGCTATGAAGCCTATTTAGTGAGTCATTACTTTGTGTTAGTGACTTGAACAAATACATGCACCAGTGATTCAGAACTTGCATTTTAGTGAGCCATGACTGCTTGTTGGTGAGCTATAACTTCTGGGTAGTGAGCCATTACTTCAATTTAGGGAGATGATTATTATGTACCTTATTTTTTACTAACACATGACTTCAATTTAGTGAGCTGTATCTTTTATACTCTAGTATTAACATTACATATCATCCTCTTTGACAGATCAAAAACAGAGACTTCACCCACAAACCCTGAGGAAAAGATCACTGAGCCAATTACACCAGTGGAGGAAGCATCAAAATCCCCTGTCTCAAGTACTACTACAAACAAAACAAATTTATCACTCCTAATATTAGCGAGCTAAATATATATTTTCAGTGAGCCAAGAACTATGTTTAGTGAGCACATCACTGATTCCAGTGAGCTAGATGTATTTCGCAGAGTGAGATATATTAATGATAGTGACCTGAATGTTTTTTGTTACTGAGCAAACAAATACATATAGTGAGCACACGATTCATGATGGTGAGATATTGTTTACTCGACATAATTCAACATTTATCGTGAGCAGACGCATAAATGTAGTGAGCGGAATGTTTTTTATTAGTGAGCAGACACATATATATAGTGAGCACAAGACTGATTATGATGAGCTATTATTTTTTGTTACTGAGCAAACAAATACATATAATCAGTCCATGCTGAAACGTAGTGAGCGGAATGTTTTTTATTAGTGAGCAGACGCATACATATAGTGAGCACAAGACTGATTATGGTGAGCTATTGTTTTTTGTTACTGAGCAAACAAGTGCATATAATCAGTTCATGCTGAAACGTAGTGAGCGGAATGTTTTTTATTAGTGGCCAGACGCATACATATAGTGAGCACAAGACTGATTATGGTGAGCTACTTTCTCATATTACAGAAACCAATTTTTAAAAACAAAATCATGTATATTCAAAAATTAGAACAAATAAAACATTCTCCAAGAACTCCAGAACAACTAAAAAAACACAATATCTTACATAATCAAACCAGAACAAAAAAAACACAGATCAAAAACCAATATCGAACCTGATGAACACTGCGCGTTTGATAAATTTTCATCATCAACTCTCAAATCCAGCTATGGAATAATTGCTGAAAACTACATAGACCGATCGAGCACTCCGAAAACAGAGAATTCGGCAAAAACGAAGACAGTGGCAGGCCAATTCACGACTAATTTGAAATACGTGAACAACGAATTCAAAATCAGCAGTCACTAGCGAATTCAAATCAGAACTTAACGATCAGATGCCTAAGATTCATCAATTATATTGAGCAGCAATACACTAATAGTTTCTCGAAAACTAAACTCTACAACGTATGACCAGCGAACAGTTTCTCTCTCTTTAAAAAAAAAACTGTTAAAATATGTTAAAAACTGTCAAGTGGGACCGGGTGGACAAGTGAGATGTCCACCCGGTTGTACGTAATAATTTACCGAAACGTACATGAGTTATTTAGGCAAAAGATAATGGTTTAGATAGCGAATAGTTGTTTAGGTAGATTGATAACGTTTCTAATTTAGTGTTAACGGATAGCTATTTAGATGATTGACTGAAACATATGCGTTTAGTAAAATAGGTTAGCTGATTAATGAAAATTGACATGAAAGAATATATTTAATTTTCAAAGAATATTTTTTGACAAAAATTATAAAATACTAATTTTGTATGCCAAAAGTTAATGCTACTAATTTTTCAGAAATGCTGCTTAAAATGCTAAATACTATTTGAAATGTTAGTTAAAATACTATGTTACCAAACACTAAAAATTTATTGATTAGTGTATTAATTTGGTGAAAACACTAAACGTTATTGTCGAATAAGACCTTAAAAAATAAATATTATCAATTTGTATCTTGTCATCTGACATGTCATTTTAGTCAAATAGTTTTCTCGTAATTAACATATATATGTTTGTTCATGCATGCTGAAATTGAGAGGTTCTATTTATGACCACAGGTGGAGTTAGGGTTCACATCTTGGTGTGTCGAACTATACTATATTGCATAAGTAATGTTGGTCTAATTTATGGTCTGACCTTTTAATACATTTTCTTTCCTATTTTTTCATGCCACAACATAACCATCATATTGTACTAGACTTGCAAGAGTCCCAAATTCACCTAATGCCGTCTTAAAATTCCTAAGTTTGATTTTCAAATTGACAAATTTATGAAAATTAACTCCCATTTGACCATTCCGAAAATAGTATTGCACAATTACTAAACACAATTTGACTAGAATCGCTAAATTAGACACAATAGTTTGAATTTGGGGTATGGACAAAGTTCTGTAAACTAGGGACAAGTGAACTTGAAACCCAAAAAAAAAAAAAAAGACAGAGAAAAGAGGGTTTGGGGTCTGCGTAGAGTTTTATAAATCAGGACAAGTGAATTTGAAAGCCCCCCAAAACGCAAAAATAAACAGAGAGAAGACGAAAGACGAAGCATTGGACAAGTAAATTTGAAAGCCTGACAAAAATAAACAGAGAATAGACAATGGATTTGCACAATTCAGGATTCGAACACACAACCAAGACAATAAAAGGGGGCAGGAGAAGCTTTGCCAGCTTGCTCGGACTCAAGCGGTGATGGTGCGGTCCTTTCTTAATATATATATTTTGGCTTCCAGAAAACAAGGGGTGTCAATTGACACCCCTGCACCCACATGACTCCGCGGCCGTTTATGACTATGATTATTCGGAATGCTTGCCTATAGTTAATTGTACAAATACAGTTAAGAATTTTCGATTGCTAATTAAACAATTATTATTGATTTTAGTTAACAGAAAATATTTTTAATCCAATAGAATCGGTAAAAAACCTCAACTTAATGAGTCAAGTGGTCAAGTGTATTGGTAATCAAACGACTTACTCTCCGGACTATTCTTCTCACTTAATTTGATCCAAAATTTAGCCCTTTTCTTTTAGAAAAAGGTATTAGTATTCATCATTGAGTCACCAATACATACATAGTTCAATTTATATTGCCTGAATTATGGACATATTCTTTTTAATTAACCTATCGTGAGTTGCTTACTATTGATTAGTATTGATTAGTATTGATGCTAATCAACATTGATGAGGGTTAATAATTTGTGCTAATTAGTATTGATCGATGTTGATTAATGTTGAATGTTAGAAAATAATAATTAAAAAAATATGACTAAATACTTATTAATGCTGATAAGTTTTGATTAATGTTAAATGCTGATGATAAGTATCATAAGGTAAAAAAAAATATGAAGCTATTATAAGTACCTTAATTTGAACCAAGTTTTGAGAGATTGAAAATCCATTTTCCTTCCAATCAAACACTATCTTAGTGTAATTAATAATAACTTTGATCCGATCTAATGCTACTATAATCAAGTTTTGAGAGGTTGGAGATCCAAGTGCCAAGTGTAGATAATTTCATCCCTCTACCCCACGTAATAAAAGCTTTGGAAAATATATCCCCCCAAAGAAGGAAAGCGCGCGACGGTGAATGATCACATTGTATACATAATAAGTACGAGAAGCCCAGAAGTCCAAGTATTATCCCATAAATTGTAATTGTCTGCCCCCTTATAGTAGTAGACTAGTAGTAGTGGGACCCGATGCCTTTTTATATTAATTAATCAGCTGGGAGTGGGACCTGGACCAATTGAATGTTGAACTGAATCAACACTGACCCGCCTCCCCTAAGGTGAAGGGAAGCTCACTGGAACCTCAAGTCCAATCGAAGCCCCCACCGTCAACTCCAGCTGTACATGTAGTGGATGCTCCGTGTTCAACTTTTCACTCTTCACTCTACTACTTGTTTTCCACACTGTATATATACCTCTCACATTCTATCCAACACTAGTACGCTACAAGTCTACAACCAACATCCAAGGCCTCCACACTTCACAGTTCACAGTGTCCCGGTGATCTCCCACCAACTTCCCGCAACTCCGACAAAAAATAAGTAGACTCCCCTTCAGATTTCTAGCTTGCTCTTAGATATATAGTGATCAGTCATGGATACACTGACGTGGAATACTAATAAAAATCGAGATGGGATGAGCCTGAGCCCCTCCACGGATGAGGAGGCTAGCGGCTTCCTGCTCGCTTCGGCCCACCCCAAAAAAAAGGGCAGGTCGGAAGAAGTTCAAGGAGACCCGCCACCCCGTGTACCGTGGGGTCAGGCAGCGCAACTCCGGCAAGTGGGTGTGCGAGGTCCGCGAGCCTAACAAGAAGACCCGGATATGGCTCGGCACCTTTCCTACGGCTGAGATGGCCGCCCGAGCTCATGACGTGGCTGCCTTGGCACTCCGAGCTGACCGTCCTGGAACGGCGTGTCTTAACTTTGCCGACTCTGCCTGGCGCCTCCGTGTCCCTGCTTCCTCTGATACCAAGGACATTCGACGAGCTGCGGCTGACGCTGCAGAGGCCTTCCGGCACTCTTCCTCTGTAGAACACTCTCAGGAAGAGGGCCAGAAGGATGGGCTCGGTGATTGCACGGAGCCCAACGGTGAGGTCACGGCGGCATCTCAGTTGTCGCCACAACCCACCATGATAACAAACCAACAACAGGAAGCATTCTACATGGACGAAGATGCGGTTTTCAGGATGCCAGAGCTACTTGCTGACATGTACCAAGGGATGATGTTGCCACCTCCAGCTACTTGGAGTACGGGCACTACTTGCTATGATGACGTGGAATTCGATGCTGACGTCCCACTGTGGAGCTACTCTATTTAGAAAATTAATTGACCATAACGGCGTGGTCCTCTGTTTCCATTGTTGGTAATATCATCTTAAAAACACATTTAGGATTTCAAATCTGCAAATACGGCGTGATCCGATAACTAGGTCACTCCCTCCTGAATTTTGATTGGCAGGGAGATTTAGTGGCCCGGATTGGTTTTTATTGTATGTAAATTTCTATTTTCATTCTTTGTACAATTCAAATAATTATATTCTTATTTGTAGGTAATTTTTTAATAAAAAAATACTGTTGCTATTAAGCAGAGGTTAATGAAATTGTGTGATTAGTTACTCCCTCATGACTTTTTAATCAGCAATAAATGAGTGAGGATGGTAGGATTCGTTTGAAGTAAGAACCCCTCTCTCCCGCTCTGCAATTAAGATGATTATTATTTTCTTATTTGCAAAGCGACGTTTTGTATGTAAGTCCTTTTCTTTGTCTTTGGTCTAGTGAGTTGGGCTTGCATGCTGGAGTGCTTATACTAAGAAGTAGAGGCTTATTGACGTACTTAGGGTAGTTTCAAGCGCGTACATAGAAGACTATCTGTTGAGAAAATGGCCCAAAAATCATTAGCTAGTGATGTTTGTTCTTGGTTGCGCTAAGCAAGAAGGAAGAAAGAAGGAAAAAATTGGCGGGGCTTCTTTATCACACACGCGGCCCAACAGGACACGCAGCTCAATGTTCTGGCTTGCTTTCCTTCCATGTTTGACCCAAGTTTGACCAAGCTCCTAGCGCCTGGGCTTTTCTCTCGCGTCCCAAAGTCAACTTCTCTCTCCCATCAGCAAGGCCTAGCGCTTGCCCCGCATCACTCAGCTCACCTTTTCTTCCAGAGAGGTTCATAGACGGGCTGTGGCCGAGCCCACGGTCTGTGGCCTACTCTAGACTCTTGGATTCCTCACTTCTGATCCGCTTTGGGGATTGTCGTTAGCCTTAATACAAGATTTTATGGCTATTTTGTGGTAGAGCTGTTACATGCATTACTAATCTGCATTATGGGAGATTTTATGAGCATTACATCCACATTTATCCACCCTTTTTATTTTTATGCAATTTTTTCTTCCCTATAAATTCACGATCTTTTGTACTAGGGAAGACACACAAATTCCACATTTCTTGAGTGAGTTTATTTGAGAGTTCATTTTCTAGATTTTACTTTCTTTTATATTGATCGCATTGTTGCCTATTAGCCCTTTGAGATTGTACTTGTACTCACCAATATTATAGTGGATTTTTATTCATTCACCCGTGGTTTTACCATTTTGTGGGTTTTCTACGTAAATTGGGTGTCAATTACATTATTTACTATCTTGCTTATTTTGTGAGAATATCCATACATCCTTTATGATCTTACAAATTTCCTAACAAGTGGTATCAGAGCATAGGTTCATCAAGGATGTCTTCCATCATGAAATTCGATATTCCAAAGTTCGATGGCAAGATAAGTTTTAATATCTGGAATGTTCAGATGATGGCCGTTCCAACCCAGTACGGTTTGAAGAAAGCTCTTGGTGGCAAAACCAAGAAGCCTACTTCCACGATCGATGAGCAATGGGAGGAGCTTGATGAGAAGGCTCTTTGGCTATTCAGCTATGCTTAGCACCTCATGTCCTTTGAGAAGTGCTTGACAAGGCCACTACCA
This sequence comes from Selenicereus undatus, assembly GCA_017589665.1. NCBI lineage: Eukaryota > Viridiplantae > Streptophyta > Magnoliopsida > Caryophyllales > Cactaceae > Selenicereus > Selenicereus undatus. The sequence goes on from JACYFF010019584.1 coordinate 100,052,849, forward strand.
CTGATCTTTGGCTTGGTTTAGAGACTTTATACATGACTAAGAGTCTTGCAAATAAAATCTGTCTCAAAGAACGTTTGTATACGTTCTCTATGGCCGAATGTACTCCCATCCACTCTGTCATTATTGTTGGTTGTCTCATTACTTGCCTCTTATAATCATTTTAAAGAAGTTTTGTTATATAGTAACAATGACATTTTGTCATTTGGGCACGTCAAGGCCAATTTGTTGTCCAAAGAAAAACTTGACCTTGAAGCACCTTTGATAAAGAGAGCACTTCTAAATCAATGTTTGAGAGACGTAAGTCCAACAAATCCTGTCGTCATTGTAGAAATCAGGACATGTAATTTCTGAGTGTTTTAAGTTGAAAACAAGAGGGAGAAAGAAGAAAATAATTCACAACAATACCCTCATAAACTTGCTAAAGCCACCTTAGTCGAATCTGATTTTGATGGCGACGTTTTATTTGCTACCTCTACTGATAATGGGAGCTTTTTTTATTGGATTCTTGATTCTGAGTGTACCTATTATATGTGTCCTCATAAGAATTAGTTTTCAACATATGATCCAACTAGCTCAACTGTTGTTCACATGGGCAACAATACCCAATGTAATGTCACTGGAATTGGTTTTATTAAAATCAAGACTCATGTTGGTATTATGAGGACTTTATCAAATGTTCGCCATGTTCTTGATGTGAAGCGTAACCTCATTTCTTTAGGCACCCTTGAATCCAAGGGGTGCAAATATTCAGCTGAAGATGGAGTTCTGAACGTTTCCAAAGGCATTCAAATTTTGTTATAGGGTTTGATGCAAGGAAGTCTCTATGTTTTGCAAGGAT
>JACYFF010019584.1:100058686-100074198 GCA_017589665.1 Selenicereus undatus
CCTTCGCCTTTTTCTCCTTTTGGGCTGACCTAGGCGTGCATCACCTGAACCCCAACGTTTTCTTCCCAGCCCAGCCTCCTCACTTAAGTGAGGCACGTGCTAGGCACGTGATTCCCAGCCCCCTCCCCTTCTAACCGCTCTAACCGTTCCTCCTTGCCTAGAACCAGAAAACAGAGCCTTGAAATGGGGCTTAACGCTTTGGCTCCTCATCTAACCGTTCTCAACCTCTCTCTCCCTTTATTCACTCCATCCTTAATTAACCATCAATGGGACGGTTTCAAGTATCAAAAGGGGACCGAAAAATAGAGAGCAATAAAGGATGGGGATGGTGTTTCTTTGGGGCCTTGAAACGGGCCTGTTCGCCTTCTTCTTCCTCCATCATCTATCAATTAAATCCGGCATCCATTATTCATTCGGGGGCTCTCATGATTGCTATTAATGGGCGGTTTATCAAGCATTGAAGGGGGAATTATGTGGGGGCAACGAATAGGTTCTTCAAGGGGTTTTAATGGAGGCATTCGAGTAGCAGCAGTAGAAAAGAAGAATAGCATCGAGTGGATTAGGGTAGTAGATAGGAGTTAAGAACTTTGATAGCTTATGTTATTCATTCAAAATTTTTCAGTTTCAGATTCAATTAAGGGTTGTTCTCATTTTCGAATTGCTTCTCTGTTTTCTTCATTATTTAAACTTCAGAGTTGTCCTTTTGGGTTTCAGATGTTAGCGTCATTGATTAAGCTTTGTTGATTTGGATAATATATGATGGTTCTGCTTTGCTCTGCTTTGGATTGAAACACACGTACAAAAGGGGCCTTCGGTCGTATGCTTTGAAGTCTTTCGCTTGCTCTGTTTCCATCCGCTGCTCTGTTTGGTAAATGAATGAAAACAAACCATTACAACTAAGTGTTGCTGGCTAAAACTGTTTGCTGTTTGGTGCTTTATTTTTATTTTGGTGGTCGCTTAGTTTATAATATTGTTTACCTAGTTTAGTAAGTGATAGAATAACTTGACTTTGGTTAGCTTTAATCTATTATTTAGCTTTAATTTTGAATACGACTTAGTAAACCAATTTCCCATCCATCCCTGAGGACGATACCTGTTAGTATTACGACGATAACCGTATACTTGCGAAAAAATCACAACAAGTTTTTGACGTCGTTGCCGGGGATGGCGTTATGAAATTTGGTTACATCGAGTCGTTGTTTAATTATTAGAGTCGTTAGAGTCGTTTTCGTTTTAGTTAGGTGATACTTTTTGTTTTAATAGTTTAGTTTAGTTTTATTTTTGAATTTAGTTTATATTTTGACTTCGATTTTGTTTGTGTCATGATTAGTTTAATTTTAATGTTTAGATGCTTTTAACAAAATAGTACTAATAAATTTGGTTTATGTGCATTGAAAAACTTCAAGGTTGAACTGATCCGAAAATATTTACAGTGCGAATTTTTCATCAATTTTCGTATTCTGTTTGAATTTTCTGGACCTATTTTGGTGTGATTTCTGCTGTTCCAGTATTTTTCCTAGATTCAGCATAAGTTTTAGAGTGTGTGTGAATTGTTCTGGAATTTTTGGACATGTTTAGATTTTTCTGTGAATTTTAGAATTAATATTCTGTTTTCATTTTTCTGCACTGTTCGGGGACAGAAAAAATTCGAGAAAAATTGTATTTATGTCCTTTGTGATTGTGTGGACTTTGCTGTATATTTAATTCTGATTTTAGGAGTCGTATTTTCTGTTTTAATTTTATTTTAGAATTGGGTTGTTAAGGTGTTGTTTATTTTCTAATTTTCTTTTAGTTTGTTGGTGGTTGTGTTCATAGTTTTCGATTTGCTCATATTTTGTTCGTGTAATTTACTCCTTTGTTTTGTTTTGTGGTAAAAATATAATAATAAAAAAAAACAAGAAAAAAAAGATGCTCATGCTTTGTGATTTGTCTCTTTGGTCTTTCTTATCATTTGGTCCCATAGTTTTATTTTTGTTAGTTTATTTTGTGTGCTTAACTTGATTATTTCAATCTCTTGTTTTTGTTTTAGTTATTAGTTTGTAATTAGTGTCCCAGAGTCATTTTTCTTTCAATCAAAAAAAAACCTTAAAAACAAAGTGAAAATCCTAAAAAGTGGAGAGTTCTTTATAAAAAAAATACATAAAAAAAAGACTTCAAGAATGCGAGTGGTTAAATTCCTACAATATGAGCATGAATCTTTCTGGCATTATTTGTCTCGACTTAACGATTACCGTGCTCAGTTGAATCAAACTTTTGAGAAATGAAAAATTTGTGAGGTCATTGTTTTGGGTCTAAATGCTACATTTAAGGGTATTGTTGAGTTCATGTGCTCAGGGGGTTTGCTATGATTGTTGTCTAGATCTCAAGATAAGGTTTGGGATTTCTTTGAATGGTTAGCTTGGGATACTTATGAGTTTGAACAAGCTAAAATGAACTTAACGTACCCAACTCTTGCTGAGTCTGCTTTTTATACTAATCCTTACTCCCGATGCCATTTTATAGATTCGTATGACTCCTCTTATGCTTATGTGCCTCCTGTTTGGTGCGATTAATGTGAATCTTCTGCTCATGATGTTTGTTCTTGTCCATATCGTGACTATTTTGATGCTCAAGGTGCTAGTGTTGAGAAGAGAATTAATGAATTGACTGCTAAACTGGTAGAGACCATGAAAGCGAGAATTACTGAACATTCTCACTGTTTTCATCAGAATAGGGAGCAATGTAATGAGTCTAACTCTTGTTTAGGATCTCCTACATCAGGAGTTAGTCTTTTTGATGATTTTGAGCCCTTTTGTCTTCCTAGGCCTAGCTTGAATGATGCCCAGCCTTTGCCTAGTTTAGAACAAGAGGATGACCTCCCTATGTCTCTATCTCCTGGCCTTGCAACACACACTAACTCATAAAAGGATGTCATTGAAAACGTCCTAGTTTATGCCGACCCACCCACCATTTTTGATAAATCTTTTGAGTCTGAGGATGGTCAGGAGTCTACACATACTGGTGAGTTAGATATGAGCATCCTATCTGTAGTTGAGCTTCATGATTTAGATGACTCAAGTGCTATTTCATAGGAGTCACGTGAACAGGACATTGAACCCACTATTTTGGACTTTGATGATGATATTCTATCTGTGGGATATGAATCTTTTTCATGTGGGTTTGATATTATAGCAAGTCTTGATAAGGGTTTTTGTGTTGAATATGAATCATTATCTTTTAACCCTCTAATACCTTTTGAGTCATTCCTTCTTGAATATGACTCATTTTGTTTTGATGCAAATGTGGGTTTGGATGTAGATTTGTGTGCTGAATACGAATCTTTTTCTTTTGAACCCATTCAAACTGACATCTTTTTTGGAAACTGCAAGCCTGACTTTATTGAGTCTGAGAACATTGCCACTGAGACATTTGATTTAGACCAGACTCTTGCGCACATTGACCTTCAAGGACTTGTGGATTTAGGACCCTTTGCTTTGCCTAGACAGCTCATTCATGATAATCCAATTTCTAGGCCAATGACTCACCAGCTGGCTAGTTTGTATTACATCTGCTTGTTTGATGTTTGGGACCATACATCTGACAAGTTGAAACGGGCCCTTACTTGTGCTGCATTGATAAGGTGGATGTACTTTATTTGGCGCCAACTTTCTTATTTCTTCTACGTTACTTTTATCGAGAGTTGGTCTTCTGTATTTGACAAGCTACTTTGTGCGCTAATGGGTTTTGAGTTGAGTAGCACTTTTCATCTTGATAAGGAGTAGCTGATGCTCCTTAGGCCTCTATTTGCGCATTTCATCAGGCTATAACTTAGGTGTACTTCTGCACCTAACCTGATATAATCGTTCATGGTTATCTCCTCTTTTTAAGTTTTCTTTTGTATATATTTGTTGCTTTGTTTTATTTTTCATACAGTTTTTTTGGTTTAGCGTCTTCTCACATTCCTTTCTTTTTGAGTCTTCTTTTCTTTTTGTATATTTATTTTTCTTTTTGGTTGTATTTTATATTTCTTTTCACTCCCAATGAAGACATTGTGAGATTTCGGTGTGGGGGTGGGAAAACTTTGAAAACTTTGAAATTTGGAAAAAAAAATTGAAATTCTTTTTAAATTTTTTTGTTTGAATTTATAGTTTTCAACCAAACCCAAAAAAAAGAAAAAAGAAGGAAAACAAAAAACTGACAATTTTGAAAATCCAAAAAGATATTTGTTTTGTTTTGGGGCAGCTTTACACTATTCTGATCAGCTTAAATCCCTTGTACTTTGATTTTTAGCTTGTATATAAGGCATGATGTGTTTGACAGGTTTTTATCCTCGGTGTGGCATTCTAAGCCTTAATTCTAACCCCAATTGTTCATTCTTGACATGTGTAATCCAATCCTTAATTATACCCTCATCATTATCCTAAGGTCTGAGTTTTCCATTATTGGCTCTCCCACTTAACTTTGACATGATTACTTTTGCCCAAACAAAAGAAAAAAAAATGAAAATGAAAAAGGAAAAAAAAAAAAGAAAAACAATGAGAATGAAAATGAAAAAAAGGAAATGAAATAAAATTTGGAATGACAAGCAACCATTTGAGGCATGCGCTACTGCCTGTTACCCTTTGAGGCAATAGTGCTACTAGAAAAGCCTGCTTGCAATGTTAATAAATCAACAATGTAGTTTGTGTCAATTACGTAGGATTGAGTTTGATTTTGGTAAACCTAAGTCTTAAGATGATGATACACTTGCACACGAGCACTGAGATGGATTCCAAATCTTGATGTCTAGTGAGGTGAAAAGTTAGTACTTCGATGTCATTCATAGGGTACAGAGCCTTGATGTGTACACTATGTTTATATGTAGGCCAATATCTTTGTTACATGAGTGCTTTAGTTGATTAGAATGCTTATATATCTTTTCTCAATTTTGTACATATTATTTTTGAAAAAAAAAAGATTTTTGAGTTTCCGCTTTCTTTTATAGATTTTATGGGTACATCTTCTGCAAACCCTCACGAGACCTTCCTCGTCCACTAGGGGTAACCTAGAGGTTTAAAGGGTTTGTTGTACATGTTAAGTGCAACCGTGATTCCTACGAAAGTGAGTTAGGATTTTATTTTACTTTTCTAGGAACTTTAGTTTTGTTTTACTCGAAGACGAGCAAAACTTAGGTATGGAGGTATTTGTTAAACCATAAATTATTACATTTTATGCCCTTCTATTACTTAATAATTGCTCAAAATAAATTATTAATTAAAGTTTTAATATGTTTTTGTTGGTTTTGTAGGAATATGGAAGAGTTGGAAAAATTGAATTAAATGCTCAATTTGCTCGATATTGGATCAAGTGGGAAATGAAGAAGGAAGAGAATGAAGCCTAGCAATAAGCCCTTCCCTTTATTCCTTTTTCATGGCCCAATTCTGCAGCCCGGGCTTGCCTTCGCCTTTTTCTCCTTTTGGGCTGACCTAGGCGTGCATCATGTGAAGCCCAACATTTTCTTCCCAGCCCAGCCTCCTCACTTAAGTGAGGCACGTGCCAGGCACGTGATTCCCAGCCCCCTCCTCATTCTCTTCTTCTTCCCCATCTGCTGCTGCGTTCCTCCTTACCCAGAACCAGAAAACAGAGCCTTGAAACGGGGCTCAACGCTTCGTCTCCTCTTCTAACCGTTCTCAACCTCTCTCTCCGTTCATTCACTCCATCCTTAATTAACCATCAATGGGACGGTTTCAAGACCCAAAAGGGGATCGAAAAACAGAGAGCAATAAAGGATGGGGACGGTGTTTCTTTGGGGCCTTAAAACGGGCCCGTTCGCCTTCTTCTTCCTCCATCATCTATCAATTAAATCCGGCGTCCATTATTCATTTGGGGGCTCTCATGATTGCCATTAATGGGCGGTTTATCAAGCATTGAAGGGGGAATTATGTGGGGGCAACGAACAGGTTCTTCAAGCGACTTTAATGGAGGCATTCGGGTAGCAGCAGTAGAAAAGAAGAGTAGCATAGAGTAGATTAGGGTAGTAGATAGGAGTTAAGAACTTTGATAGCTTATGTTATTCATTCAAAATTTTTCAGTTTCAGATTCAATTAAAGGTTGTTCTCATTTTCGAATTGCTTCTCTGTTTTCTTCATTATTCAAACTTCAGAGTTGTTCTTTTGGGTTTCAGACATTAGCGTCATTGATTAAGCTTTGTTGATTTGGATAATATACGATGGTTCTGCTCTGCTCTGCTTTAGATTGAAACACACGTTCAAAAGGGGCCTTCGGTCGTATGCTTTGAAGTCTTTCGCTTGCTCTGTTTCCATCCGCTGCTCTGTTTGGTAAATGAATGAAAACAAATCATACAGCTAAGTGTTACTGGTTAAAACTGTTTGTTGTTTGTTGCTTTATTTTTATTTTGGTGCTCGCTTAGTGTATAATATTGTTTACTTAGTTTAGTAAGTGATAGAATAACTTGACTTTAGCTAGGTTTAATTCATTATTTAGTTTTAATTTCGAATACGACTTATTAAATCAATTTCGCATCCATCCTTGAGGACGATATCCGTTAGTATTACGACGATGACCGTATACTTGCGGCAAAATCACAACATTCCCCCCTAAAACATCCAATTTAGTTATGTCATACTTGTATTACCATAACTTATTATCTTCGAAGAAACTTTTATTCACATTATATACCAAAATATAAACAAGACATAATCCAACTCCAGATGGTTTTCACAAACTTCCTATACTCAAGCACACAATCAGAATATTTAGGAAGCTCAACAATGACTTTCCATATCTAATTTTACGGATTAAAGATACAAATAGTCCAAAGTCACACTAAACAAGATAACTTGACACAAAAATTCAAAACTTAGAAAATGCACATCCAATCTTCACAAAATTTTAGAGGAAATTGATAAACAATATAGTTTCTAACATCAAGATTTCAAGATTTTTCTCCAAGCTAGTAATTCCTAGAAATTCAAACAATAAGAAAAAATTATTCAAAAATCTGAGAATTAAGCTCAAAAATTCATAACTTATAGCATACACAACTAAAATTCACAAAAATTTGCAAGCAATAAGCCAATAGCATGAGGAATCTACACTAACATTCTCATAATTTTTCTCCAAGAAAATCCTTCAAAAAAAATTAAAAAATAGTTACCAAAATTATCCACCAAAACAGAGCAGTTCCAATCAAAAATTCATAACTCTTAAAATACACATCCAAAATTTATGAAAATTTACAGATAATTTCAAAACATCATCGATGTTCTACAGTAAAATTTTTAGAATTTTTCACACAACCAATAATTCACAATAATGAAAACAGTACACGAACTCTGTAAAAATTTGAAAATTAATCTTGTCTTCCACCACTTTGTTCATCTAATACAAGCAATCACACTAAGACCTTGTTTGGCAAATAGCTGTTAGCTGTTTGTATTAACTGTTAGCTGTTTGAATTAACTGTTTATATTAGTTATTTGAATTGGCTGTTTTTAGAAAAAGCATTTGGTAAAACTAGCCGTTTCTAAAAAAAGATGTTAGCAAGATTCATTTATACCCTTATCTATAAACTACTTTTTAATAGTGTTAATGGCATGTGATGTAATTTTTGCTAACTTTTGGACAATTTTGACATTTCCACCAAAAACTATTCCCAAAAGGCTAGTGAGAATAGATTTTTCAAAAAGAACTTTTTAAAGCAAAACAACTATTGAAAACAGCTACTTACCAAACACCTTTTGGTTGTTTGACTTGATAAAAACAGTTAAAACATTCCCAAACAACTATTTTTGCCCAAACAGCTATTGCTACCAAACAACCCCTTCCATAGTTCAGCATATATATAAACAAATTCACAGCATACATATCAATCTTCAACATCCACATAACCCAAAAATCACAAATAAACATGAAACTTTTAGGGTGAGTTTCCAAGTACTGAATTTAGTCTTCTAATCTATCAAACCCTAAAAATATCAAATTCATGATTCTAACCTTCAGTTGAACCCTCAAATTCAAGTATAAATCTTTCAAATAATCTTCCTCTATTCAATTTTAAGTTGAAGAAAGTAAGAATTACTCATCTCTATTAGCAATAAAAATCAAAACCCAAATTTTGTTTTTCTTCTTCTCTTCGTCTTCTTCTTCTCTTTCCTTTCCTCTCTCTGTGCGTGGGTGTGTTTGTGTTTGGGGGAAGAACGCAGTGAAATCCCTTTCTTTTGTTTCACATGATCAAAAAAGCAAAATCCTATCCTTTTTTCTTTTTCCTTTTTTTTGCCCCCGTTTTCCTTTCTATATCTTTTCTCTACTTTTTTTTTGGACAAAAACTTCTAACAAAGAATGCATCTATTTTTCTCCATAGATAATAATAATAACTTAAAACACACATGTGCCTAAACTAAAATGCATAAAATATACACAAATTACATATTGAATATAAGTCAAAACAAGTAACAAAAATTTCGGGGCGTTACAAATTATAACACCCTAGACCAGTTATCCTTTAATTACTTGCTTTAATAAGTATTAAAGCCAGCAAAAAGCGTTATGCAGTTAGGGTGTTACCGTCGTCCTTTGGGGACAAAGCTATACATGAGAACCAAAGGCGGACGGATGGTAGCCCATAGGGCATATTAGACAAACAAACTCGAGTTTAACTTGTCTCTGAAATTTTACAAGTTAAGTCATATGATAATAAACTTCGTCCAAAATGAATTTACATTATGTGCAACAATGACTAGCATTTTAAAAGCAAAACTACATTCGCAAAATATTCAACCACATCAGAGAATTAACATCCGCTACCCAGGCCCACATCTTTTAGGCCCTTAGCTTCCTTGGGTTCCCATTTGATTGTCAATTGTTTCTCCTTCCCTAAAATAGTTTGAAAACACAAAACCATAGAAGATGAGCGATTGCTCAATACGTTACCTTTGTATAGTTAAACAGGCTTTCGCAAGAGTCAGTGAGCGCTAGACCTGGCAAATGGGTCATTCGGTTCGGGTACAGGTTGGGTCAAGTTTGGGTTGGTTCATGTTCAGGTAAGGTGACGTTTCGGGTCGTTTCGGTTTGGGTTGGGTATGGTTCGGGTCGGGTCGATTTCGGGACAACAAATTTTTGGTCAAATATGCTCGTCATGCCAAAACAAGCTACTTTGTAGCAAATTTCGGATCGAGTATGGTTCGGTTCGGGTCAATTCGGGTTTCGGGTCCACTTTTGGGTGAGCATATTTCGAGTGTCGGGTCGGATATGGGTCTGGATCGTTCGATTCAAGTTTCGGGTCTCGGGTCAGTTTTGCCAGGTCTAGTGAGCGCGCACACAACATTAAAACGATGTTTACAAATATTCTTTGAGAAGCATTTGACTAAATAAACGGTTAGTAATCAATTCTTCAGCCTAGATCAGGACCCTATGTTTATGAATAGAAGCCACGGCAATAACAATGAACAATGAATTCCCCGTTTAACGGGAAGGACTCAACAATGAAGTCTGCTAACAGATATTTACGAACAATGAACGTGGCTTATTAAACAATGAACACTGAAATGCACTGGCGGAGTCAGGAAATTCGGAGAGGAGTGTCAGAATTAATAGTACACAATATAAAAATTAATAATAGTCATAAACTAAAACTAAATAAGGATTGCATTACATCTAATCTAATTGTACTCGACGAGACCTCATATTTTGAAAGCAATGCAAAATATCGTCAGTAGATGCCCTTTCAAACAAATCATCTTCAAAATAAGTAACAACAGTATTATTCAAAAACTAATTTGAGATTTGGTTGCATAAGTTGGTCTTGATAGACTTCATCGAAGGCAACACTCTTTCAACTGGTGCTAGTGGGGAGCTAGTGGGCTGTGCGCTGGTCATCTAGAGACGACTCGACGTGGGGTCGGTCACCGGTGGGCAGTGCTTTGGTGGCTAAGTGTGTGGGTGGGAGGTTAGGGTTTTGGGTAACGAGTGGAGTGGCCGTGGGCGACGGTTGAACATAATAGAACATGAAGGCTAAAAAAGGGAATACGAGGGGGGGGGGATGACTATCTGCAAGGCATAAAAAATAAAACTTCACAACTGAAGATCGGGTAAATGACTATCTGCAAGGTGTAAAAAATAAAACTTCACAACTCACGACGACAGATATAGCAACCACAACAAAGGGGAACTTGGACCGCTGAGCCAAGCACGATTTCTTGTCTGTCTCCAACTTATTTACTACATATACTAAACTTTTAATTTTTTTTTTAACATGTAACATGTATTAATTTTTTTGTTTTTATAGGAGTGTCGGGTGACACCACTGACTGCACGATGACTACGCCATTGCTGAAATGGGTCCTAAAGGTTCCAATGGCCGAATAAAAATTTGCTAACATTAATAAATGTAAATTTAAACGTCTCTGAAAAGTACAAGCAGTAACATACCTGGAAAAGAATTAATCTTCCCTTTTTTTCTTTTCTTATTGTACGATTCGATTCATATCCTGTGTCCAAGGTCATTTACTTAAGTAAGTCTTCATTCCTCAATATCGATATATTTTTAGTTATCACAATTTACAAGAAATGGCTAACATTACAAGCTCTAACCCGGAAATGCCTTGCGGTTCTTTCTCTTTTTGTTGAATTACGATAAATAATAGCAATATCCCTCTTTCTTTCATTTTTTTTCCCCTAATAATCACGAAGTTGATCCCTTTATTTATTTTAGTCCTGTTCTTGCCAACTTCAACTTAGTTTGGGAATTGATTAACCCTTCTTAGACACTTAATTAACTCGACTAAACCTAGCTCATATGAATTTTCGACTTATATGATTATTAAAAGATAATCTCCCTTAATTCCTACTTATTCACTTAACCAAATCACATCATTATTAGCCATATATTTCTAATTTTCCTCCTTGAGGTCTCCTTTGAATGCACCATTCTCTTCTCGATTTATATCCTCATTAATTTGGGGGGTCACAACCTCTCCAGTCCCCTCCCCTTTTCCTTTTCCTTACTTAGCCCTTTGCTCTCTATACTTGTAATCATCTCAAATTAATTCCACATTCTCATGATTTACATAATTCTTCAATCAAGTGGTGGACCCTCACAAAGGAGAAGGCGAGGTTAATAGCAGAAAGAATAGCGGAGAATAGAGCTTGGAGGAGGGCAGAAGACACCGATTCGATGTGGGATGCTATGGCGGATTGCATCCGAAGGTCGGCTGAGGAAACCCTAGGTCTCTCCAGGGGAGGCGGCAATAGGATAGAGGGCGCGTTGTGGTGGAACGAAGAGGTAAAGGACAAAGTCAAGGTAAAGAAAGAGGCTTACGCGGAGTTCATGAGCAGCAGTTCGGAGGAGGAGAGGGAGCATAAGAAGATGGGATACAAGGCGGCCAAGAAGGTAGCCAGAAGGGCGATGGCAGTAGCAAAGAGCCAGACGTTTGATAGACTGTACCATAGATTGGAGACGAAGGAAGGGGAGAAGGAGGTTTTTAAACTGGCTATGGTGAGGGAAAGGAAGACTAGGGATTTGGGAGTGGTAAAGTGTATCAAGGAAGAAGAGGGTAAGGTATTGACTGAGGATGTGGAAATTAAGAATAGATGGCAAAGGTTCTTTGCTAAACTCCTCAATGGAGAAGGGGGGACGACTGTAGTAGGGGCGGAGAGTGCAGCGATCAGCGTGCGGGCGACATGATAACAAAGGAGGAGATTAGGGAGGCCTTGAAGAAGATGGCAAATGGAAAGGCATTGGGTCCGGACCAGATACCAGTGGAAGTTTGGAAGTTTATGGGGGAAGTAGGTCTAGAGTGGCTCACGGAGCTTTTCAATGTTATTTTCAGGACCGCCAAGATGCCCAGAGAGTGGAGGGCCAGCACAGTCATCCCACTGTACAAAAACAAAGGGGATATCCAAGACTGTAATAACTTTAGGGGCATCAAGCTGCTCAGCCATACTATGAAGCTGTGGGAGAGGGTGATTGAGAGAAGGCTGCGAGAGAAAGTAGAGATTTCAGAGAATCAATTTGGTTTCATGCCATGCAGGGCAACCATTGAAGTGATCTACCTCGTCAGAGGGCTCATGGGCTTGTTCAGGGACAGAAAGGTGGATCTCCATATGGTGTTTATTGACCTGGAGAAAGCGTATGATAGAGTCCTAAGGGAGGTATTGTGGAGGTGTTTGGAAGAGAAAAGGGTGTCGCCCGCGTACATCCGTGTAATCAAGGATATGTATGAGGGAGGGAGGACGAACGTTAGGACTCCGGGAGGGATCTCCAGTGACTTTGTTGTTACTTTGGACCTGCATCAGGGCTCCGCCTTAAGCCCATTTCTTTTCGCATTAGTTCTGGACGAACTCACTAGAGGAATTTAGGACGAGGTGCCTTGGTGCATCTTATTCGCAGATGACATCGTTCTTATTGATATGATCAGGCAAGAGGTGAATGATAGGTTGGAGAGTTGGAGGCATACGCTGGAGGCTAAGGGCTTTGGGTTGAGTAGATCGAAAACGGAATACCTCCACTGTTGTTTTAGCGGAAGGATAGAAGAGGGGGGAGAAATCATACTGGATGGGAGGGCAATACCGAAGGTCGCTAAATTTAAGTATCTGGGCTCGATCATCCAGTAAAATGGGAACATTGACGAGGATATTAGCCAGCAGATAGAGCGGGCTGGTAGAAGTGGAAGTCAGCGTCAGGGGTGTTGTGTGACAAGAGAGTGCCCTTGGGATTGAAAGGCAAAGTCTATCGGATGGTAGGTAGACCGGCTGTTCTCTACGGATCGGAGTGTTGGCCTCTAAAAAAGACGCAGACCCAAAGGCTGATGGTAGCTAAGATGAGAATGGTTAGGTGGATGTGTGGTTTTACGAGATTGGACAGAATTAGGAATAGAGTAATCAGGGGCTTAGCTGAAATGGCCCCCATAGAGGAGAAGATGAGGGAATCGAGGCTCAGATGGTTCGGCCACGTGAAGAGGAGAAGTGTGGACGCCCCAGTGCGCAGCTGTGAGAGGATCAACCTCCTTGGTGGTAAGAGAGGGAGGGGTAGACCGAAGAAGAGCCTAGAAGAAGTGGTTAGAGAGGACCTGAGAGTTGTCGGTCTGACGGAGGACATGGCTCAGGATAAGAGGCTGTGGCGGGACAGGATTAAGGTCTCTGAGTGTAGGCGACCGGCTCCGTAGGGGGCAGTAGCTTAGTGGGTGTGGGGCGGGTAGGGTTTTTTGGTTTGCTTGCCTGCAGGTCGTGCTTTTTCGGGATGTGACGGCACCAAGCGCCCTTGGTTTGTTGAGGTATGTCTCCGCTCCCTCTTTATTTGCTATTCGGAACCTTTTCTCTTCCTCTTTCTCTCACTCGGTAAATGATTTTGCAACCGTTTTCTCTATAAACCTTTTCACAAAACTGTTTTTGTGGGTCTTATAGAATCAACCTCTCTATTGGGTAGGAATACCGGTAGAGGTAAGGTTGCCTACAACTGGATCTCCATAGACCCCGCGAAAGCGGGACCCACGCTGGGAGTTTGTTGTTGTTGTTGTTGTTTCAATCAAGCATAACTTTCTCATCCAATCCTCACTCCATTTTGTCCAAGCATTATCATAACCCTTTGATTAGTTTAGTCCACTAACTAGTACTAACCTTATTTTCATAGCCTCTAACAATCTAAATTTTGTCAACTCCATTCCCATCTCATTCAAGCAATCTAATTACAACATCACTCGAACAATCTAATTCCAACATCATTCAAGCAATTAAATCCAAATTTATCTTAATAGCTTTTCTTTCATGAATCCAACATCATTCATGAACTAAGTTAAGCAAATTTTCACAAAAACCACTCACATACCTCACCAAATCCATTCCTACATCATTCAAGAGTCACCCAATTTGCTCAATTTATTAGCACAAATAAAACATCACTTGCTAAGATTATATACCAACAAATCTACAGGCTTGAACTAATAAAAATGGAGGAAGAATGATTTGGATTTTACCTTGATGGTTAACGAGTGAGGATGGTGGTGGCTGAGGCTGTGGAGGTGGCGGAAGTGCCGGTTCTGGTGGTCGGGAGGTTTCCGGGCGTCAGTCTCCGGCAGTAGGCGCTAGAATAGGGCGACGGTAGGCGCTCTCTGGGCTGGGCAGGGGCGGTGACAAGGGAGAGAGGAAGAAGCTTTTGGGGAAACAGCCAACGGTAAGGGTCAGCCCGGTGGTGGAGGCGGCCGGCGATGATGCCGGCGTCGGTGTCGGCTGACCGGTTACACACAGAGAAGGCGACATACAGAGGACAGGGGAGGGGGGTCTCGGCTGGCTCGCACGACCCTTCACAGCTCTCACTCTTCCCCCCCCTCCTTTGTTCTTTTTCGCTTTTCAAGTGGTTTGCTGATAACATTTAGGCCTTGTTTAGTAATCAATTGTTAGCTGTTAGTTGTTAGTTATTTGAATTAGTTATTTACATTAGCTGTTTGAATTAACTATTTCTAGAAAAAGTATTTGGCAAAAGTAACTGTTTTTAGAAAGTATGTTTGGTAAAATTTCATTTATGCCCTTTCTCTAAAATAATTTTCAATTGAATAAGTTTTTATTTATTGATCATCTTATTTTGTTTTTAAAAAATTTTTTATATGTCATATGTACAAACTTGCTTCATCCTTGAAACTTTATTTTTTATTAATTTAAATAATTTGTGTTCATTACTTATTTTCTTTTGTTTTCAATGTTTACTTACTTATATAATACCTACATCTTATAACCTTTGTTATTTTTAGAGATACTTATTTTTTATGAATTACAATTAATATGAACTTGCATTTATATTTTTGTGATGAATTGAAATATGTACGGATTTCAAATAATTTAATCTTCATCAACCCAAAAGAAAACTAGAAATAGGATTTATTAATGCCAATAGGGAGGATGGAGATGAGGGTGGGGAGGTCGAGTAGAAGAAATTGAAGGTAAAAGTTGTCTAAGATTTAGGCAAAGTAAGAAATTAGGAATAGAATTTATTAATGGCATGCATGTAATTTTATTAAACTTTTGGGCAATATTGTAATTTCTACAAACAGCTATTTCCAAAAGGTTAATGGAAATAGCTGTTTGAAAAAGAGCTGTTTGGGGGCAAAATAGCTATTTCAAATAACTGTGTACCAAACACCTCTTAAGCTGTTTGACTTAGTGAAAACAGTTAAAGTCTCCCCAAACAGGTTTTTTCCCTTCAAACAACTATGTTACCAAACACCCCTTTAGTCAAACCTTAATAAATGTCATTCCTATCGAATACACTTGGCCTCTTTCCCATTCGCTCCTCCCAATTTCTTAATTACTAAGAAAAATTTATGGTTCGGTAATTTCTCGATCTTGCTCGGGTACATCGTAATTTATTTTATTTCATTAACTTTATATCTACGCAATATTATTTGCCATTTTACAAGCTTAAGAAAAATTCCGTATTATCGCATATTTATAACACATGGGACATTCTGCTAAAAAAATATGCAGTTCACTGCTCCAAATAAATATAATTATCTGCATAATGTCGGATTTAAAATTAATTTAAA
>JACYFF010019584.1:100074208-100097372 GCA_017589665.1 Selenicereus undatus
TGTGCATGCTCCTACCTACTTCTGTACCTTTTGATTGAAATTTACTGGATTTGTCATATCATATGTTCATGATTGGTGTTCAACGCTGAATTGTTAGTTTGGGAATTTTAGAGATGGACCTTGTACAGTCTTTGCGTTCTGTTTTGATTGGCTGTTGTTTCGTGGACTTTTTACTATAATTTTTGTGGGTGTTTATTTATGGACTTGTTACTAGATTGGGCTATAGAAAATTCCCCCAAGTCGCACTTATTATCTTTAGGATTATGAGTTTGATGAAATTATTAAAGTTGTATTTCAAGCAGACGAGCCAAATGAAGTGTCTCAAAAAGTTAGTTTTTTGAAAGACGAATGGAATAGAGGTTTCAAAAATATTGATTTCTCTAATGCCTCAATCAACTATTTATTTGGCATTAAACTTTTGTGCTTCGATTGCTTTATTTAAGATGCCAATGAGACCGTTTCTAGACATTTGGTTATTACTTTTAATCTCAACCAAGACAAATTTGAGTTTGTTATGAATCTTTGTTCTAGGGTTCTTGAATTTGAAACCAACAATACTAGTGCATTATTTAGGAGAGCGAAAGCAGCCTTGGGTTTGGGTAGCATTTAGCAGGCTGTTTGTGACCTAAAAAATGCTATTAAGGTTGAATTGAATAATCCAGAGATTGTGAAGGAGTTTGCAAATGTTATAGGCCAGTTTGATGAGGTAGAAGCGAACCAAAAACAAGTTGAAGAGCCAAATGGGGGGGGGGGAGTAACGCCCCCAACCCTTAGGCTAGGAGTGTTAATGTTGTACCCTTTTTTTTTCCCTTAAAATTCTGGGACGAAACGGACAGAGTTTCCCTTGAAAATTGACCGTTCTCCATGCTTAAAGCCTTACATTAAATTTCCTGCAATTTAAGGCAATAATAAAACCAACTCAACGGCTACCAGCCGGAGTTTCATGGCTCTACGGGCCACCCGCCCGG
Source organism: Selenicereus undatus (assembly GCA_017589665.1). Classification (NCBI taxonomy): domain Eukaryota; kingdom Viridiplantae; phylum Streptophyta; class Magnoliopsida; order Caryophyllales; family Cactaceae; genus Selenicereus; species Selenicereus undatus. The sequence continues at coordinate 100,075,177 of JACYFF010019584.1, forward strand.
GGCATATCAACCAGCGCAGTTCAATACTAAATCAATGAAACAATAAAAGTACAACTCCATGGACCACACGTCCGGAGTACTGGGGTTACATCCCAACTATAAACAACCTTAGCGAAACGATGATCGGCTCACATGGCCGTACAAAGCGACTCTAGATGATATGCAACACATGCACACAAAGACTTAAATTACATAACAATAAGCCATACATCACAATACAACTTGCAGCTCACATACAAGCACACCTCTTTATTCTTAGGACAACAATGACCCCATCTCGACTTACTTGGAGAGACTTTTACCTGATATTTCATAAACCTGGGAAGGGAACAACAATAATGGATAGGAATGAGCAACAATCGCTCAGTGGATAATCCCCCTCTCTCAACAATACTTAAAATACAATAATACTTACAAAAGTCATTTGTAATTCCTTCCCTTGAAGAAACTTTCTTACCTTGCAATGTATTCAAACCATAATGCAAGAGTAAAAGTATTTGGGCCAATTGCTAAACTTTATACATATGGGTATTACGTCCTTGAGACTTGTTTCATTTCATATAATCTATAACGTACAGAGTCATTAAAACGCATTGAGTTTTAATGTTGCACATTGAACAATACACAATGAATGCTGAATATTAAACTTTGCATGTGGAACAATAAATCATAAATATTGAACATTAGACATTACACCTTGAACATTGGCAATGGAACATTAAATTTGTATGAACTGTGAATTCGTAAAAACTGTGAGCAACACCCAGTGGATGTGATTATTAAACATTGAGCATTGAACCTTAAACATTGGACACTGACATTACACTAAATATTTATTGATTTTACTATTCCATATAGCAACAACCTACATGCATGAACAGGTGTCTTTGATACGGCGTAGAACAATAATCATAAAATAGAACATATAACCATGTCATGTGGGTAGTGAACCAATAATATAACAATATAACCTTTGAATTTCACTGGACCCTGCTTTAAATCACATGTTTGTTTATTAGAAGTATAATGCTCTATAAACCATTATATGCACTAGAAGTCCCCTTGGCTTGGTTTTGCTACCAGTTAACGGACTTATAACTTATGACTGTGATTCTACTGCCGATCAGCAGAACTATAGGACATATGCATTTTGAGTTTTCTTCCTATTGACTGGACTACGAGACATTACTTTGAGCTTATGCCTATTGACTGAACTATCAAACTTTGAACTTTGAATCACTGAATCAATGAACTTTGCATTCTCTGCCTTCTGGCATAACGTTGAATCACTAAACTTGAATTTTTGCCTTCTGGCAGAACAATGAACAATGAACATTGAACCTCGAATTTCTGCCTTCTGGCATAACGTTGGATCACTAAACTTGAACTTCTGCCTTCTGGCATAACAATGAACATTGAACCTTGAACTTCTGCCTTCTGGCATAACATTGGATCACTGAACTTGAATTTCTGCCTTCTGGCAGAACAATGAACATTGAGCTTTGAATTTCTTATAACAACTTTAATAAAGGATACTGGGTTGCCTAAGTCGACCATAATAATGGAGACGACGTAATTGGCTGCTTACTACTTAAGTCCTTTTTTAAAAGAATTCCTAGACCTGTTAACTGGCCGCCTGCTTCAATCAATTGAGCGGTCCGACGATTTAAGATTATTTCATGACCTATGACTTGTCAATTAAAACAGGCAACCGATAAACATTTAGAAATACTTTGAAACCAATGTCATCCCATCCATTCATTGATTCAAGGGAAAAGGATTTCACATAGCACGTATGCTCACGTCATGAAATCATATCATCAATCAATTCCCCAACTACAACGCAACCCACACGATTGCAATTAATGTCAACATTACTGTAATATATATACACATCATTAATAAATTGGAACACTCGATAAACTTCATGTAATCGGTAAACTTTATATTTTATCATATAGTCGATAAGTCACATATAATTCGATAAACATATATAATCGATAAATTTCATATAATCGAATATATAATGAATAATCTTCATGTAATCGACTAACCTTGTATAATCAATAAGCTTCTTATAATCGGGAACTCTATATAATCGATAAATCGCTAAACTCCATATAAATCGATAAATCACTAAACTTCATATAACTCGATAAATTACTAAATTTCATATAAATCGAAAATCACTAAATTTCATATAAATCGACAATCACTAAATTTCATATAAATCGATAAACATTATATAATTGAATAACCCTCATAATCTCATAACCGATTATAATTCAATATAGTTTCAATAAACTATATATCATCGAATAAGTTTTATATAATCGATAAACTTTTGTTCAACACGATTAAGATATATATACACTAGGCATCGTTCAGTTTACGCTACAGTTTCCTCAGTTTCCTCAAGTTACTATAATCAGTTCCAATTCAAGCTGAACGAACTATAATCGATAAACTTTCATCGAAATTAACAACAATTAGGATGAAGGGGAAACCCACCTCAAATCTAAGCTAAAGGACCCATTCTAGGGTTTGGTTTTGTGGTAGAATTCGAACTCCTGAAGCCCGAAACCCTAGCTCTCGAGCACTTGATTTGCACGGGCATCGCTGGTCACCGGACTCGAGCCCACCGGCACCTCGCCACCGACCTGGGCCCTAACTAGCATTTGGCCGGACCCTCCGGTGGCCTCGCCTTCCCGCTCGATCACACTCTCGCTCCACCTCTCTCGCTCGCCGACTGGGGTCGCGGTGCTGGGAGTGAGGGGTGGCCTCACCGGCGCGATGGTGGCCAAGCGCCGGCCGACCCCCTTCTTCCCTCTGATTTTCGCTCGACGGGGTTGGGGCCTGGGGTTCACCGAGGTGCCCCCCTGCTGTCGTGGCTTTCTTTGCCCCGTAAAATCGGGGGCTTCGGCCCCCTTTTGATATATTTTTTTGTTTCTTTTTTCTTTTTCTTTTGTTTTGGATAATTACCTCGTCACATCGTAATTAATACGAGTTTATCTACTTGTCCATTCATAATTTATTTTCAATGTTCGATTTAATAAATTACGGGACTAATCCCAAGGCTTGTCAGTCCAACCCAATTCGGGAATCTACTCAGTGTAGTGCCCGATACAAATCCTCAATAACAATAAAGTAAGAATACTATTCTCATCAATAAAAATAGTACTTAAACAGGCACGTCGATATTATTTGGCTCTTATCGAAAATACTATTTTATAACGCTATAAAATAGCGTAAACGCCTAAATGAAGGGGATAAAATCCCGGGCGTTACAGGGGGGTTCAATTAAGAATAGAATTTTTCAAGTATGACACCTACGATTGAGCCTATTGTGGCAAACACTGATGTGTGTATCTCATTCTGCAATGGGGAATTCAAGGAAGTGAATGACCTGAGCCATGTTGGAGTAGACGAGGCTTCTGAAAGTCTTAATGCAGCAGTGAAGTGCAAGATCCGTTGGTGAAGTTAAAGATCCGTTAGTGAAGTTCTATCCCTACGTCTGTCAATTGTCCAATGTCAATAGGGGTGAGTAGGACCGGATACCCAGTCGGAATTTTAGAAGCTGGAACAGGTTGGAACCGGACCCTAAAATTTGGAGTCGGTCCTAGACCCGGTTAGAACTAGGCCCTAGAATTTGGACCCGGTCGGAACTAGGTCCGATTCTGAGTACTCAGTTCCTAAGTAATGTTCTTTTTGTTCTCATTTTCCCCTTAATAAAATAGGGAGAGCGAGGGATTGAACAAAGTTGTGAACTCATATCAAGCCAGATTCCTAAAACCAAACTATAAGGCTAAATTAAATACGAAATAAGCAGTAAAGAAGATTCACGTACTTTAAAATAAACTCAAAAAATTGGAGACAATGTTAATCAGATCAACCTACAAATCAAGATTACAAAATGAACAAGAAACCTAAAATTTTTTTAATTCACTAGAAATAGAGAGAGAAAGAGAGGGGAAACTATCAAAATAATATAAAACAAATATGTAGTAAGCAACAAGGCACATGAGGATAAGAGTTAAAACTTGAAGGAAAAAATTCATTGTGCTAGAGAAACATAAAGAATAAGTTGGAGATAAATTGAAATCATAAAAGACAAATGGTTAAATTGGGGTAGTTGGAAGTTGGGTCTTGGTATAGAAGATACATCACTTGAAGAATAATAGTTTACTTTTTATATTTTTTCATCAAAATTTTTAAAATTTTGACCGGGTACCAGTATTGGTTCTGGGTCCAAATTTTTAAGACACGGTTATAATCGAGTCCTAGATTTTGTAACCAGTCCCAGAATTGGTCTAACCGGGTCCGGAGGGTCTAAACCGGTTTTGGGTTCGTAACCAGTGCCCGGTTTTTTTTGCTCACCCCTATATGTCAAGAGAAGAATTTAATGTAGAATCAACAGTAAAATGTGTAGGATTAAGAAGGGAAGTTAGTATAACAAATTGCTCTAACACGGATCTTGAACAATGTGTAGTTTGAATTCTGATTGAACTTTAACTTTTCTGACAAGCTCGGAGAGTATGGGTAGCACCAGCCCTTCAACATCTGCAGAATATCCTTTAATGGAGGACGACAACTCTATGGATGTTGTTTACCAACTCTCATGGAAATCAAAGGAAGTGTAGTCTTGAAGATATCTCTAATTCTCCCAGTCAACTTTCCAATAGGTTATGCAAGAAAGAATGCAAAATAATTTAATAAACACTGGATGAGTTATGTGGTGGTTCGTATTCGACATAGTGACATACCTCTTATAAAGGAGCAAATCTTGCCCATGGATAACTGGACCTTGGACCATATGGAAGATGGTGTTGTAATTGATGTCATGCCAGTATGATAGATTTACATGTCTGGGAAGTACACTTGGATTGCCTGGTGGAAGATATCATTAGTAGGTTTCAATTCTTCGCTTAGCCACAAAGATGTGAGAAGTTGAGGAAAAAAACTCGTAAGAAGACCATTCAACAAAGACAAAGAAGAAGAGTAATAGAGCTAACATAAGAGCCAAGCATGATAGAAGATAGGTATTAATTTAAGGTTTTTGATTTAAACTTAGTTACTTTGTGCAGGAAGAATAGCCAACACGGTAAGAGACACAAGTACTGGGTACACAATGGTTGTCAACATACTCAATAAAATGTCATCAATGTAGGCCGCCAGGGAAAGAGAAATGCCAATGCTCTGTGTTTGGTAGCTGACAAGTTAATCATTAAGAGGCGAATAGTTTGTCAGGGTAATTAGTCCTTTTTAATTGCAATATACCTTTGTTATCATATGCTAACCCATTTGTGACTTAGGTGATACTAAACTTCCCTTTGGTTTGATAAGTGGAGACCTAGAGGCCTCCTTATCTACAAGAAGGTGTCTCTGTCCCTAAAGACTTAGATCACTTAAGGGTAAGTTCTATAATTACAAACGGAAGACGGGATACTAATGCAATTATTAAATGGATTGCACATAATACCTTCCTTGATATTGAATCAGTTGACCCTCTTGGAGGAAGAAGTGGCGAAAATGATAGTCTTAATTGGAATTTGTCAAAAAAAGGGGATTTTAGTATTCAAAGCCTTTATAAATCTTTAATATCCCGCCCTACATGGAATCCCCTATACATTGGAAAAACTTATGAAGGAGTAGAGTACAATTTAAAATGAAAACTTCAACTTGGTGTGCGGCCTATGAAGGGCTTTCTGTGGCCTCTAGATTAATAATTTGGATCCTCGATGTCACCTTTGCTGGTTTCCTAATCAAACACATTTGTATCTTTTTAGATATTGTGCCCTAGCTAGTGCAACTTGGGTAAAATTTTTTGATCAAAACAATGGCAATCTGTGTAATAATTTTTTTAATATAGAATGGATGGATTGGCTAACCCTTAACCTTAATCAGAATGATAAATGGGTTACTAAGTTTTTAATTATAATATGGCCTTGTGGAATTATAGAAATAGATGTCTCTTTGATGGTGTATGTGAAAGATCTCAACCTTTTTGGAATAATATTATGCATGAAATTATAGATACTAACATGATGAGGAGTTTTCAAGGCCTTGATTACTTGAAAAATACTTCGGCCATTCTTTGGAAGGCACCTATTGAGGCTTAGTTCAATTGAACATTGGCTGCTGGTGGAATGATGAGAAGCAACAACAACAACAACAACAACAACAAACTCCCAATGTGGGTCCCGCTTTGGCGGGGTCTGGGGAGATCCAGCTGTAGGCAACCTTACCCCTATAGGTATTCCTACCTATAGAGAGGTTGATTCCATAAGACCCACAAAAATAGTTTTGAGAAAAAAGGTTAAAAGGTTAAAGAGAAAACGATTGCAAAACCATTCATCGAGTAAGAGAAAGAGAAAGAGAAAAGGTACCGAATAGCGAATAAAGAGGGAGCGGAGACATACCTCAACAAACCAGGTGCGCTTGGTGCCGTCACATCCCGGAGAAACACGACCTGTAGACAAGCAAAACCAAAACCCTACCCTCCCTACCCCGCCTAAGCTACTGCTCCCTACGGAGCCGGACCCCTACAAACAGAGACCTTAATCTTGTCCCGCCACAGCCTCCTATCCTGAGCCATGTCCTCCGTAAGACCGACAACTCTCAGGTCCTCTCTAACCACTTCTTCTAGACTCTTCTTCGGTCTACCCCTCCCTCTCTTACCACCTGGGGGGTTGATCCTCTCACACCTTCGCACTGGGGCGACCACACTTCTCCTCTTCACGTGCTCGAACCATCTGAGTCTCGATTCCCTCATCTTTTCCGCTATGGGGGCCACTTCAACTAAGCCCCTAATCACCTCATTCCTAATCCTATCCAATCTCGTAAAACCACACATCCACCTGACCATCCTCATCTCAGCTACCATCAACCTTTGGACCTGCGTCTTTTTTAGAGGCCAACACTCCGATCCATAGAGAATAGCCGGTCTAACTACCATCCGATAGACTCTGCCTTTCAAACTCATGGGCACTCTCTTGTCGCACAGCACCCCTGACGCTGACTTCCACTTTTGCCAGCCCACTCTAATCCGCTGGCTAATATCCTTATCAATTTCTCCATTCTGCTGGATGATCGAGCCCAGATACTTGAATTTGGCGACCTTCGGTATTGCCCTCCCATCCAGTACGACTTCTCCCCCCTCTTCAATCCTTCTACTGAAACAACAGTGAAGGTATTCCATTTTCGATCTACTCAACTGAAAGCCCCTCGCCTCCAACGTATGCCTCCAACTCTCCAACCTATCATTTACCCCCTGCCTGGTCACATCGATAAGAACGATGTCATCTTCATCCTGGATTCCTCTAGTGAGTTCGTCCAAAACTAATGTGAAAAGAAACGGGCTTAAAGCGGAGCCCTGATGCAGGCCCAAACTCACAGCAAAATCATTGGAGACCCCTCCTGGAGTCCTAACCCTCGTCCGCCCTCCCTCGTACATATCCTTGATAACACGAATGTACGCGGACGACACCCTTTTATCTTCCAAACACCTCCACAAAACCTATCTTGGAACTCTATCATACGCTTTCTCCAGGTCAATGAACACCATATGGAGATCCACCTTTCTGTCCCTAAACAAGCCCATGAGCCATCTGAGGAGGTAGATCGCCTCAATGGTCGCCCTACCTGGCATGAAACCAAATTGGTTCTCTGAAATTTCTACTCCCTCTCGTAACCTTCTCTCTATCACCCTCTCCCACAGCTTCATAGTGTGGTTGAGCAGCTTGATGCCCCTAAAGTTGTTACAATTTTGGATATCCCCTTTGTTTTTGTACAGTGGGATGATTGTGCTGGTCCTCCACTCTCTGGGCATCTTGGCGGTCCGAACACTACATGAAAGCCTGGGACTTGCTGTGGTGGTCCATTGGTTCTTGGGACTTGCTGTGGTGGTCCATTGGTTCTCTGGGCATCTTGGTGGAATGATGAGAAGGAACACAATATATCTACAGGAGTTATCCGAACAGCACATCATCATTGGTTCTTGGGAATTGCTGTGGTGGTCCATGATCATGATAAGGTTATGGCCATGCTGGAGGGTCTTCATGAAAGCCTGAGGAAAGCCTGGGACTACATCATACCAAAGCTGGAAGTAGATATGGAAGAAGAGGCACTGAATAGGCTTTGTGAGGAGGGACAATCAAGTAACCCATGACCAATAGCTGATCTAGTGACAAGGATAAAGCACAAAACACAAAGGAATTGCATAATTTCTATTCATCATATATTGAAACAAGTTAATCCAGCTGCAAATGTTCTTGCTATGATCAACAGGGACCAAATGAAGCCAGTGGTAGTTCAAACCCTCCCGCCCCTGTAGGTTAGATGGGCGATTCAAGCTGATAAAGAAGCTTTGGAGATTAATGATCAGATGCAACAGGAGATGTTAAGAAAACTCAGTGTGGGAACACAAGCTTTAGTTATGAATTAAGGTAGCAACTCTCTTGGTTATCCTACTAGTTACTGATCTTTTAATGGTTATTTTGGCGATGTATAAATAGTAGATTATGGCAGACCAGCGGTTGTTATTTTGATAGCTTGCCCCTTGGACTAGGATGTCATTTTGGGGACATGTATTCTTGACATTTTGTCATTTTAGGGTGTCCCTTGGATTGAAAGGAAAAGTCTATCGCATGGTAGTCAGACTGGCCGTTCTTTATAGATCGGAATGTTGGCCTCTAAAAAAGACGCAAGTTCAAAGACTGACGGTAGCAGAGATGAGGATGATAAGGTGGATGTGTGGTTATACGAGGATAGACAAAATTAGAAATGGAGTTATCAGGAACTTAGTTAAAGTAGCTCCCATCGGAGATAAAATGAAAAAAACAAGACTCCGATGGTTTGGTCATGTGAAAATGATGAGTGTAGATGCTCCAGTGAGGAGATGTGAGAGGATCAACTTCCCCGAAGGCAAAAGAGGGAGGGGACGATCAGAGAAGAGATTGGACGAGGTGATTAGAGAGGACTTGAAAGTTGTCGGTTTGATGGAGGGCCTGACTCAGGATAGGAAGTTATGGCGGGATAGAATTAAGATCTTAGATCGCTAACAGGGTTTTTTTTTTCCCCGTATGCCGTGTATGTATGTAGGTTATGCTGTCTTCTGAGAAGAGTTCTTGTTTACTTACTGCTGGTTGTTCAGGTATATAACCTTCCTCTGTTATATTGTGTTTTTATTTCATAACTTCAGCAACTGATCTTTTTAATATATCTCAGTCACCTCTTGCTATAAAATCTTTCTTCTATAAAATGTTTTCCCTTTAAATGCTTTCACAAGATCTTTCTTCTGTAAAATATTTTCAAAAAGCCCTTTTTGTGGGTCTCTTGGAATCAGCCTCTCTACGGGTAGGAATGTCGGTAGACGTAAGGTTATTTATAGCTAGATCTCCCCAGACCTTGTGAAAGCGGAACCCACACTGGGAGTAGTAGTTGTTATTGGTGTATATTTACCGTTTTTCTTCCAAAGAAAAAAGAATCTGATTGTAAGTACAGCCGACGACAGTGTCTAAACTATCACCCGTCAATCCTCAATCCCTGGAGACAAGCGGTGTCATATTGCTGCTGCCACTTCATGGCGATTCTTCCATCTCCAACACCACCACATCTATCCTCATTCTTCAAATCATACCCGAAACCCTTCAATTTTCTCTCTACCCCAAAACCTTATGGACCCATCAGACCCATTACCTTCACCTGTGTGGCATCCATCAAGCCTCCCCCACCCGGGTTCGATTTCCGATCGTCCGACGTATTTTCTCTCTCACGGGCCACCATTTCTGAGTCCTACCCAGAGCTTCTTGATTTGGTAGACATGGGCTGCTTAATTCTGATCCAAAAGCAGCAATTCGGGCCGGTGCCCAAGTGGCGGGCTGAGTTCGTGGAGCCGGAGGAGATTTGGTTGCTTGGTACTACCCATATTGATCGGGCCTCCGCCCTCCATGTTGACCGGGTCGTCCGGGCTATTCGGCCCGAAAACGTTGTCGTTGAACTCTGCAGAAGCAGGCAAGTCTTGAACCCTGAATGTGATCCCCACCCCCTCTTTCAATTATCCGTTGTAGTTACCGTTACTAGGAACAGAAATAGGTATAGTGAACTGTGATATGGTATGGAGCCCAAATTCAAATTCGTACTCCAGAATCATGCCTAAGGTTTGACGTTGTGTGTAACTCAATCAATAATATGATTTCGATAAATAAATAACTTAATTAAGGGAAAATTAGATGAAACACCCCTTATCCCCTTCACGGTTGACAGATGAACAAACTGTTACAGTTAACTAGAGCTAGATAGTATGTTGTATTAAAAGTTTGCCGATGTACTTGAAAACAATTGCTTGGTCATGACTCATATTCCATAATACCATGCAAATATGAAGAAACGATGCAGTAACATGGGTAAAATGAGATCATTAGGACAAAGTTAGCAAATTCAATGAACTTTACTAGGTAGGGGCTTTTCATGGAGTTAGATAAATTGGGTCATTGCTGCATTGCCAAGATCTTCCGAGCTATGTTACTTGGACTCAGCCCGACTCTGCCATAATCATGTTCAAGTGTTGAGTATCCGACACAAAATTTCGTGTTGGACTCGAACACTTTTTTGAAAATTTAGGACATTTTTGATCTAAAATGAAGTGTCGAGCATGTCCATGTCTGAGTGTCGAGTGCTAGCAAAATGAAGAATCCAAGTAACGCAACTTCGTAGTAGGCCTGTAAAAGAACTGAGCCAGCTCGGTGAGCTCTTGGGCTCAACTCGGTCAAAGATCGGCTCGAGCTCAGTTTGACCAGAGTTCAGCTCAGCTTGGTCTCGGATTGGATGCCTATCGAGCTGAGCCCGAGCCTAGCTAGGTTATGGTCGGCTCAGCTTTGATTAGGTATTTTGGATGGGGAATAACCTATGCTCCATTAGTATACATAGACTTTGTATTAGTTTTAATGTCGAACATTCAATACGAAAGCCTATACTTGATATTTTTTCCCTTGAGTTGGTTTGCAGTACTTTAAAGTAAAGAATTTTTCAATAAATTTCAAGTTAAGTTCTGTAAAAATTTGAATTATAAAATAAAAGATTCCACTATGAAAAACTCGAGCTCGGCTCAGCAAAAACGCTGCTTGGGTTCGGGCTCACTCTCGGCTACACTACAGCCCTACTCCTGAGTACGTTTGGTTAATATAGTTGACAGCCTGTGTAGCAACGGCCATCTGTTGCTATTGCTCAGTACTCTCTTCTGTGAACTCGCACTCCAAAAACCTCAAGGCAATATCTCTCTGTATTTATTCTTATCCTACCAGAATGGGAAAAGATAAAAGAAACCCCTCTGCATTTATTCTCTTTAATCTGATGCTGGACCATCTTTTACTTGGTGCTGTTCTAGGAGATAGTGAGAAACATAGTCCCATCTGAAAGAATGAGCTGAATAGATTCAGCAATATGCCCTCACAATATTCAAATCTGCATATATGAGTACGTACTACGTAGCCAGAAAAAGGCTGCATATACAATATTGAAATCTGCATATGACTAATCTGCGAATACCATTGAAAACAAATGTCTTGCTTATTTATGAAGGGAAGAACCTTTTGGTTCGTTCAACCTTTTGTTTGAGTATTATCAGCTGGATAATGTACTCATGGTTGCATGAGTTTCTTCATTTTTTGTTTTGACATTGGCGTCTATTTGACTGTGTTGATTTTGTTATCCCCTTTTTGTGGATGTTCTTTTGTAGCTAATATGTAGAGCCTAATTGCTTAGCTTGAATTGTTATACTTGCGTTAATGTGTTTGTTGAACCCATGGCTTAAGTTGTTACAGATTTTCATCTTCAGAGCCGGGATTATGTACGCTTCCAGCAATATTGAGCCTGGGCAATGGCTGAAGTCAAATATGTTTTCGCTGAGTGGAGCTGAATTTTTTGGTGCAGTTGGCCGTAGCATAAACTTGGGTAAGCTTTGCTGTTTATTGGTTATTATGTATATGATTAACGTCTGTGATTTTTAAGCAACTATTTATCAGTTTCCCACTTTCCTCTTTGACCATAGGGGGCCAATCTGCTTTAGCATTGAGGCTATTGCTGGCAGTGTTCTCATCCAAAATCTCATCAGATGTTGGCCGCCCATTTGGAGAGGAGGTTGCTAACTTGAGAGGTCTATCCTTTTGAGACGTACTGATGAAGTGATAATCTTTTTCTTACATATATACTTCTGGAATGCAGTTTCGTGCTGCCCGGACAGCATCTGAAGAAATTGGTGCACAGCTTGTGTTGGGCGACCGGCCAATTGAGATTACTGTAAGTAGATAACATTATTTTATTGCCAGGTTTTAATCAGTGTTGAAGCACTTGGTCATTTACCTTGGTCTTCATTTTCCTATAGCTTGAGAGGGCATGGAATTCCCTGGGATGGGCTGAAAAACTGAGTTTAGTGGGTTCAGTTATCCGTGGAATCATATCTTCACCGGATTCATCCCGAGACAATGTGAAGGTCCTTGATTCATGCTTGGTCTTTTTAATTTCATCGTTTTTAATTCCAAAAGCTCTACAGTCGCCATTTAAAGCGTAGAGAGAAGCTTCATATGTTAATAGTAAGGACTGGAAAATGTAAACAAGTTCTGCTTTCCATAGATGCTGCTGGTTCTAGCCTGTCTGTATAGACTTCATTTTTGCCTGAGTGTTCTCTGCTGTAAATTGGTACAGGAGTCTGGTAGAGATGACAGTCCTTACCAGCTTTATGAGAAGCTGAGCTTCTCTTATTCTTCCCTTGTACAGCCGCTTGTACATGAGCGTGACATGGTAAAATTTCTAATCTCTTCTTAATTACAACATACAACTTTCTGTTCTTCTTCCTCTCCTTTTTTTGTGTTTTTTTTTTTGTTGGTGGGGGGGGGGGGGGGGAGAGGCAGCATGTATCCGTGTAACGGGACTGTCAAGCCTTTATGCGATAAGTAGCTAAGGACTTGCCAGAACATGGGTTTGACATTGCCAGATGGGCCCTGTGGTAGTGATCCAAATTAGTTCAACTAACCAAGCATTTTTCTTCACAAGTCTGTCAAACTGACCGACAACAAATCTGCATATCACATTATCACCTGAACCCAAAATGACCTAAACTGGCATAGCCTATTCAAAATCTACTTGTTTGCAAGGTCTGAAGGTTTATATCCGGAGAAATCTGAATGTCTGGCCTTTTCCCGACATCAGTCTTTCATTCTTTTCCTTGATTTGAAATTTAACGTTACAGTATCTAGCATGGTCTCTGAAGAGAAGCAAAGCTGTGAATAACTGTAAGAGAGTGGTGGGTGTCATTGGGAAGGGCCACTTGAATGGAGTGATATATGCACTTGTCTCAGATCAGGGAGATCTGCGTTTCCGTGATGTAGCTGGGAAGAGGCTTTCACCCGATAATGGTGCAAGTGGTTGGATCCGGAAATTTATCCGAGATTTGGCTAGGGATACCTTGATCGGAGTTCTATTGTGGGAATTGTATGAACAGCTCAAGTCTGCATTCTGATACTCAAACTTTGCTATATGCAGCTTCTGGAATATGGAATGGTGATGGATTTGTAATGTAACTGACGCATTCATGATAGATTTTCTACATTGCATTTGTGTCATTGGAAAGCTTGTTAGATATATATGGTTTATGACATCATTCTCTTCAGAAAGAGATTTCTATGAGGATATTGCATTGTCTTCCCTTCTTTTAATCATTTCTTGTAACTAAACAGCTATTCATGTACTAGATTTCCTCACATCAAACAATTAAAAAAGAGTGTTCTCACTTTATTTCCATTTCATTCTCGATATGGGATTGACTACATAAATTGCTCAGCCAGCAAGGGAACAAGATTGGGAGCCTGACATACGAGCCTGACATACGAGCGACTGACATACGAGCCTGACCACATAAACGACAACTGTCTTGTAATTATCATTTCTACATATTATATAATCATGATTGCAGTACAAAGTTGATTATATTATATTACATCCAATCAAACTTTACATAAATTCTAACTACATTTACAACCATTATTCTATGGCCATCTGTTTGTATTGTTTTTTCCTTGTTCTTCTTAATTTTGTGAAGAATCAATACAGATACTCATTTTAATACAGAAGAAAAATCCAGTAAGCTAAGGGTCAAAACATTGGCTTGCTTGACGTTTCCCTTTATGGAAGAAATAAAAGTTTTATCAATACAAGGATGATATTTGCCTTGATATCTCAATGCATTTAATAGAATGCAGATATAACAATACAGAAAAGAATTCGTTGATGGTAATTTGTGAATGGTGACTCGATATGGATTATATTTGTAAAAGTTCTCTTTTTATTGGTTTTTTTTTTTGGTAAGAAAAACTAAGTAAGGGGTGGGGAGAAAGAGGGTCATAATACAATCCTAATTTAATTTCAGATCTCATTCTTGACTGTTACACTTCTTTGATTTTCTAGCTATGATATTTCCTGTGTTGAGCAAAAACCTTTTTAAGAAATAGCTTTATTCTTATTAGAGAATAGCTTTTGGCCCATGCTTAATGAGGAGTGCTTATCGGATAGTTGATCATACTCTTCTCGGTATGGTATACTCATGATAAGTTTAAAAATAACCAAGCTTATTTCAGGTCACGATAACTAAAGAATTTCAATATGTTAAAAGTAGTCTCTTTATTTTTAAGGATAAAAAACTGCACTAATAAAATTAATTGACTTAATTTTATGTTAGTTTATAGGATATCATTTTCTTTGGACATACACATAGTTAAATATTAACAGGTCGATTATAAATAAAATCAAAACTTATATCATATTCTTAAGAGTACATACTTGTACAAGTCATGTCAACGTCACATATTAAAATTGTTTATATGACAAATATACACTGAAAAAAAATATATATGTGAAAAGTGAGAGTATACAGTACTCCTAAGTGTATGATATATATTACCTAAATCAAAACTAAATAATTGAATGGGTAATACAATCAAGGTTTCTACTTTAAACACTCTACCATTAGCCTATTTTCAATTCCCCTTCCTTTTTCAGTTTCAAAAATTTTATTTTTCACGGAGGAGAAGAGTAACCCAAGAGAGAAAAATGCCTTGGAAATTAAACAAAGAAGCCTAAAGCGTTGAAATCTTATTTTTGATTTTGTGATCTCAGAAATTTAATGCTCAATTTTATTTTTTTTCCCATTAATGGATTGCCAGAGAAGTAAGCTAATAAGATGCAAGGGTCGTTTGACAAAGCAAAAAAAAAAAAATCAGATAATTCCAACAACTTTTTCTCTTTCTTTAAATATCCACCCAAGTACTTCCAATAAATGAGTAAATTAGAGCTAATTTTTACATCTTGTTTTGTTGACACCACTTTTCTAACCCATGGTATTTGCCAAACCGCTTCCAGAAAACCACTGGTTTTTTCAGGCTCTCCTTTGTAACAGTCCTCCTTTCCACCCACACCCCCAAATGCTCTAGTTTTTAGATATATAACCACATTTGTCCCCTTGATTCTATAACATTAACCATTTTAACTAAATTAATTAGCTTAAGATGTAATCCTTCTTGATTAAGAGATATTACTTATAACAATTAAATAATTTCGGTGTATAGTTGTCTGTAAATTATAGTACCTAAATAACATTTCATTATGGTATCGTACATTATAAAGTAAGATAATTCAAAGTTTTACGTTAATTGACATTATATTGCGGGATAACATATTGGTTTGCTCCCAGGTGTCCTGCCGATAAAATTCAACTAAATTCATGTTAGTTAATACGTAAAATTGTCGTTTCTCATTTAAGGCTAAAAGTTATATGTATCAGATCATGTCGGGATAAAGCACCTACAAGTAATTCATGTCTAAAATTTGTGATACATACGCTCAACTTTGCTAGGATCGAAGACGTTATCCTTATTTCTCATTTATATACTTTGACACGTAATTAATTATTTGCTTACATAATCATAATTTATCGATTGTGCTTGACTTAGAGATAAGAAAACATGGGCATCATCTTTATCGCGAGAACTTTGCCCTAATTCAGTCATATCATAAGCACTGAAGCTCAAAATTTAGCACACATGCATGCTCTTAAAAGCAATTTGTGCATTTGTTTTATGCCTCGCTAATTGCCTACGGTTTTTGGAAAACTAAGATTCATTAACATCCTTAGTTCGACAAACAATTTCTGGATGGCCCTTAAACCTTTCTATAAGCATGCATATGTATGGAAAATGAAGGCAATATATGGGCCCATATTTTTACCTTAATCAGCTTATTGGTTTATTTGATAAAGTTGAAACTAATTAAATTAGCTGCCTGACCTAGAAAAGCTTGAACTAATATTGTCGGAATCTACCAAGTTTTAAAATATTGATATTCTTCTAATAAAATTCTTCTAGAAAGTTTATATATGTATATCTACACACACATACATATACATACATACATACATACATACATATGTAGGTATATATAGATGTGTGCTCCGGAATATAGACTCTTATCTCTTTTTTGCTCTAAAATATATAGTGTGACGTCTTTAATTAGTTTTTTTAGAAAAAAAATAAAGGATGATGATATTTTTAATTAGCCAAAATCATCATATTTTATGTGTACGCAAAGCACAAATGTATATATAAATGCACACTGCCATGACATGCAATTAGAGTGAAAATAAGCTAATTCAACCATAGTTGTTTACCTCACTGCACGACCGATCCTCTAGTCGACTTGAGCGTTAATTATAAAACTTAAAATTATGGTTATACCTAAACTAAACTCATGTAAACTAAAGCCACACATTAGTCTGCGTTGCTAGTAGTTCATTTCCCTTTATGCGGTCAAATGACATAGTATGCTATCTTTTATCTAAGAATACTATCTAGTATTGTATCTTTAATTTGATTGAGGACATAAAGAGCTAAAGGTAGATAGGAAAAGCAAATGATATATTCGTCATGATAATCAATAAATTTTTTCGGGCAGCTAAACTTGGAAGTTAATGTATTTTTAGATTTGGTAGTATAACTACTAAATCAAAGCCCCATTGGTTTTTAATATGAGTGTTTTCACTTACAATGTATGTAACATCGTGGTCATTTAATTATATTACCTTAAGCCCCCTGACTCCGAAAAGGACCCACTGTAAATACTCTAAACGTGACCATAGTTTTATGTAAGATAAGAAGGGTAAACATTTGACATAGTACAATTTAGGTTAGAATTCCTTTGACATCGACTTGGTCTCATCCACATAAAAAAACCATTAGACCAACAGGCCCCCCCCCCCCCCAAAAAGTCATCTCCCCTCCAACGTCCTAGTGGTCAATTGCGTACTAGAGTGTACTCCTTTCATGCAAGGGCCAACCCCTATAACTTGGTGACACTTGTGTGCATTCTTTTGAAGTGCAATTTGGGATTAGGGCATTGGCCAGGTTTTTCTATATAAGGGGGATGTCTCTTTGTGCTGATCATTGAAGTGAAAGGGAAAAAATAGATCGAGGGAGTGGGAAAAGAAGGGGAGAAAAAGAAAATTAGAGAGAGATTAGTGAAATCAAGAGAGATGAGTGCAGCCATGGGAGAACCCAATTTTGTGTTAAGCATCCTTGTGGTTGATGATGATGCTACTTGTCTTTCTCTTGTCGCAGGTTGCCTTCAACAAAAGAACCATCAGGGTAAAATATCCGTCTTTCCTCTGTAGGTTTTCATGTATGAGATAGTCTTTTTAGATTCAAAATCGTATTCGTGTGATCACTTAGATTTTGATTTTATTCTTTGTATGTAGTGCTAATGTTGATCTTTTATAGAACGAAGTGTGAGTGATAATGGAGGTAGAATCTGTTAATCTGAAATCATCGTAATATGAGAAAATTAATGTATAGAATTTGAGGATGTTTTACCACAGAGCGATTTGTAAAACAAAAAAAAAAAACACGTGTGTTATGGTGTGGTTTTACCACTAAAAAAAAAATTCTGAAGTTATGTCTCTCTATCAAGTTTCTTCAATAGGTCGTTCGAAGAAAATAGTTTCTCTGCCACAAGGTAGAGATGAGGTTGTACCCAACTACATCTCTCAAAATTAATTTCAAAATAAAGTAAAACTAACACTAGATTTTCGCCAGTTCTTTTCTTATTCTTTGACCGTTATTCTCTTTTATTCTTCATTTGATTTATGTACGAACTCCTGATTTCAATTTCACAAAGTTGCGATTTTCTTTCCAATTTTTTATGCTAAATTTACATAACATGGTGATCTTTGTCTTCTTTCATCTGTCTCTTCTTTTGGAGTCATCAAAAATAAATTTACAAAAGTTGATAAATTTTCTTAGCCATATGATTTTTCAAGAAAATCCTTCTAGGAAATTCAACTTTCTCCAGCGTTCTCATTATACGTGCCTTTGTTGCATTTACATGGTTGTTGACTCTTACTTTTTGACTTTATTTTTTGGAAGATTTTTTTTTGTTTTTTGACTCTAATAATGCTTCCTTGAAAAAACGTGCATGACAAAGTGAACGTTTTAGAACATGATTCCTTCATGCGACATGAAACCCAAAAAAACAGCGCCCTCCCCCTCCCCCCACTTTTAAATCTGTATGATTTTTTCTTTAGTTCTTGGTGAATTTAAAATTTTGTGATTAAGAAATATTTAATTGATTGATTTTAAATTTAACTAATTAATTAGTTGAAAATTGCAGTGACTGCTACGAAGAACCCCCTGGATGCCCTGTGTACTCTGAGGATGAAATGGCAGTCCTTTGATCTTATTTTGACTGACGTCCACATGCCTGAAATGAGTGGTCTCGATCTTCTTAACCACACACTTGAAGAAGATTTCAAGATTCCTCTCATCTGTATCTTTCTCTCTCACTCTCTAATTTCAAGATTTTACTTATTGGCAATTTAACTCGATCGATGGGGCCGGGAAAAAAAGTTGAATGAAAAAGAAAACATCAAAAATACCTCATTTTAGTGAAGACTAACAGTTACTTTCTTTTTTTGTGGGGGGGGGGGGGGGTCCAGCTACATACTTTGAATGGGAAATTCATGTTTTAATTCGAAATGTATTTAACTAAAATTATGATTACTGAAACTATTGACTAATTGCTTATTTTTACAAAATTGTAGCCATTTATGTCATTTAAGAGTATGTTAGGATAATTTTGACCAACCCAATAACCGGAGGAAAATAGGATATACATTATAAGATCTTCGAATTTTAGCGGTGACTGCCTCTAGAGGAACTGATTGGTACCCCACAAATTCTTGCAAAGGATAATTTGTTGATTATAAGACTCAAATTTAGGACATCAACGAAGATAAGTGGTTTGTGGAATTCTGATGATAAAAATTCTCTAGACCACCTTGACTTGTTGAAGTGAATCAACTGGCTTAGGAGTGACTTTACTATTCCCATTTGAACTTGGGATCCAAAAGAAATTGAATGTGACAAATTTGGTTAATCTTTCATATTTTGATTAAAATACTTTGAATTTGCCTTCAAACTAATAATCATTAAAAAGAAAACTGATGTGCCCACATGAAAAATTGATGTGCCGATTTTCCTTTTTTTTATCCAGATGTGAACTTCAACACCCCAAACCACCCCCCCCCCCCAAAAGAAAAGAAAAAAAGAAAAAGACGGTCGAATGATGAGTTTATATACAAGCTTATATACCTTGTTTTAATTTTAAGGCTAATTGTTTCTTTCTTGTTTTTTCCCCCATTAATTGGTGCAGTAATGTCAGCCGATGCTGATGTAGCCATCATGCAAAAAGGTCTCAATGATGGGGCAAGCTTCTACTTTGTGAAGCCCATGGTTCTTGAAATTCTTGAAAGGGTTTGGCAATTTGCACTTCCACAGAACCCTAACAGGGGCCCTGCTCCTCCCTTTGCCATGCTAGGCAATGAAAATGAGAGGCGTGACCCTCCCGATAATAACAACAATAACATCAATATCATAAACAACAACAACAATAATTTTCCCGCATTCTTGAATATTTTTAATGCCGGGGAAGTCTTCAGATTTCCTCAATCCCGTGGCCTAAATCAGGCGAATAATCTTGTGAATCACTTTGAAGTGGGGAATGTTGATGTTGCTCCTGGAGGCCGCAAGAAACCTAAGCTTATTTGGACCACAGCTCTTCATAATCAATTTTTGGAAGCTGTCAACAAAATCGGCCTTGATAGTAAGAAATATACATATAGATTTACTCATATACATTACTTGATTTTAATTAATTAAGATCAACAATTTTCAAATATTGATGTTTATCTTGTGAATATTTCTATTATCCTAGGAGCTGTACCGAAGAAAATTTTGGAGCACATGAATGTTCCAGGACTGAAGAGAGAAAATGTAGCAAGTCATCTGCAGGTAATTAATAATATATTTCATGGAATTATATCATTATGAACTCATTTATATGATTTAGTGATTTCTTATATGATATATTCTATATTTCGATTACATGTGGTTTTTTTTTACCTTCATATTCCATGAACTAATAAGAGAATGTGTTCTAATCTAACTAGGATGACAATGATAACATGAATATGAACATTGTTGACTTGCAGAAATATCGCATATTTTTGAAGCGTATTTCAACACAGCAAGGCATCCCCAGCAATTGGAATGATAGGCCATTTAGGTCAAGTTTTGTGCTGAATGAGATATCGTTTCTCACTAACAATCTGCAGAAGCAGTATCAACAGCTCATTGGAAAATCCCATGAAATAGGTAAAAAATGTTTCTCTGATTAATTGTAGAAAACAAAAGCTTGGTTTTCCTAAGTATAATTCTTGGTGGGAAATATCTTTGACAAATTAAAGATTTATTCAAGTGCAAATTCAGCTAACACAACCTAGTTACACAAGCTTTTGCCCTAATATAGCATGAATTAATGGCACTAACTTTTCAATTCTGCAAAAGGGCAAACTAGCACTCAGGTTATCTCACCTGGGGAAGATTCGAACCAGAAGGCTGCAGCCATTAGTTTCCCTACTGATATCGGCATGCAAGCAACTCAAGGAGCATCTGAAATCGTGTTCAACAGCGATAACCCAAGCTCCATATTCGCGCATCATCAAGAAGCTCTCTCAACTGGCTCAATCAGCCTTGAAGGGACATTTCATGGAGGAATCCCAACCATAAATGAAGAAATGAAAAATGTTCAGTGTGTGCCGACTAATTATGTAGGGCTTCGACTCACCAGCAATGGCGAGCTGGTTGGCACTCTTAAAGACATGCCGATTATACCCGAGGGTGATGATATTTTTGCCAACGCCACAAACAGTATTAATGGTGCAAATCAGGCTGCTAATGCTGCTCCTCAGGAAGTCATTGGAAACTCGACTTACCCTTCTGATCCTAATGCACCTCCTAGCAATCTGTTTGGGGTCGAGAATCAAGTGAATGCATACGTACCTAATCTTATGGACATTGCTGATGCTACTCAACAAGGGCCTGGCTTTGGATTGTCACAAGAGTTGTTGAGTTCCAATCATGTTGATCAGGTATCTCACTAATATTAATGACTACTAATTTGTACAACAAGTGATGCTTGTTGTTCTATTAATTGCAATAGTTTTACATTCTGACGACTACATTTTGCAGGAGGTTTTTGGGAGTGGCTTGTCTTTTGAATCTTATGATATGCAAGGCCATGCTCCAGGAAATGTCGAAGGCCAGTTTGATCTAGTAAGTTGAGACACTTTATAGTTTATGCACTAATTAAGATCAAACATTTTTTGGTGGATAATTAGTTTAACTGCAAAAATGATTAGCAGGAAAGGATTAAATTAATATTGGGATGCAAATTTTCACTAGTAAGATCATAGCAATTTGCTAATATAGATATGATTTCGTGTAGGGCGTTTTTCAGAATGATGATTTCTCCTTGGACTACTATTACATGCAAGATCATGGACAGAACTTTGGGGACTTCATCCAGGTAAGTCATGATCATGATGAGTTTTCTAATTTTCTTACATAATATTTATCCGATCATTAATTTTAATGATCTCTCTATTTGATTTATTTCCATTATGCTAGTTAAATGATTACATTGCTTTTCTTAATTGCAGGATGGTGGTTTTGATTTCACATATCTCGACTGAACCTTCAGCGGAATGCCATTTACAACTTCAGAAAGTAGATATATGAATAGTTTGAAGCAGCCCCCCCCCC
>JACYFF010019584.1:100112372-100211623 GCA_017589665.1 Selenicereus undatus
TATATGTATGTATATATATATGTATGTATATATATATGTATGTATGTATGTATGTATGTATATACACACACACGCACAAACATATATGCATACACATACATATACATATGTGTGTGTGTGTGTGTGTGTGTGTGTGTTTGAGGTTCTAAAAACGATTTTAGAATATGTTAGATATGATTGCTAAGCAAAGAAATTGGGGAGGAGAGATAATGAGATGTTTTTGTACAAAAGTAATCTTTCTGTAATTCATTGGTTGCATTTGTTGAAGAAATACAGTTGCATATTTATACGTAAGAAGAAGGATAAAACAAGTAATTAATTATCGCTTCACCTTTCAGTTACTCTGCTTGTTTTTAGTGATTCCTATTTTTATCTTTTTTTTAATAATATTTTTCAAGTTATATTTTCAACACTCCCTGCAATGTGAAAAACTTGTACTCCAAGTTGCTGTCTGAAGTTGATAAACTTTTCTATTGGAATTGTTGTTGTGAATATGTTCGCTAGTTGTTGACCCATTTTACAAAATTGAAGTGAAGTCTCACCTTTTTCTACTAGTTCTCAAATGTAGTGATGTCGTATTTCAATATGCTTGGCTTGACTGTGAAAGACATGATTTTTGGTCATTGCAATTGTTGACATGTTGTCACAAAATGTTGTAGCTGGTCCTTTGTTACCATCTTGTATATCTCTAAAAATTTTTCTAAGCCACACCGCTTCACGTGCAACACTTGTTGCTTTGTATTATGCTTTTGTAGATGATAATGCGACTATTGCTTGTTTTTTTTAAGACCATGATATAGCCTTAGAACCCAGTTGAAGAACATATTCACTTGTACTTTTTCTATTGTCTATACATGCTACCTAATCACTATATGTGAATCATCTAAGCTTATAATCTTGTTCTACTTTTTCTATTTTCTATACATCCGGCCCAATCACTATCTGTGCATCATCTAACTTGGAAACAAGAATAATAGCATGCACGATATCTGGCCTTGTGTTAGTGGGTTAAATTAGTGATTTAATTAGGCTTCGATAAGTTGATGCATCAACTTTTTCTGGTCCATCGTTCTTAGAAAGTTTTTCATTTATAACTATAGGTGTAGTTAATGGCTTGTAGTTGGTCATATTAAATGTCTTGAGTAAATCATCTGGATATTTCTCCTGAGAAACAAAAATTCGTCATGAACTTTGTTTCACTTGCAATGTTGAGAAAATATTTCAGCAGACCAAGATCGGTCATTTCATATTCTAACATCATTATCTTTTTAAAATCTTCAATCGTCTTTTGATTTGAGACTGTATAAATGAGATCATCCATATATAAATATAAAATAAGAAAATCTGGTCCGTCAGTCTTGATATGTAAGAATGGCTCACTTGGGCTTGTAACAAAGCCACTTTGAAAAAGGTCATTATCTATTTTACTATTCCAAGCACGTGGCGCCTGTTTAAGACCATAAAGGGCTTTCCTTGGTCGATAAACTTTTTCTTGTTGGCTTTTCACCATATAACCCTGTGGTTGTTCAACATGTACTTCTTCTTCCAATTCACCATTCAGAGATGCCAATTTTACATCTAATTGGAAAACTTGTAACTTTAGTTGTGCCGCTATGGGTAATACAGTCCTTATTGTCTCCATACAAACAACTGGAGAAAATGTCTCATTAGAATCAACTCCTGGTTGTTGAGAATACCCTTTAGCAACTAAGCGTGTCTTATATTTCTGAATTAAGCCATCTTCGTTGTACTTAATTAATTTTATAAACCCATTTAAGACCAATCACTTCTTTGTCTTGAGGCTTTTCCACTAATTTCCATGTATTGTTCTTCTCTATCATTTTTATTTCCTCATTCATAGTATCAATCCATTTGTCATCTCTGGATGCTTCTTGAAAAGTGTGTGGTTCACTAGCCAAAAATGCTATAATTGCTTGGCCACATTCATAATCTTGTAAATAAGTGGATGCCTTTCTCTTTGTGATCGTCGTGGAGGTTGTTGAGAATTTGTAGAACTTAGATTTGGAGGTGGACTTAAGGAACTGGGCTCATTAAAATATAATGGGCTTGTTGGAGATGGTGGGTTTGAAGCTTGGGGTAATTCTATGAGATAGTAGTCTTGTTTTGAAAATGGTTTTGTGTAGGTTGTTCTATTTGATTCTTTGACCAATTCCATTTAGCAGTTTCACCAAATATGATTCTCTTAGTGTAACTAACATCTTGGTATTTGGGTTGTGGAGACAATATCCTTTGGATTCTTCACTATAACCAACAAAAATGTATTTTTCTTCTTTTCCATCTAATTTTTCCCTATTCTCATTCGGGATATAAGAATAGGCTATGCAACAGAAAATTTTGAAATGTTCTACCTTCGCCTTCCTATCACACCATGCCTCATGTGGTGTTTTATTTAAAACAGCTCTCGTGGTGGATTGATTAAGAAAGTAGACAGTGTGTTAATAGCTTTAACCTAATAATTCTTTGGCAAATTTTTTCCATGTAGCATGCTCCATGCCATTTCTACTATAGTTATATTTCTCCTTTATGCAACACAATTTTGGCAAATTCATGACTGGTAAACTCTCCCCCACGATATGTTCTTAAGATTTTTAAACTATGTCCACTTTGTTTTTCAATTAGGGCTTTGAATTTCAAAAAAAAAAAGGAAAATGCTTCTAATTGTGTTTCAAAAAATATACCCACATCATGCGAGTATAATCACCAACAAATAATAGAAAATATCTTTTTCTACCTTAACTTGTATTTGTAGCTGGCCCCTATGTATCAGCATGAACTAGTTGAAGCGGAGCCTTAGCCCTCCATGAAGTTCTAGGAAAAGGTAGTCGATGTATTTTTCTCGCATATTTTGTTGTTATTGATATCAGGCAAACCAATCACCATATCCTTTTATTTAGGATTTTGAGACTATTAAAATTTAGATATCCACACCTTTGATGCCATGACATAGTATCATCCATGGTAATAGAAAGAGCAACTTTTGGCTCCAGTGGTATCTTCAAGAGGAAAATTATATTTGAGTCCATTGCAACTGAAGCTACATTACAAAAAAAGTAGCTTTTACCAACAGGGCATATGTCTTGGTATAAGTGTTTCTTCTATTGGTAAAACACAACACTAACAAATAAACATCTGTCACTAAACTATTGGTGACAAACTTGATGGTAAAAGTATTACCAATAGATAATATGATATATTGCAATTGAGCTCTAACACCAACAAAAAACATTATGTTGGTGTTGTTCTCTTTATGTCAATAGCTAATAATCTAATGCTAATAACCTACTTTTACCAACACCAAAAGTTGTCAGTGTTATTTTCTTTTCCCCGCGAAATAAGTATCTTCCACATAAATTATCTGTTGATAATGGTCTTCTCGCTTCCTTCAATCAATCTTATCTTACAAAATAATCTGTTAGTGATGGTATTCCTGTCGTTTTCATAATAAATACATGTACCTATTGGTATAAATCAAGCTGCATATGTACCCAATATTTTTTTTGGTTGGATAACAAACGCACCTGCTATATAACAAAGTAAACCTGTAGGTAAACCTGACTGTAAAATAATATAACAATATGATACACCTGCTACGACAAAATAAACAACTTTGGTTGAGCCCTAAATTCATTGGATGTTCATCATTAAAAATATGCAAATGACACCTAAACATGTATGTTTGCATAATGTTCAAAGCACCAAAGCAAGAACATGTATTTAATTCTTGGCAAAATAATTGGTAAAAGTCATAAAAAAAAAAACAAACTCAGCCAAGAAATCGAGACTCAATCTATATTTCATTCATAATGTTCTTTGCCATCTTCATTTTCTTCAATAGTGTCATCTTCATATTCATGATTATTTGCATTTGCGTTCTCACCATCAACATCATCAACATCAACGTCTTCAATTGAAGCAAGAACATTATCCGATATTCCCTATGAAATTGATACACTTCAAAACTTAAATAAGGAATCCAACTCAGATCATATTCATCATCCATGTAACGGTAAAAATATAGATAAATACAACAAAAATTATCATACCTCTCACTTAACACAAAAAAAACGAATGGAAAAGGCAAAGACTTGAAATGCCTATAAGCACTCCTGAATGCCACAAACGTTACCAAATGCTCAATTTATAGAACACTCAAATGAAGCTCCCAACAAAGAAGGAGAGGACCAATAGCCAAACCAATAACGAAAGAGGATCTCTAATAATAAGTAGATGAGTGTAGACAATCTACTCTCATACAATGTCCACAACAAGCCATTACATATGCCTAAAGTAAATAAAAAAAACTCTCCAATACCTAAGCAATTGAAAAGGCCACAAGCTGACAGAATGTGAACTGAAACTGGCTAAAATGGCTGACACCATGGGGGGGGGGGGATGTTTGAGTCTAGTCATTCCAATATCAGTTTGACATATTCCCACAGGTTCACTGTTCACTACTTACATACAGGTTGAGTGAGGTCATAGCTTTCTTTGTCTAATGCTATGAACTAAAGCTACTTTTGTTTTGTCTCTAAACAACACTAAGATGAAAAATAGAGGTGTTATCTCACTTGCTATCCCACATATAAAATATAGGCCTAAGTGGAAGGTAGAAGCTAGATTTACACATAATTTATCAAAGTCCAGCTCAAGTCAAGCAAAGATCAGTATGAGGCATAAGGAATTACCTGATGTTTCATACGTAATTTTACCACATGGGTGATATCACCAACTTTCTTCTCTAATTTCTAAACTTTCTCTTGACTTTCTTTATATTGCTCCTCAATTTTTGACTCTTTTAGCACGCTCTTTTTGTAGAGCACATCTCTTAGAGCTTGAGCTAGAAGCTTTGACACCCATACCATAAGTCTTCGCATAGCCATATTTATCATCTCCTATAACCTTTTTGAAATTTCATCTCAAATACCATTATCCAATAAACCTTCTTCAACTTGAGCTAACTTAGTCTCAATTGTTTGTTGAAGACACACATAAACACAAGAATAATGATTTGTTCAAACTGTAAAAGTGGAGAAGAAAACAAACAAAACATAAATATCACTATCAGGGCATTCTAATAAAAAAGATCAATACCAGTCTCAATTTGTTTGTTGAAGGTACCTTTGCCATTCTTGAAGCATCGTCCAATTTGGAGCCTTTCTTCAGTTCATGGGTCTTCATCCGCATTGAAAGCTTGTATGCCATGTTAGCTTTTTTCTAAATAGCATATATGATTCTAGATGAGTTGCTATATACCATTGTTTCAACACCATGCAAGTATCTTGCGTAGAAAGTTAAACATTCATTTGCTATACACCCTTTAGCAATGCATCCCTTTGGACGATTTTTGTTGCGAACACATCCTTTATAAGTTCTTAAATCCCTATGGCAATCATTAAAATCCCATAACATGACTTTTATGTTTCTTAAGGTTGGCTACATACCTTTCTGTAGGATACATCTAATGATAATAACAGTTAGAGCTGGAAAAAGCTGACCCGATGCGATTACCAATCTAAAACCGACACGAAGTTAAGTGAGTTTGGGTATGAATTTTCGACCCGTTTAATTAAATGGGCTGACAAGTTCAACTCGTCTAATTAAACGGGTCAGGCTCAGGTCGACATTCTCAATATGAAAAAGTACATATTTAACCCGTTTAATTAAATGAGTTAAACAAGTCAACTCATTTTTTCATTTGTCATTTTTCCATATTTTATTTATTGTTAGATAATTAAGAATATAAAATTTTTAAAAAATTGTGAATTATGATCAATCAAGGGAATTTTAAAGAGTAATTATTTAATGTGATATGTACACTTAGTTTTTAACACTGTAATTACGTATTAGTTGAAAATATTAAATGTGTAAATAGTTAATTAGGTCTCTAAGTTCGATAGTAACTATTTTTAGGCCCCTGCCTTTTCAAATCCAATTATGGGATACTCTATTTTTTCAGAAAACTAATTTTTAGGTCCTTTTTCTTATTATTTTGGTCCTTAAACTTTTAGAAATTGCAGAATAGTCCTTGGAATAGGAAAAATGTGCAAATAAGCTGTTCTTAGAGGTTTTTCAGAAAATATGCTTGTTTTAACCGATTAAACTTCTTATAATGATTTTACTGGTACTAGTTATCACAATCTACTACTTATATCTTATGTATTATATTTTCTATGGTTATAGACCCACCATGCTTAGAAAAAATAATTAAAACTTAATTAGAGAGTTTTGACCGTTACCTAAACTTAGTCGGCGCTGGACCCTGGCATTCCTCTAGCTTCCAGTTTACAGAGATTGCTAATCTCAACCACACCTTCCTTAGATCAGGTGCAACATAGATCTGTTTCGTTTTCTACCTCATACGTTAGTCACTAATTAAGTTTTAGGTACTTTAAAGGGTAGTGAAACTTTAATGAAGAAATTATAATATTTAAGACATAAGGTTCGATTGAATAACGTTCCCTACTGAAAAACTTCTTTTATTGAAAGATTGAAAGTGGAAATATTACAACGGAAAGGTTTGAAGAGAGAATTAAGTTAGGATCATTAGAGATGCTTGCTCATAGAAAAATAGAGAATCACAACTTTTCTTTTGCTGAAGAATGCTCAAATGACTGCGTTCCTTATCAGCAATCGACCTCTCTATTTATAGAGGGGATGTGGGTACCTAGGATGCCCTAACGGCTACAGTACATACTAATTTTTCATATGGCTGTAGTACATACTGACGACTACAGTACACTGCTTTATTTTACAAACCAGACACTTGTCAAGATAGTACAATGATGGGGCAGCCACTTTTCAGAGCTTTTAATGGTGATAAGACTAGTCATCATTATTGAGATTCTGCACGCTTTCATCTCCAATTATATCTTCCAAACCATCATTATCTGGATAATCATCAAATTCTTCATCAAGTTGCTTAAGATGTTCTGGATCCCATTTCTCAAATAATTCAAGAAAATATTTTTTCCCTTTTGTTGATAGAAATTTTCCAGCTCTAACATTAAAAAGATAATCAAAGATATCTTCTGAGACTGCTCCCTCCACCTTTATGTATTCTTTAAATTCATTGTTATAGGCGAAAGTAGTATTTTCACAATGCATTAATGTTTTTCCTTGTTCTATTAATCCCAACATTGATGATAAATGTTGAAAAATCCAATGGCTCTTACTAAAGCAGGATCAGTAACTAAATGCAATTGTAGTTCAGAAACCCATTCTCATCGTTGATCATTGAGATCTTCGTAATCAACGATCTGAATAAGATAATGGGCTGGCTTAGCTTTTCCATTTTCATATTCAATTAATGCGCTCTACACTTCCAAATTCAGGCATCTACAAACTGGGACTTTTGTTGGACCACCAAGAGATTTAAGAATCCAATGGATCCTTTTGAACATGCATTGCTGAAATTTTGTTAGTTTTGAGAAAAATGGGAACTTTGGATCTAGGATTTCAATGAAGTAAAGTACTATTTCGTATTCCCAGACTTTAAAGACAGAGTCATTAGGTGATGATGAGTTTGCTAGAAAACTAACACCACCAACTCCAGATATGTTGGGAAAATAGATCGTTGTCCCCCAAGACTTCCAAATATCATAGGAATAATAATGACAAAAGTCGATGCAGGCTGCATACCACTCATTAAATAAGTTTTCTCGAACATGAGAACTTATTTTCTCTTGGATATCATAAGGACACTGTAGGTAATTAACTTGTAACTTTAAAAGTGAAAATCTTTGGGGTATTAGGTAGGTAATAAATAGTATACCAAAACGTGATCTGCTTTTTGTATGGAATTCTAGGTTATCTATAAGGACTCTACAAGAAGGCGTAACCCATTCTAGTAGGAATGGCATTTCATTAAGGATTTCCACCTTTTCTGGTAGGAGGTCGGCTTTGATGATTACCATCGGTGAGTTCTCGAGTTAGACTGTCTACGAGAGAGTTCTTCGATCCCTGTATATGTTCAATAGAAAAGGAAAACTGGTTAAGCCATGATTGCCAACGCAGGAGTCGCCCTTGCACTTGCATATTTGATAATTTTTTTTTCACAAAACCAAGTATTCATTTGCAATTAGTTCGAACAAGAAAAGGTTTTGGGGCTAAAAAGATTAATAATTTTTCAATTCCCCTTATGACTGCAAGGATTTCCTTTTCCATCGTGGGATAGTTGCATTTTGCCTTATTAAAACTTTCACTGCAATATTTGCAAAGTTTTTATTCTTCTTTGATTTTGAGTACCGCACTCCAGTGTTCATTGCTGGCATCTGTCTTAAGAATTAAACCATCTCCCTCATTAGGCAAATTAAGAACAGGAATATTTTTACACATCTTTTTGAAGTTTTGAACAATCCTCGTATCATTAATGGTCTATGTCCAACTTACTTCTTTCTTGAATTTCTGCTGCAATGGCTTTCTTAATTTAGCTAAATCTTTGATGAAATCTGAAGCATAGGTAAGACATCCAAAAAACCTTTCTAGTTGCTTCCTATCTTTAATTTTTTCAGGAAAATTTTCTATTTTCACCAGAATATGCTTTTGTAGAATAATCTGTCCAACTTTTATCTCTAGACCTAAAAGCTCAATTTCTTGTTCAACATAAATGCACTTGCTCTTACCAAGTATGATACAATGATCAATGCATCTCTCGGTGATCACTAAGACATCATCTTTGTGCTATTCTATAGTTTTTGAAAAGACAAGAATATCATCGATGTGAACTAGACAAAAATTATTAAGATCTTTGAAGATATTATCCATTCTTCTCTGGAATATTTGAGGTGCATTTTTAAGACCAAATTGCATATCCCACTTATAATGCCCTTGTGGGGCGCTAAATGTAGTTAAATGAATGCTTTCCTCATCCATTTTAATATGCCAATAGCCACTTTTCCAATCCATTTTCGAGAACCAAGAGGTCCCTTGAATTCTGTTGAAAAGGACTGTTTTGTTAGGAATATAGTAGCCACCAAAGACAATATTATCATTAAGCTTTTTGTAATTGATTACCATTCTAACTTTTCCTCTTTTTTCTTCTGCATGATTTCTTACCATGAAAGCGGGATTGGTGTGAGGACTCTTGCTATTTCTAATTAATCCTTTATCCAAAAGTTCTTTGATTTGTTTATTACATTCTTGAATGTCCTGGTGTGTATACACCATTTGCTTAACTCGAATAATAGTGTTAGGATTTAACAAAGTAATTTTTGCAAAGGTCTTATCTTTATCCTAAAACTTCAGTGGATTATCAGAGTAGAGTTCTTTGCATAATTTTTCTTGTTGTTCGATGATCTTCTCTTTAATAGATAACCCGAGTAATGAGATTGTTAATGCCACCTCTCTTTGTACAGACATTACCTTCTCACCACGCTGGCTACGTGTAAACTCAATTTTATTATGAGTGCAGGCTTTACTTAATTTTTCTATAGGAACTGAGTGACCATTAATTGTGAATATTATCTGGTTTATGGTCTGTGTGCATAGAGAATATAATCTCTGAAAATTATTTCCAATGATCATATCATGAGAGGGTTGATCAGTAGCCATAGGACTAGTATAATACATTGGACCCCTCCTAATTCTACGGATAATCCTTCTATTGCCTCATTATGATTCATAATGCTGTTATCAGCTATCCTCACTTGTAAAGGATTTTTAGCTCTTTTCCACATAAACTCTGAAAATAATGATATTTTTCCAAATCATACAGAACAACCACTATCTATGTACGCACATAACTCATACTTATTATATCCCTCTAAGCATATGTTTATTGGGATGTAAATACTATTAGGATTTGTGTTGGTGACTTCATAACATATTTCTATAGTCATATTTTTGACGAATTCATCCTCATAAATTGGTTCGCTAACAGTTCTTGTTTTGTACCCAATGATCAATCTGTCTAGACTCATAATTTGATCTTCACTAAGTCTTGTAGCGTCAAAACTCATTCTACTTATTTCACTAGTCAAGCTAATTGTGTCATCTTCTTTAAGCTCTTCTTTAGCTTATGAAGATCCCTCTCCCCATTCTGACCTTGTACTCATACTTCTTAATAATTGAGGTTTAACGGTGATTTTGTCTTCCTCATCAATCTTTATTATATTTTTCTTATTGATCTTTGTAGGGTTGGCAAATCTAGATATCCATGAAAGATCGATTTTTATCTCCAGAAGATTGGATTTAACCCTCTGGATCTTTTGCATAGGGGTAGGGCTTTCAAATTTTTCTACCTCTATCATTGTCACCTTAGTCTTAGGGTCTTTCGTATTATCTAGTTTGTAGATAATTTCTCAAAATATCCTTAAAGGATATCCTCATCTTTTTATATCCATTCCAACTGTTTTTATATTAAAGGATATGAGGTTTTTAGGAAATTCATAAACTTACATAATATCCTGTTCGGCAATTAAATTTGGCATGCCTAATGTCACAGAGTAAAACATAAAGATCAATATCTTTGCCATAGTATTGTAATGGAGTGATTTGAACTTGGATACTTCTGACGTAGATATATCTATACTTTCTATCTTTATTATGCTTAAGGATATTTTCCAATTAATGAGATTAACTTCCCCAATTAATGAGATTAACTTCCCCAACGTCATACTTACAATCCTTTATCTCAAGATCCCCTTCCATTATTTCACATACGTATTTACTTTTTAACTGAAAGATTGATTTTTGATAGATCATGTCTTTTTGGATTATGGGAAGAACCCAATCTCCTTTGATTTCCTCATGATCATTGTCTATAACAAATTCTTCTCCTTGAAGATCACCAAGACTAACAGAGCTACTCTCCATCATCTGGCTTGTTTCTTCATTATCACTTTCTTCATATTCATTGTCCCATATTATTTCAACAATTGCCTTGTTGTTGCTTAAGGCTAGATCCAAAGCCTCATCTTCACAAAGCTCTACATAATCTAAGCTTCCCAAGGTTTCAATAAGCTTGTTATTCTTCTTAATTTTGCATTCATTAGCATAATGTCCTACTTCTCCACATGCTCAACATTTGCAATTATTTTTTGCTGCAAGACAATAAGCTGCTTTCCTAAAAAAATCTACATTTTTTAGGACTTTGTTTGTTATAATATTTTCTTTTATATTTCTCACCTCTTTGCTTGTTAAAGCTCTTTTTCTTATAGAATTTTTTTTCCTTCTTTTTTCAGGTTCTTTTCCTTCTTTTTTTAGGCTAATTCCAGCAAGTTAGGAATTGCTTCTTAATTTTTTTTATTTTTGGAGATCAAGACATTGATCATTGACCCATTTTCTTGGATAAGAGATTCTAGAGCCAAGGTTATCAACAACATTTGTTCGTTCAAGCCGTGTCATGTACTTTTCATTAATTATGGAATTTATTGGATATGGCAATTTGTCATAGAACATACCAAGATTGGTTTCATTATGCCCAATTTTGTAATATTATTGACTAAATTCAGTACTATAATTTTTCAGATATCTCATATCCCATAGTTCTATATTATTAATTTTTCTCTACAACTCTCTAGTTTTTTTCTCCAGAATCTAGCTTAGCTCCAATGAATTCGGTTTTGATTTCTTTGCACAAATTTCTGAACACAGCAGCCAGTGTTTCCATCATTCTTAATGTATTTTTACCGTCTTCACTTAATGAATCATATTAGTTAGCTACAGTGCCAAAAAACTATGTTCGATATAGTTTAGGAAGTATGCCGCAGTCCATGTAGTATTTAGATTTAAGACACTATTCATTCCTCTTTTCCAGTGCTCAAACATCTCTTCTCTATTACGGGCTCTATCAATGTTTAAAATATATCCAGTTTGGCTAATTGGGGTAAGACCAATTTCTTCGTATGTGGTAGTTTTCCTTGGGATAAACCCAAAGGAAAAATTGGTTGTACGCCTTGCTGGAACATACCTAGGTCTTAAGAAATGAGTATTTCTTCTAGAAGGTTCGCCAAATTCTTCAGATTTAGGAACGTCATTGTTCACTAGATGGGTCTCTATTTTACCTAAGTATGAGTTCTTCTCCAATCTCATTAATCTCATCTTCAACAGTCATTTTACTATATTTTTTATCCAATATTCTTCTAATTTCTTCTAAAGGTAATGCATTAAGATCATCAAGCTTAGGAAGGTTCATCTGCTGATCTATTTCTTCTTCTAATTGGACATTATTGGTCTCTTTGTTTTTATAAGATAAAACGTCATGTTAGACACTAATGGCACTCATGATTTTGTTTAATTCTTCCGAATTTTGTTCTTTCTCAAACATTTTTTGTAGTTCTTCAAGAGTATATTGTTCATACTCCATCTACTTTTTCTTTCTTTTCAGTCGTTTTTTCACCATATTTTTCTCCTACTTCTTTTTGGATTTGTATCTCGTGCAAAAGAAATGAAATCTTGTTTTTTGGATTTTGGAAAGGATATTTATGCTGAAAAGGAGTAGTAATACTGGGAGCAACGTTTTTGCTCTACCTAACTTCGTTAATAAGAGAAATATGGACTACAGTTAATTGATTCTTAAGCTCCTTTAGTTCAGTCTTAATTTTAGCTAATTCGGCTTTTAATTTTAAATTATATCAGTGATATAGTTTAATTGAGGTGCGAATGAGATAATACCTTTTAGTGAGTGGACAATATGGGAATAATTAGGACTAGGGCAAGCAGGTGATGATTCAAGCATTAATCACAGTTAATTAGCTTAATTAATCATTAATTAGCTTAATAATCTTAATTATTTCTGCTCACGTGGCTCTGATACCAGATGAAAGAGGGCCTTAAGTTATACTAGTAGGTAAAATATCACAAATACAATTTTAGATTTTTCGAAAGTAAGTTTTTAAGGATTGAGAATATATTTGCAAATATGAAAAGTTTTTGGGCGTGCTTTTGCAAACTCGAATAGTGTCTGGGTCTAGAAAATAGCTAAAATAAAAATTTGAGGGTCCTTTCTGTTAGTTACCTTAATAGACAAGGTACCCTGTATTTAGTTTTAAAAATCGAGGATCCTTAAAATAGTTTACAGTAAATTGAGGGTACCTCTGTGTAGTTTATTCTTAATTAGACGACTTAACTTGACCTGCTTATCTTTTAACTGGGTCAATCCGTTTAAAAATTAAATGGGTACAAGTCAAGATTTTTCAACCCGTTTAATAAACGGGTTAGGTTCAGGTCAATGAATTTTCAACTCGTTTAAGTTCGACACGAACACGAACCCGACTCGACACGACCTATAACCTAGCTCTAATAACAGGTCTAGTCAGCTTTGCTTCATATAGTAGATGAATAATTAGATGCACCATTATGTTGAAAAAGGAAAGCAAGAAAATGCGCTCTAATCGACATAGTATAACAACGACACGGTCTTGCAAACATTCAAAATCTTGAAGTGATGCAACTCTACAATAAAGTTCTCTAAAAAAGTTGCTCAACTCAATCAAGATAGTAGCCAGATTCTTATTTTGCATTTTCATCATAGCTAGTAGCAACAATTGTTGCATTATAACATGGTGATCATGGCTTTTTAACCCATATATTTTACCATCCTCAATGCACCTTTTAATATTTGCTGCATAATAATCTGGTACTTTCATAGAAGCAAGTAAACTAATGAATGCCTCCATTTATTTTTTGGATGATGTGTAGCATGCTGGAGGTATATATTTCTTATTGGCTTGTTCTACATGGTGAAGATTATGCCTTGTATTAAAATCCTTGAAATCAAGACGTGATTGCAAAGTGTCCTTTGTCTTTCCCTCAATGCCTAATAGTGTACCCAGTATGTTCTTTGAGAGATTCTTCTCCACATGCATAACGTCTAAGTTGTGCTGTACGAATAGATGTTCCCAATGTGGGAGTTGGAAAAAAATACTCTTCTTTTTCCAAGGTATCACTTTATCACCCAGCTTGCTTTTACTTTTTCAAATGGTATCAGGATGATTCCCTAGAGTAACATCAAGTCCTTCCATTTGATTTACCATATCTGATCCAGATAGTAATTCAAGAGGAGGCATCATCTCTATCTCTCCATTAAAGGCCTTTTTGTTACGACGAAATTTATGATCTCCAGGCAAGAAGTGACGATGACCCATATAGCACAATTTTCTACTTCTCTTCAAATAAAGGGAGCATGTATCAATATTACAATATGGGCATGCAAACTTCCCTTTAGTTTTCCAACTTCACAAGTTACTATATCCAGGAAAATCAGTAATGGTAGAAACTATGGCTCCATGTAAAAAGAAGGTCTCGTCATTTGATATGTCATATGTTTCTACACCTGGCTCCCATAGTTGAATTAGTTCATCAACCAAAGGTTCTAAATACACATCAATATCATTTCCAAGTGCCTTTGGACTCGGAATGAGCAATGTAAGAAATGAACACGCTTGCTTCATGCACAACCATGGTGGTAAATTATAAGTCATTAGCACACCTGACCACATGCTATATTGGGCGCTCATATTACCAAATGGATTAAACCCATCAGTTGTTAAGCATAGCTTGAGATTCCGTGGATCAATAGCTAATCCTGCATATTTATTATCAAAATCTTTCCAAGCTTCAGCATCTACTGGATGCCTTAATTTTCCATCTACTATACAACCCTTTGCATGCCATCTCATTAGTGAAGATGTCTTAGATGACATATTGAGCCTTTTAAGCCTAGGTATCAAAGGAAAGTAATGTAAAATCTTCATTAGAACTCGTTTACCATAAGGTAATTTGATCACCTTCCTATCCTCTATTGTTTCATATCTTGAAGCACTACACTTAGGACCTCTAGTAAGTTCAGCTTTGTCCTTCCATAACAAAACACAATCGTTGGCACATGCAGCAATCTTCTCATAGCCAAGATCAAATTGCTTAATGATTGTTTGCATCTTTTTAAAGGAAGCTGGCAATGTTGAATCTCTAGGAAAAGCTCTTTTGAGGAGTTTTACAAAGGCATCAAATGCTCTATCACTCACCCCATATAAACCTTTAAGATTATACATTTCCACAATAAATGAGAGTTTACTGAACTCTTCACAACTAGGATAGAAGGGATGCCCTACATCTTTAATTAACTTAAGAAATGCCTTTGCTTCTTCATGTGGGCCTGATGAACTATTACGAGGCTCATGATGTTCAAAAGCCTCATCAATCATTGCATGCATATCATGTTCAAATGACTCACGATTTTCGTAAATAAATTCATCATCTACTACATTGTTATCGCTATCATAATCGGTTAAGTTGTGCTCCCCATGCAAAATCCAAATGCGTTTTTGGTAATCACCATCCATATCTTTCATGAAAAGATGACATCTCACAGTTTCTCTCTCATGATAAAAACGGCTGCCACAAAGCGCACATGGGCATGCAATTTTATTATCACTGAAACCATTTAATCTTGCAACTCATGTTCAAATCACAATATCTATTAAACTGAAATACTCCAAAACCAAAGTCCATAATAGTTCAAGTTTAATACAATCGACTTAATCAAACCATGTGCGAACTCGCACT
Source organism: Selenicereus undatus (assembly GCA_017589665.1). Classification (NCBI taxonomy): domain Eukaryota; kingdom Viridiplantae; phylum Streptophyta; class Magnoliopsida; order Caryophyllales; family Cactaceae; genus Selenicereus; species Selenicereus undatus. Next base: position 100,127,898 of record JACYFF010019584.1, read on the forward strand.
CCACACTACAAAAATATATTGAATATAGACCCAACTTGACCCTGAGGTCGATCCCAACATTCATGCTATGCTGAATCCACTATGAACATCTGTTGACTTCCAAAAGGGCTTGCTAAATGGAGAAACATGTGATACTTCATCACCTAAAATGGAAAACATGAAAACAATTCAAAAATGTGAGCTAAAACTCAGTACATACATTCCTGTATTGTAAAATGAGCATAGAAATACTATTGATGGGTACCGTCTTTGCAATTCATTTAGTTCGCAATAACAATGAAAATGAAAGTAATATGAAACTGAATTGCTCATTATTATCTGGATGTGAATCCCTTACAATGATATGATTTATACATATGTGTACCCCTGTCAATCCGATCAAGAGTTGGCCTAAAGTCGCGCGGGTAAATGATGGGTTGAAGCCCTATAAATGATAACTGATGGGGTCACAAGTTAAATGGCAAATCACTGTATAAATTTATTCATTGATAAACTCATTAAGAGTTGTAACTTGATAAACATGTTCTACTTTCTGAAGATACAGGCAATGGACGTACCTTGAGTCTTTTAAAAAAATGTTATCTGACTTGATAAATGTCATATGTTTCATAAATGTCATCTGACTTGATAAATATGTTCTGACTTGATAACACTTATGCATAAAGGGGAACAATAACGAGGCCTCGAATCTGTTTCATAAATGCCATTGTAGATATGTGTAGTCAGTACGTAAATGATACTCACATAACTTGTAATTTTGATAGAAATTCAGTAACTCATATAACTTGTAAGATAGGTTATGCTAAGATAACCCCAAAACTGGATAATTGAAAATAATTAATCTAATGTAAAGTAAAATGAAAGTAAAATAAACTACAATAAGGTAGATGAGATTAAAAAGAAAAAGGCCTTGATGGTGACAAATGGCAGAGTGGTTTTGGCCTTTTCTGAGATAGGTTACTGATACAGGTTTAAGACTTGTTAAAGTATTGCTTGGTTCAAGATAACAGCGAGTACACTAGATTGACTTGATAAATACATTTGATACATTCTGAATTGAGTAAGTAATAAAGTTTTGAGGCCAAGAGAGATATATCTTGGTTCAAGATGGCTTATATAACACTAACTTGATCCGATAAACACTATTTTCTGAATCATTATTCTCCCCACTTCTCATATTTTGTTCATATGCCTAATAAACGTAGTTTTCCACTCCAAATGAGTCATTGAAAACCGTAGAAGCTATTAAACTCATTAAACTTGATATTTTTCTTTGTGAAGTCCATAACTCATACATATACTCCCACAATACATACTTGTGTTCCTTTCTATCCATAATTGAGCTAAACGCCCTATTAAACCCCATAAACATTTGTTCCCCCCCTTAAATGACCTTACTTGGCCCAAAATACACAAAATGAGTGCATGATCAATCTCACTCAATCTTTATTATTGCTCTTAACACAATTACTCAAAATGCTTCCAAAATCACCAAACTCAAAGTACTCAACCAAAATTCCTGAAATCTCATAAGAAAATCGAAAATGATATGCACCATCTACAGTAAAATTTTTAGAATTTTCCTCCAAGATTCTATGAATTTATTTGAGGTTTACGAGGAATTTATTTAGAATGCCCAAGAAACTAGAGTATTCAAACTAATCATTTTCAAGAAAGAACAAAACCACCAATGAAGATTACCTGAAGGACTAGGATAGTTTGCTACTATAGGGGAGGCACACAGATTAAAGGCAACAAGACCTATCAATCATAAAGTAAAAGGATCATTAAAATCATGAATTTAGCTCCAAATCATAATATACAAATTTATGTTAAAGTGAGACATTTTAAATTTTTTTAACTAAAGGCAATAAGGGAAACAAGGAAAAAGAAAAAAAATCAGAGGGGAAAGCTCCAACCTTTGTTTATGAAGAAGATTTGCTGTACCCCACAAATAGGGGTGGACAACGGACCGGGCCGGGCCAGACTGGGTTAGCCCATTAACTAATCAGGTCAGACTGGGCCCAACACATTTGTTAATGGGTCGGGCTGGGTTATGGGCTAAGTGAACCCAACCCGCCCATTATCACTAAGGAGTATTTTTAGTGAGTTAATTTTCCAACTAAAATCTATGTAATTTTCCAACCAATCTAAACTAGTCCAAACTCAAAATTAGAAAATACACAACCAAGCTAATAAATGGGTTTGGTCGAGTCACCCATGGGCGGCCCGCTTTGGGCCCGTTTAAAAACGGAACAAACTTGCTCCAAAAAGCGGTATATAATAATTATTGTGATGTACAAAGCATTGATAATAAGTTTAACTAATTGGAACATATAAACTAGTGTGTCAAGTAGGTTGAAAAAATTAATGGGCCACTAAACAGGCCGTCAATGGGCCAGCCCAGTCCGACGCGTTAATATGCCTTAATGGGCTGACCCAATATTGGCCCGGTCCATTATTAACCCAACCCGTTATTAGCCCTATTTTAAACGAGCCGGTCACTTAACCCCATGGGTACCCAGTCCGTTGTCCATCCCTAGCCACAAATATAACCATGATGCAAATTTTGCTTCTTCTCTTTTTCTATTTTATCATTTATCACTATTCACACTTTAGCTCTCTCAAAAATGCTAGAAAAGCAAAGGTAAAAGTAAAAAATAAAGTTGAGGAGGTTATGCAATTCTTTATAATTGTGCTAATATAGTATAGAGCACAACATTGGCACTGGAACTGCCTACAACAACAAAAGAAAGACAAAAGAAGATTAACGACAATTTAGTCAGATCTCATATCTACAGTAATCCATTTCAACATAATTTAGAAGTGTTCAAATTAGTTGTCTTGGATACTTGATAGAAAAGGCCAATGGACCTCAATTTCAAGGCAAAGTTCATAACCCCTTTACTTACTACCAACTACCATAAAGCTGATATAGCTCATACAAACACTACACCATCGGATTACAGGTACAATCAAAAGTTCATCTCCCAGTTAATTACTGTCAACTACTATATAGCTCATACAAACATTGAACCATTAGATAACAAGTACAAGTAATTTAGCTATGATGCAATGCAAATTACACCACACCTACTTTACTCGTTTGCCTTGTTCTTGCAGAAGCCAATACGATCCAAGCATTGTATATTAGCCTAACTTTAATATCCATAAGGCACTTTCCCCAAACTCCCTCTTTTATTTTACAGGAATGATATAGCCTTGGAGGAACATATTGTCTAAAGGGCAGCCTGGTGCACAAGCATCCTGCGTTCCCGTAGGGTCCGGGGAAGGGTCGCATCCCAATGAGTGAATTGTAAACAACCTAACCTTACCGTTGCTCCAAGGATCCAAGGAACATATTGTCTATATCTTCAATATCAATAAGGCACAAGGACAAACATGGTCTAATTGGAGACCTCTGACAAGCAAAGTATCCCGAGGAAAAAGCACATTATTTGGTAGTTGTCGAACAAAAATATCACTTGTTCAATTTACCTTTTGACTTGAGCAAACATTCCACAGAACAACCTTACTATTATAAATTAATCTAAAATGATATCAATATCTCGAGCATCTGCACCAAAAAAAAAAGAAAAGAAAATTGGGAATTCCATACTTCGCTCAGTTGCAATCATCTACAAGTGACACTCATCTTTGATAATTTGTCCATTCTAATTATTCCAATATGAAAATAAAGGTTGGTGAGAGGTCATTGTGACTACCTATAAAAATATTAACACCAAAAGAAGGCCTAAATTAAATTATACTCCCTAGCTTATCTGTGATTAATAGAAAACTAAATACATCCTAATTACAAAATAAACAAATCTTTCACCTAGGTTCATGTAGTTTACATATTTGCCCTATAAGTACCCATCATTGTAAGCAAATGCATTCACAGCCTATAAGATTTTCATGCATCATAAGATTCAAAAGCTCCTAAGGAAAACGCAGGCAAAAACAGAATCAACCAAAATATCACAATACCCTTCAAACCCTTGTATAAATCTACATGGAAGAAGAAAGAATCAACCTAACGTTAACCCCAACTAGAATGTCATTCATCCCAACATGATATTACCCAAATTCAACTCAGTTCAGAGGAAATAAAAAAAAAATTAATTCATCAAAGAAGTTTTAGTGTGCCAACCCTATAAACTACTGTCTGCTTTCACATTCAAATGCAACAAATTCAAGAAAATTACAAAAACAATACCACAAGGGAGTTCCAAATTTAACCCTAAATTTTCATCATTGTTGCGTGTTTTATCAATTTCTCGCACAAGACCCATTCTTTCATGCCAACAATGCTAGAGATAGGATACAAACAGGTAATTAACAGCATATTAGAAGCTTTAGGTACATTGAGGGAGATGACAAATGAACAACTAACAAAATTCAACTGAGCAACAACTCATTATCTACGTGGAATATAGCGTGAAGAAGACAGAGCATCATACATTTATACCTACAATAATTGATGATTGAGCAACCACAACAACTCAACAACAATGGTGTTTGATGTGACTTTATATGGTTTTGGGCGAATTGAGAGATGGGAGATGGGCGAATTGAGAAGCGAATTGAGAGATTGGTGACTTCAGAGATGGGATTTTATTCCCCTATTTTTGGTTTAATTCGACTATTCAGGGATAGGAGATGCCGACTTCAGAGGGTTGAATTCACCGGTACGGTCGAAGCAATTGAGAGCAAAGGCATACAGTTGTGATTTTACTCAAACACCGACCATTTTCTTAATTGGTTTAGTTAATTCGGCTCTTCATTTTTTCACAAGGGCTTCTTTTCTGTTTTTTTGTGTTGAAGGGTTGTAACTGTACAATGTAGTTTTCAATTGTTATTCAGTTTTCCCAAGATAGTATGCTTGCATAATACCAACATAAGTTTTTAAAAAAATGATATGTTGGTAATGTTACCACAATACCAACAGAAAAGTTGATTGTTGGTAATATGGTAATAATGCCAACAAACCCTTTTGTATTTGTTGGAAGTATTAGGACCCCTCATTCCTCCCCTACATGAAGACTTTAATACCTACAAATAGTCTAATATGTTGCAAATAACTATTTTTAACAACATATATTATTTTTTGTCAGTAGAGTTCTATTGGTAAAAAACATTTTTTTTGTGGTTAACTGGTCATTCTTTTTGTCATATATGAAGCAACTATTGTCTTCAAACTTTACCAAATAACCTCTCTTTGGACGAGTTGCCCCACAGTTAGTAGATTTTATGCTAAGGTAGGGACATATAGAACATCTTGAATAAATTTACCGGTGCTATTTTTGGGAATTAATGACTCTTAGGTACCTAAGCTCTACAATAGCTATTTTTAGGCCCCTTTATGTTTGAAACTCATTCTGGGGTACCTTATGTTTTTAGATAATATATTCTTAGGTCTTTTTTATTATTATTTTGGCCTGAAACTTTCAGAAGTTTTCAACTTTTGCCCAAATAGAGTTCAAAATGTAAATAGTTAAACTTATAGTGTTTTTTTAGAAAACTAGGCTTACTTTGACGATTAAACCTCTTATAATGAGTTTACTGGTACTAGTTATCACAATCTACTACTTATACCATAAATATTATATTTTCGATGATTAGAGACCCACCATGCTTAACAAAATAATTAAAGCTTAATTAGAGAATTTCGACCGTTACCTGAACTTAGTCAGCGTTGGACTGTGGCGTTCCTCTAACTTCCAATTTGCAAAGAATGCTGATCTCAACCACATCTTCCTTAGATTAGGCACAACATAGATTCGTTTTGTTTCCTACCTCAAACCATATCACTAATCAAGTTTTTTTTTTATATATATATATTTCAAAGGATAGTGGAGCTTTAATAAGAAATTATAATATTTAAGACATAATGTTTGATTGAATAACGTTTTCTACTGGGAAACTTCTTTATTGAAATCTTAAAAGTGGAAATATTACAATGAAAAGATTAAAGATGGACTTAAGCTACTAAGATCATCAGAGATGCTTACTCATACAGAAATAGAGAATCATGACTTCTTTATTGCTCAAGTATGCTCAAATGTCCTCTTCAAGCACTCAACCTCTCCTTTTATAGAGGAGATGGAATGCATATAACATAGAAATACAAAATGGTTATGAAGATTCTGCATGTTAAGTACAAGGTAGAAACCATAGATTTTTAGGGAAGTGTGAGACCGATGAGATGTCTACTCTAGATTTGCACAATATCACTTACTAGGTTGCTTTAACATTTGGGAGAGTCATCTTATGATTGTCATAAATATGGTTGGCAATCCTGAATTCAATTATTTATGCAAATGGGTCTTAACGTGAGACAACCAACAACAAGATAAGTTAGCAGAGAAATAGAATTGAGCTAACCAAACCCTCAAATGAGTGAAGAAGGGGAAGGTAAGGGATTATATGGCGATGAGGATGTTGTCGTTGTTAGGCCCATTTGAGCTTCAGGAAGGACAATAGATATTGAGTTGAAAATTGTGAGTGAAGAGCAAGTAGTGTCATTAGAGAATGTTGATGGGGTCATTCAACCAAAGCAAAGTTAAGGTAAAGGAGGAAGGCAAGCAGCATGGATGAAGGCCAGCATTAGAGGAAGGAGATCAAGGAAAAATTTGCCTATTAGGAGGCCTCCTCAATTGATTGGGCCAATACTTCCAGTAGCCCACCCAAGAACAAGCCTATGAGAAGTTCAGTGAAAATTCTATAGCTGAGAAAAGTCTCCCTTTAAGTAGAGTTCCAATAATGGAATAAATTCAGGCTTTTACTTGAAGGCTCATAACCTAAATAAGCCTACCACAGTTTCTAGACAAAGTACACCCAGCCCTACGTTAAGCCAACCAAACCTATCCAGTCTACCATCATTCCTAGCCCAACTAGCCCTACTTTAAGCCAACCCAAACCCATTCACTCTATTAGAATTCCTAGCCCATCTAGCAATAGGCCTCTTACTAGACAAGGCCCTTTTAGTTCACTGAGAAACAAAGACACCAGTCATACCTCAAACTTACCCAAATCCAATCACCCTGGCACAGTTACTGGCCTACCTAGAAGTAGGCCTATAACTAGCTAAGGCCCACTTAGCCCACTTAGAAACAAAGACGCTAGTTCTAACTCAAACCAACCCAAATCAATTCACCCCACAACAATATCTGACCCACCTAGGAACAGACACGTTACCTGACAAAGCACACTAAGCCCACTAAAAAAAAAGCCAACAAGGAAGTCGAAGCACAACCCGGCCAAAAGGCACTCCCCCCATAGGCCTTGTTATTGAGTATTTGGAGACTACCCAACCCACTGAGAACATTGCCACCAACTCCACCATCCCACATGCCCTTGATGTATCTATTGCGAATGTCACAAGTACCAAGCAAAAAGAACCTGTTATTAAGGAATATGATGGATGGGATAGTGATTGGATAGGCTTTGGCTATAAGGATGGAGATTATGAAGTAACATTAGAGCAGGAATACTATGAGTCTGATACTTCTTTGGATGATGAATAAATCCAAGGGAAGATAGTTGACTATTATGTGTATGATGATGAAGAAAATGTCAATGCTATTGACTCTAATAAGAAGATGTATGATAGGACGGACGAGGCAACATAAGCCCAATAGGAAAATCAGTATTAGGCAATGGAGCATGTTCATAAACAAAGCACAATGCATGAAGCGGGTGAGAGATTACTATGTACAGGAGAGTAAAAACCCCCATGAAGATGAAGAATGATGCAACTAAATGTACTCTCAAATGTGAATTTAAATCTTGCTTATAGAGGCTTAATAGTTCTAGACTTCCTTATGGTAGAACTTTTCAAGTGAAGACATGCAGTGTCAAACATCATCATATCCGTAAAAGGTTATGGACAATCTATGGTTTCCTCTAGGTGGATATCTGAAAATTTGCTTCATGGCTTTAGACAAAACCCTAATCTGAAACTTGTGGATATGAGAAATATGTCGTTACACATATATGGGTCGGTATTGAAGGACCATGTGATAGGAGAAGAAGAAAGCTAATTTTGAACAAGAATGAAGGAAGAGATGATGAGTCATACAAAAAGCTTTCCTAGTACATTGAGATGGTGATAAACGAAATCCTAGGTCCCATGCTTATATTTGCTGGGACGTACCTTCATGTAATGAAGGGTCAAAAGCACAGTAAGGCAATCAGGAAAGGATTTTGCAAAATCTAATATTCAAAAGGTTGTTTATAGGCTTTAAAGGTGTGATCGATGGATTTCATAAAGGTTGTAGACCAATTATTGGAGTAGATGAGGCTCATTTAAAAGGGCCTTTTGGAGGTGTTTAACTAACTGCAATAGGTGTAGATATTACTAACCACTGTGTACCCTTAGCAATATTGGTTGTGGAGTCTAAGAACAACGATAGGTGGATTCGGAGCAGCATGGTGAGTTTACCATTATATATGACAGATGCATGGTAATTGAACTAGGCCAAACTTACTTACAATGACTTTGTTCGACTCTTAAGGTGCAAATGCATAAATGGTGAAATTAACCTATTCTAGAACGTTTGAATGCAAGGAGTTATTCATGCCTTGAGACAATGCATAACTGATAGCATCAGGGGAGTATGTGTGGTTCATCTATAGAGAAACATAAAAAAAAAGATTTCCTAGCCCAAAGTTAAAGGTGCTTCTTTGGAAAGCGGCTAATTCATACAATATCTGGGAGCATGACATGATAATGGGACAACGACAAGAAGTCAGTCCATGAGTTCATGTTTAATTGCTTAGAGAGCCAAAACAACACTGATGTAGGTATATGTTTTATCCCAAACATAAGCTCCAAATAACATCTCAAACTTTGTTGAAACATTCAACATGGCTAGTTGGATTATGCAAAGGAAGGAAGAGGCTGGGGTTTGGAAGGGAAATGTTGTTCCTCTTGTGAAAATGAGCTAAAAAAGACAGCAAGGGAGGCTTAACAGTGTGATACAGTTTTTGATGGATACATGGCCTTTGATGTCATAGACAATGAAGGAACCAACTAGACTGTTGACTTGAAGCGGGTAATGAGAGATAAGTAAAATGCCATGTAAACATCCTACTAGGTGACTTCTTTATTTTGACTATAGACTGGAAGACTATACTAGCCCATATTATTCAATTGAGATATACAAAGCTACTTACAGTGGGGTGAAGGTTCCAATTCTAAATGAGAAGTTCTGGTCCAAATTCCATTTTCCTTTATTTAATCCACTGTCACTACATTGAAGAGAGGACCAACAACAAAAGAGAGGAAGAAGGGACCTCAGGAGTTAAACAAGTAGCCCAAAAGAAGCAGAACTGAGAGATACAAGTAGCGTGCAGGACTTCCCCACAATTCAACCACTTGTCAAGGCCAAGGGAATAGGCATTCCAAAATAGTTAGGAAAAGAAAGGCCCCTTAGCTTTTGATGGAAATACAGAGAGGGAAGAGACCCAAAGGAAGGCCAAGGAAGCAAGCTCCACAACTTAGCATCTATGTGCAGTTATCCACCCAACCTTAGACATCCACCCAGCCGTAGTCATCCAACTAGCCCCACACATTCAACCAGCCACCATCTTTGAATCTTGAACATTTGAAGTTTTGTGTGAAATTTGAAATAATTAAATTATTAAGACAATGTTTTTTTGGGGCTAGGAAGAAATCTTAAGCTTATACTTTAACTTGCTATGGTCTATTTTGTAAACATTTGCACAACTTATCATGTCTTTTGGGGATGAATTCACGTTTATGTTTCACAACACCTACTGACAATATGCAATTATGTTCTTGGTTTAGCTCAAACTATGTTAATGTATTGCACTTATAAAGATGTTAATGTCTTCCACTTCATTGCTGATTTGATTCAAACTACACATTCATTTTAAGGTGTGTTTGGTAGGGGTGAAAATTATTTTTCAGAAAAATAATTTTCTTATTTTACGGTGTTTGGTAAAACAAAGAGTGTAAACTTGTTTTTAGGGAAAAATCATTTTCCCTAAAATGAAGGAAAATATTTTCACTTTGAATGGAGCATAAGTTGATTTTATGTTTCTTTGACGCTCACACGGTTTCATATTCTTTCTCTCCTCTGTGTCTATTTCCTCGACATATGGTTCGAAGATTAAGGCAGTGACATATAGTTCGAAAATTAAGGCAACATATTAAAGATTAGCCAAACTATATCATCCTGATGCTAATATCGATACCGATGTCAGTGAATTTAACAACAATAATTTCATCGAAATTCAAAACGCTTTGCAATTTATCGTCAGGGTTAAGAAGATAGAGAAACTCACTAAGTCTTTCCTCTTCTTTGTTTGGATGCCTACTCAAAGGTGGGAAATCGATAAAGCATTGCAAATATCAAATTGTTTGCAGTAGGTGAGATCAAAAAAATTAAAAAATATACATATTGTCACAACTTTGATCTGTATAACACCACTATTGTAATATAAGTCCCTAAAGAACAAAATACAAATTCCCATTTTTCTAAATATCTTACTTATTTTTGTTTTTTCACTAATGTGCCTCTTTTTAGATTTTTGTTTATTTTTTGCTAATCAAACTCATTTTTCAGAAACTTCATTTTGCCCTTTTACCAAACAACTGAAAATATGAGCTGAAAATCATTTTACATGAAAAATGATTTTTTGGGAACATGGTTTTCAACCCTACCAAACATACCCTTAATTCACCCTCAGGTTCAACATATGACAAACAAAGCCATTTCATGCCAAAGTACATAGGAGGTTGAGTCATTAACAAGAGCTTACATACATACACTTCCAAACGATACCAATAACCACTATCGTTTTCCTAAATCTTATCATTTCCTTGACATTGTCACAACAAAGGTGTATACCACAACATTCAGAGCAATCAATATCTTCAAAGCATCCTAAACCCTTGTTTCCCTTAGCTTCATGCCATCTTCATCTCTTTCACTTCATTCCAAATTTGAAACAAAATGTTTTGATTTTCATCTCCCATGGCATCTTGAGTTACTTGCACCTTCATGCTTGGTCCATGACTTGTTGCTTTAGCTTCACAAATCTTTCCCTTTGGAGCTACCCACATCACAAACTCACCACAATTACAACACTCATAATAGACCCGACTTGGGTTTGCAAAGTTTGAAATCTGGTATTGTAGTGTTGTGTTCACCATAAATTGTGGACATCTTTATCCACTCCAAGAGCTACCAAACCCCTCCATTTTTACACCACCATATGAGATAAATTAGGTTCAGAAAGATGACAAATTTGCAAAACCCTAATCTCATGGCATGTCAAAAATTAAAAATTTTACATAATTACAAACAAATTTACCTCTGCCTTTGACCTTTTTGCTTCAGCTATGGACAACCAAGGTGCAATAAGGTTAAATATTGGAATTGTTTTGCGGGAAAAGAAAGGAACCTTCAAGTGTTTAAGTAAAGGAAGGCTTTTTTAATTGATGTTGGTCAAAGAACATCAAAGTCCAAGTCCACATATGTCACTGGAGCAGTTTTGGATTTCAATTACCATTTTCACCATTTAAGTCAACCCAACTCAGCATGTCGCCGGAAATTCAAATTTTAAGCCTTTATTTTTTTTTCCTCCTAACGGTGAGGGTACTAAAAAATTAGATCAAAAAGGTGAGGGCCAAAAAAATCACATATATTAGGGTATACTGAAAACTCAACTGCTAACATTTGTTTACATCATTTTCTGATTTTCATTACTGTTATAGAAACTAGGATGGCAAATGTGCAGCTCTTCACTTAGTCACGAAAGTTGTTTTTTTTTAAAAAAAAAAAATAGCGGAGGGGTGAAGTTTGGACTATTGATATGTTAAACTATTAAAGGATTTAGGTAGCTATTCCTCCTCAACAGTCAAGTTTTTGTGTATGTATGATCAAGTTCTATCATCAATATGAATTCTCTTATTTTCACCATTGAAGAAAAATATATAGAACTTATAATGACGACAAATTCCATCTCTCTTCTTGTGTTGTTTTTATCAGGTAACAAAAATCCTTCATCATCTTAATCTTATTATATAATAAATATACTTTTCTTAATTGTGGGTGAGCATTCTCTTATGGATTTAGTAACAGCTAGAATTAGGTTCCACAGTCCAAACCATTAATTTGCTCGATTTCAACTCCAATTTCAAGTACCTTAAAGATATTGGCAAACCTAACTAACGATACCTACTCTTTGGTCTAACTTCTTCCCCCATTCTATCTCTTAATCTATATTTCCTAAGAAGATAATAAAATTGGGTAATGATATGTCTTTTGCAGTAAGACTTCTCTTACGTATCCTATTTTTATATAAACTGATGCACTGTATATTTAAAATAACCAAATTTTCATCAATTACCCTAATAGAATCAATTCTAACTATAAAGATGTATCATACAAGTATTTTTATACTTATACAAAAATATTCATCAAAAAAAGATTTTACATAGTTTATATGTTGTAATACTATTTCATTATCAAAATATATCATTTTTCTTAAAACAAATATGTGACAATATAAGTTTTATAACAAGACAAGACACTTAAAAGATATCATGTAGTAGGACATTCATCATTTTGCAATAAAATTTGTTTTCCCCCATGCGAATTTTAGAATGATTAGAGAGAGAGAGAGAGGCCCTTTCAAAACCAACTAGTAAGGCAAAATCCACGAAGACATGTTAGACTTCTAATATGCCAATAGTGCAACTTTATGAATAAAAAGTTGATCTCATACGTCTTATAATTGATAACATCCTAATTCAATATTCAATCATATCTTTTTTTTTTAATTTAATAAATAGTATTAGAATTTTTAAGTCGAAACAAGCTTGAGTGTCATGCAACAAGATATTTATCGTTTTACTTCTACTAGAAGTTTAGCTAAAAAAAGCGGGATTCCGTAGAGCTAAGTAATATATGTGTCGTGTCCGGTCGGGTTCGTGCTCGTGTTCGTGTCGAACTTAAACGGATTGAAAACCTTCGAATTTGAACCTGACCTATTTAATAAATAGGTTGAAAAAGTTCAACCCAAACCGCCTAAAAATTAAATGGGTTGACCTGAACCTAACCCGTTTACATAAACGGGTAAAACAGGTTACGTTTGGGTTACCCTTTTATCCACCAACCTGTTTAATTGCAGCACAAATTTTAATTTAAAGATAATTTGTCAAACAAATTTCATATTTTCCCGCCTCTTCAGGCATAGCTGCTTCAAAAAGTACAGCAACATAGCAGTTAACTTACAGGCTTCAGTATATTCACTGCCTGTTCCAGCAAAACAGTCAGCAACAACATAATTTTATAACCTAAAAAGTCACATAAGAACCAACTACTTGAGTTACAAACCATATCCAAGTCAAATCTTAAACAACAGCAAATAAAGTTCAAATTATCTGAAATTCTTAATAACATAATCAGCAAGCCAATAACCAACAAGTCCTAAAAGAGACAACAAAACCTAATTCTCCAAAGCCTAATTCCAAAAAAAAAAGTAAACGATAAAAGGTAAACGGTAAATAAACAGCAAATGAGTTAACCTATTTAACCCGTTTAATTAAACGGGTTACATAGGTTTTTTTTTCGTGTTAAGAATCTCAACCTGAACCTAACCCAAGTAATTAAATGGGTTTACCATATATGTCAACCTATTTGACTAAATAGGTTCAAACTTTATACTCAAACCCACTTAACTTTATGTCGAGTTTGGGTCGTTAATAATGTCGGATCAGTTTTTCCCAACTCTAGGATTTCTACTAATGAGTTTTAAAAAATGCCTTTGAAAAATAGCATTAAGCAGAAGAAAATGAATGCAACGACTACAATAGTAATCAGTAATTAGCGCCTTCTATCCATCTCTACAAAATCAAGAAATTAATTCCCACGACTTAGGCTAAAAGCTTACCTTATATAATGCTGGCCATTTTGAAACACAATTTAGCCGTTACAAATTCCTTGCCCTCTATAGTTCACCCCTAAATACATTTTACAAAAATTTATGATCTTTCCCACGTGTAGTATATTACTCGTAATATATATTTCCCTGCTGTCTTTATATTTATGTGTATAAAATTCTCATTAGATTTTTTAGTACTCATAACCGAGAGAAGGATTCTGCAGAGCTTAGGTCTTATTTTTGCCATTTCATTAGATTAGATTTCTTTTAATTGCTATTGGTTGATAACTAATCTTATTATTCTTAGAAGACCAGTAAGAAAATATGGGTGCAAGAAGACGATGTGCAGCCTGCAAATATTTGAGGAAAAGATGCCTCTCAGATTGCATTTTCTCTCCTTATTTCCCCTCCAATGATCCTCGCAGATTTGAATCTGTCCACAGAATCTATGGTGCCAGCAATGTTGCTCGAATGCTCCAGGTATCTACCTTTTATTTTCTATTATTATTGCTGCTACTACTACTATCATCACTACTACTACTATCACTACTAGTACCATTACCATAAACATATCTAATATGACGATTATAGGAATAGAACTGTCTACATTTGTGTCGCTTTAGACCGTGCTTAAACGGGATCCACATTAAAAATCTTTCTTGTCTCTTCTCTCCCTCCCCTCTCTCAATCGTTGATCCTATATTTAACTAAAAGTAAATTGTTCTATAAGTAGATGTACCTCTTTTAGCACAAATTTTCTTACTTGTATTTCATCACATATACACTTATTCATATTTAATTTAGGGCATTATATACTTTCAAATAATCTTATGTACTTCCCACCATCCTAATACTATAACGAGCACTGACAAACTCTTCCCTGTCTGTCGAGACAGAGGATACCAGAGAAGCAGAGAGAACAGGCAGTGGATAGCTTGTACTTTGAGGCACGGTGCAGAATTGAAGACCCAGTGTATGGGTGTGTCAGAATCATCTATCAATTACAGCAAGAGATAAATGAGGCCCAAAGCCAACTAACAAAGATCCAAGCTCAGATAGCCTTGATTGCCAATCCATATGGGCTGCCCCAAGACTCAGAAATTGAGCCCGTTCAACTCTCTGATCTGGTTGACAACTTCTTCTCTGAACATCACTATGAAGAGTATGGCCCATATGAACGCCCAGCTTTTCCCAACCCATGGTATTGGGCCAAAGTGGAGCTGTTGGATTCATGATCTAGTACGATAGCCCACCTCAGGAATATTGTGCTCAAGTTTGTGCTTCCCTTTTTTTTTGTGGAATAAAAAAGGGATGATTCGTTATACATTAATAAGTCATCTAATGTATGCAATGCAAATTCGACCAATGAAAATACAACCTTAACTATCAAAATAAAATTCTGACTCCACAAAATCTAACTTGTTACACAATTAACAAGTTAACATTCATATTCCCATGTGAACTATTGTTTTCCGGAAGTAAAGTATGAGGAAGAGATATGCAAATTTATAATATTCTTATTTAAAACACAGACCTATTGATTTAGTCGAGACTTTGTGGGTGATATACTGTTTTGACATCAAAGACCATACTTGAATCACCAAGTTGTAATTTTCAAATGACTCATCTCAAAAACAACCAACAAACTGATGATATGGCAACTTAAAACGAAAACTCACGTACAATCATAGAGATCGACATTTTAGATAGTGAAAGCTGGCAATTTTACAAATGGTGAGACAAAACTAGAGTTGGAAAACGGGTCGATTCGGGTTGACCCATTTAATAAACAAGTCAATTTCATGTCAACCTTGCAAATAGTTTAGATCTATTCAAAATTGAAAAATAATATGTTTTCAAGCTAAGCGGTGAAATCGCGTTGACTTCAGGTAGAAATCAGTTCAGTTCGTGTCGAGTTTGAGTTTCTCTTAGTAACTTTACGTTGGTTTCGAGTCAGGTTATCTTGTCAAGTTAGACTTTCCTAACTCTAGACAAAACCTTCTAAAACACAACAACTAAACATATAACCAAAGTAAAAGATCAAAATAAAAGGCTGGGAACAACTAGTAAATGATCGATCAATCTTGGCCTACAAAAATTACCGATTGAGAAACAAAATAGGCAAGCCTTGATGTTGGTGGTGTTTCCACATACTGGAAGAGAAATGGATAATTTGTTTAACCTTGTTCTTGATAAGGGATATTTTTCTTATTCTATACCCCTGTTTTTCTTTTTTTGGGGGAGGGAGATGCTGAATCTTTTTGTTTATGTATTTGGAATTAAGAATTTATCAGCATATTATGACATGTAACAAGTTTTCCATTAAGTGGGGGAGTGCGGGATATTGGTTCGCTAAGTATGGTGGAAACTTGGTATTATAGAAAGTCAAGGAAAAAATCATGCATTGTCTACAATCAAAAAAAGAACGAGAAGATTGTATGATTTTGTTTTAACAGTGTAGAATCAAGACTTAAAGGTTGTTAATAAAAGAGAAAGACATATGAGTTGAGTGGAGATTTGCTTAAAAGATTAAGACAACAATTCAACATGTTTCCAACGAACTAAGCACATTGCAATCATGCAGTGGCGGATTCAGATATTTCGATCAAAGGTGTCCACCTTCTTTTATAATTGTCCTTTGCAATTTTTCATAGTTTAAAATTGGTGCATGATACAACCATTGGAAACTCAGCTAAGAAAAAATATCCTAAATGTAAAATCAACTTGGCCGAGATGTCCAAATTTCAATAACCTAACATATTGGAAGGGAACAAGATCACATAACAATATGTCATCTCAACCCTTGATGACAGAACAAAGATTACTAAAATTATCGAGCATGTAACCAAGCAATTACAAAAACAATTAACCAAGCAATTACAAAATTTCAATCTCCATAATAAATCAAAATCAAGCAATTGCAAGATCACATAACCATTAACAAAGAAAAGCAATTGAGAAGCTCAAATTAAAGCTCAGATTCATAGGCACATACTTTAGAGAATGGGGAAAATGGAGACCACTCATGTTGGATACTCGGACAGAGGGCACAGATGGAGGGGTCCGCTGATCTAGTGGCATTGACAACGAGGATGTTGAAGTTAGAGAAAATGGAGGATTTTTTTATTAAAAAAACCTCTAACATTGCAACCAAAATTAGATGAAGTTGCTGAAAAATCAAACCTTAATCGAGTATGGAAGTGTGTCGATTGGGTCAGTAGATTTAACCAAGTGATATAGGAAGATGATGACATATAGTTATTTTATTTTTAGTTGCAAATGGGTGGTTAGGTGGACCCACAATTAGTTTTGCAATAAAAGGATAGGTGGACAGTTAGTTTTGCTATAAAAGGATAGGTGGAGTAGAGAGGAATACAGAATGAATATATAACAACTTCCTTGGATTGTGCTCATCCATTTTCTCTCTCTTTCTCTATACTTTCCTATTGTTACTGTTATATTAATCAATAGCCTCAAGAGATATTCTCCATTATTACCTCTCTTGTCTACTATATCATTGGGTATCAGAGCTTCATCATCATCATCTTCATCATCATCTTCTGGGAATGAGTTGGCGCCTTCAACCAGGAGAATGGCAACTCAATCAAAGCAAGCTGGGTCACCAATGGAGGACATTTTGCGAAATCTACTTGAGCAGCAGACACATATGGCAAGACAGTTTACCGACCAACAGCAATACCTCAATCTACAAATTTCAACCCAAAATGAGAAGATCGAGCAGCAACAACAGGCTTTCAATCAATTGATGAAACAGATTAAGGAGATTGGCATTCAGCAAGGTAAACAAATCCGCTATGTTGTTCCTTCTAGTGGGAATGGAGACAAAGACCTTGATGAAATGCCAACTTCATTTTGATTGGGGATAGAGGATCTGAGGTGGGTAAAAAAGGGGAAGAGTATAAAAACCCCACTATATCAATGCTGTTTAATCCCATAATAGAGTTTCCTCAGTTTGATGGTATGAACCCTAGGGGATGGGTTAAAAAGTTCTCTAAATACTTCCATTTGTGCAAAACTCCATCACAGCAAAAGGTGGAGCTAGCTTCACTATACATGGTAGGCAAAGCTGAGACATGGTACAATGGATATGCTATGGGAAGGCAAGCTATCTTGTGGGAAGACTTTGTGGTGGATGTTTTTGCCAGGTTTGGAGATGAGTTAGGCAGTCATGTAGTGGATGAGTTTAACAAACTGAAGCATGTTGGACCAATTGATGGCTATTTGGAAAAATTTGAAGAGTTGAAGTCACTGATGCTGCTTAAGAATCCTTCACTACCCAATGATTATTTTGTTGGCAGTTTTATTGGAGGATTAGATGACAATATCAAGCAGTTTGCTAGAGCTTTTAGCCCAAAAACACTACCAGAAGTTGTCAAATATGCTAGACTATAAGAAGCCACCATTCAAGCCCTCAAAATCCCAGAAAAACAAAAACCCTTTACCGTACAGAAAGTACCCCCACACAAAGCTCTACTACCAACTCCCAATTCTACAGTTTTCAAACCCAGCCCCACATATAGCTCAAATACTCAAGTAAAACCCAAAACCTTAAATTCAGCAGAGATAGCAGAGAAATTGCCAAAGGGCCTTTGTTTCTTCTATGATCAGCTGTATGAAAGGGGACACAGGTGCAACTTTAATAAGACCCAACTCTTCCTTATTGAAATACCAGGTGAGAAAGATAAGGAGATGGCTAAATTGGTAGGAGAAACTGCTGAGGACATTGAAGAGATGGAGGAAGATCAACCACAGATCTCTATGCATGCTCTTAGTAGGTGTCCCAACTTCCAAACCATGAGGGTTACCGGGCTCTGTGGCAAAACACCTTTGCACATTCTGATTGATTCAGGAACCACACATAATTTCTTAGACATTTCACTTGCTAAGAAGTTGGGGTGTAGGCTGGAAGAAATAGCAGGTCAATCTATTATAGTGGCTGATGGGTATAAACTACAGTGCCTGTATGTTTACAAAGGGGTTCAAATGGAAGATGTACAATGCTATTTTGAAACTGACATGTTGATTATACCTTTGGGCAGCTTTGACATGGTCTTAGGTATTCAATGGTTCAGTCAACTGGGGATAGTCAGATGGAATTTTGAAAAACTACAAATGAAATTCACTTTTATGGGAAATGACCATGTCTTTATAGGTATTAAGGGAAAAAGAGTAACAACGATGAATAAAGGACAACGGCAGAAGATGCTAGCCCACAGTCCACAATTGTATGTGATTCAAATTGTGGGAGCCAAGTCTTTGTAGCTTACAGGAAGAGACAAAAGAGACTGAGAATTATCCACAATTACAAGCCTTACTGCAGTGTTATGCAAATATTTTTATTGAGCCTTGGGACCTACCACCTTGTAGAGGATCATTTAACCATAGGATTCCTCTAGCAAAAGGGACTAACCCTTTTAGTATAAGGCCATACAGGTATCTACTGAGGCAGAAAGATATTATAGAAAGTTTGGTGCAGGAAATGCTGGATAAAGGGGTTATTCAGCATAGCTCTAGCCCCTTTGCTAGCCCTGTTGTGTTGGTAGGCAACAAGGATGGTACATGGAGAATGTGTGTTGATTATAGGGAATTAAATAAGCATACAATCAAGGAGAAGTTTTCTATACCTGTGGTGGAGGAACTAATTGATGAGCTAGTTGGTGCTATGGTGTTCTTCAAAATTGACTTAAGGTTAAGGTATCGTCAAATAAGGATGCATGAGGAGGATGTGATGAAGACTGCATTCAAAACACATCATGGCCATTTTGAGTTTTTAGTAATGCCATTTGGACTCTCCAATGCATCTACAACCTTTCAATTTTTAAAGCCTTATGAACTACACTTTCAGGGCTCTATTGAGCAAATGTGTTTTAGTCTTCTTTGATGATATACTTATGTATAGCAAGACTATGGCTAACCATATTCAGCACTTAACCACAATTTTCAATATATGAGGCAGCAACAATTGTTTGCCAAAAGGAGCAAATGTTCATTTGCCATGGCTCAAGTGGAGTATGTAGGGCATTTTATCTCTGGCCAGGGGGTAGAAACTAACCCAGCAAAAATTCAAGCAGTAAAGGCCTAGCCAGCACCCTAGAATATTAAATAATTGTGGAGTTTTTTTGGGGATTCCTGGATATTACAGGAAGTTTATCAGAAATTATGCTAGCATTTGTAGACCTCTAACCTCCTTACTCAAGAAGGCCCCTTATGTGTGAAGTGAAGAAGCCCAAAGTGCTTTTACATCCCTAAAGGAAGCTTTGACAAATGCCCCTGTCTTGCGCACACCAGATTTTTCTAAAACTTTCATAGTGGAGACTTATGCTTCCACTCATGGAATAAGGGTTGTGTTAATGCAGGGCAGGCACCCTCTAGCCTTTATGTGCAAGACTTTGGGCCCTAAATGGCAGCACTTATCTGTGTATGAGAAAGAATTGTTGGTATTGGCGTTCGCTATTCAGAAATGGCAACAGTACCTCACAGGTCAAAGGTTTATTATTAGGACTGACCAAAGGAGCCTCAAGTGGCTTTTGGAGCAACGGTTGACTACACCTTTCTAACAATTGTATCTTTCTAAACTTATAAGTTACACTTATGAAATTTAGTATAAGAAAGGGGCAAAAAATGTAACAGTAGATGCCTAATCTAGACTCCCAAGTGCAGAGGTGCTTTTCTTGGCCATTTCGGTGGTTCAATCAGATATGTTGGCACTTGTAAAGGCTAGTTATGCCCTTGACCCTCTGTTACAAGGGATGGACCAAGGGACAATAGAGCTCAGAAAGAAATATTAGTTGGTGGATAGGTATCTCAGAAGGAAAGGTAAGTTAGTAATAGGGCAAGCTAGTGATTTAAGAGGCAAAATTCTTACTTGGGTGCATAATTCTCCCACTGGAGGACATGCTAGGAGGGATGTACAATTAGGAAGATCCAGCAGCTATTTTATTGGAAGGGGTTGACTAAAGATGTGCAACATCATATCAGAACTTGTTTAACTTGTTAAGCTTGGGCAAATATGACACAATTCCCTCACCTAGCCTTTTACAACCACTTTCTATTCCCACTGAAGTTTGGCAAGACATTTCCATGGATTTCATTGAGGTACTACTTACATCCTTTGGGTACCAAGTCATTTTAGTGGTGGTTGATAAACTGAGTAAGTTTGCTTATTTTATTACCCTAAAACATACCTATACTGCTGTCGAGCTTGCTCAGGCTTACTTGGATACTGTTTTTAAAAATCATGGTTGGCCACAAAGCAAAGTCAGTGATAGGGATACAATTTTTCTTAGTCAGTTTTGGTAGGCTTTATTTACAAGACAAGGTACTTCACTCCTTCTCTCATCCGCATACTACCCTCAGACTGATGGCCAAATTGAGGTTCTCAATAGAACTTTGGAAACTTATTTACGGTGCATGACTGCTTAGGAACCCAAGGAATGGAGTAAATGGCTCCCTGTGGCTCAATGGTGGTACAACACCACCTTTCACACCTCTGCTCAGCTTACTCATTTTGAGATCTTATACAATCATCCTCCACCACTTCACTTGCCTTATCTACCAAGGGAGACTAAGAATGCTTTGGTGGACAGAACCATGCTCGGACATGAGTGCATGCTTCAGTTGCTAAAGTTTCATTTACTAAGGGCACAACATAGAATGAAAGTGTTGGCAAATCAACACAGAAGTGACATGACATTTTAAGTGGGAGATTGGGTATGGTTGAAGCTACAACCCTATAGGCAAGGGTCTATACAAAGGAGGGGTAATGACAAGTTGAGTCCCAAGTATTTTAGTCGTTTTCATATTAAGGCTACGGTTGGCAAGGTGGCTTATACACTCAAATTGCCAGCAGAGGCTAAGATTCATCCTACCTTCCATGTTTCTCAACTAAAGCCCTTCAAAGGAATGCTTACTGTCAAACCTCACATTGCTGCTGCTTTGCAAGGAGCTTCTAGTACTGCAGTTTTGAAGCCTACCGCTATCTTGGACAGAAAGTTGGTGAAACAACACAATCATGTCGTAGTTCATTACCTTATTCTTTGGAAGGGTCAACCTGAATAAGAAGCTTCTTGGAAAGATGCTACAGCCATGGAGGAACAATTTTCTTATTTCAGTGCACAATAGACTTGAGGACAACTCTTTCTGAATGGGGAAAGTATGATATAGGAAGATGATGGCATATAGTTATTTTATTTTTAGTTGCAAATGGGTGGTTAGATGGGCCCACAGTTAGTTTTCTTATAAAAGGACATGTGGAGTAGAGAGGAATATAGAATGAATATCTAACAGCTTCCTTGGATTATGCTAATCCATTTTCTCTCTCTTCCTCTGAACTTTCCTATTGTTACTGTTATATTGATCAGTAGCCTCGGGAGATATTCTCCATTGTTACCTCTCTTGTCTACTGTATCACCAAGCGACCGCTAGCATCACGTAGGTCGTGCCATCATTAGTCGTGGCGGGCTCTATGGTCATAGTCATGAGTGGTTGTCAGTGAATAGTAGATATGGTGGTCGACTTCGAGTGTTTGCAGTTCAAACCTTAACAATGGAGACTACAACTTCACTTTCCCCTTGCAGTCCTTTGTCATGAGAATTGAAAGAAAGAGATAAACTGTGTGTATGTTGTGTGTATGTGTGTGTGTGTGTGTGTGTGTGTGTGCACGCGCGCGCGCGCGCGAGAGAGAGAGAGAGAGAGAAAGCGCTCAAGTTTGGATTGCTTTGCTGATGGTTTTGCATGCAAGGAGGAGAGAGGTGAGAGACTTAGCAATAAGTTTGTTTTATCAAAATTTCAATGCCTTTTACAACTGCAGGCTTATAGTTTTTATTAAAAAAGAAATTTCAAAATGTTGGCACTTGCACCTATCGAAAAGTATAATACATGGATGTCCAAATTCTTTTGGGTTTTTTTTAGGGGTTTCCATCTATACTAATTTCAACCCCTTTAATATAATTTATTAAATTTTTTTGGGGGGGGGGGGGGGACAGGGGTATCCATGAACACCCCTAACCTATACCAGGCTTTTCCCCTGTAGCCATGCCTATTTTCATTAACATATAATACGTACAATATTTGTATATCAACACTTGTGTTGGAAATTAGAAGTAATTTATAAAATTTTGTGATAAAAGGTGGAAGGGACTTTATCCCATGTGGAAAGAGAAAGTGATACTTTGCTTATATGGGAAAGTGTTTTTTGTTTCTTTTGGGACTATTGAATAAAGTTTTTTTTTTTTTGATCCAGACTATTGAATAAAGTTGAGACCCAAAGTGCGAATGGATTATGAAATGCACATGGAAAAAATTTATACAAGTTTGTTTGAATTATTTTTCGAATAAAATCTTTTACTTATAGAAATCCCTTAAATCTTGCTACTTCCTTTTCTATTGAGATTTTCCAACCATTGCAATCACTGTTATAAATATCGTACTGTAATGGTTAAGAAACAATATAAGCTACTGCCCAAATTTGCAACAGTCAATACTACTCTGGACTGCAAAACATTGGACAATATTAGTGTTTTTGTCTGATTACCACACGTTAAGCAAAAATTTAAATAAAATTTAAAATTTTTGTACTCTAATTTTTTTTTTTTACTTTTTGAAACTCAAAGCAGTACGAGCCTTGTACAACAGTATACAAATTCAATGTGACTTGTTCCAATGAAAAAGCAGTATGATGACTAATACAATATTCATAACTTTGGTTGCAATACTAAGATTTTAACTTTAGGTTTTATTCTTGCCATTGTCGAATCTTGCCCAATCTACAGTCCATGATTTAAGCAATTTCTCTATTAATAAAGCATGAAGTCTTTACCTAAATAAGGGTTCTCATGCCTTTACACTTTGTTTGGTCCTTAGAAAATTTGATGAAAAGAAAAATTGAAGGAAAAAAAATGTGAAGGAAAAAAAAGTAGAGAGAAAATGAGTTTTTTTCTCTTGTTTGGATTGAGGACAAAATACAAGAATTTAGATGAGAAATTTGCATGTTGATGAATTATTTGAATCATGTTGATGTCATCTAAGCAATGCGAGGTTGGAGGAGGCTGAGAATTTTTCTCAAATTTTCCTCACAATTTTATGAGAAAAATTTTATCACTTGTTTCTAACAATTTTTTCACCTAACTTTCCATCATATTTTTTTTCTTTGTGATTTTCTCTAAACCGAACACAAGAAAAAAAAGTAACTTTTTAAATTTTTTTTCTTTCCACCAAATTTTTCAAGGTCCAAATGAAGCCTTAGAGAATACATAAAAAAACATATTCTACCTTCCCTCTCATTTTTGAAAATTCCTCGCATAATTTTTTTCTTTTTCTTTTCGATCATTTCTGTTGATTTTCTACCTATCTCTCCATAAAGTGTATGAGAAAAGAGTGGATTCGTGTAGCCTAAAGATCAACCATTCGAGTTTTGCTTTGCATCAGTTGCAAGGACATATTGGATTTTAGACCAATAGTTTCAGTGGCCATGCTGCAGTTTTTTTTTTTTATTTTTATTCAACCAAAGGTATCCACCACCAATCATAATAACTAATCCTCTTGCCCAGCAAACTCCACTTATGGGTAAATGGCTGACCATGTTGCAATTTGGTTATACAATCAGGTAAGCTTTATTTATTGTATTTTCATAGTAATGTAAATCATCTTTTCCAACACACTTGAAAATTGGAATAAAGGATAATTATGATAAAAAAAAATATGTACTTGTTAATTGCCTACACTTTTTAGTGTGTATCATTTTGTCAAAAAAAAGGACAAATTGCATATCATTGTTCATACTATAATGAATGTAATATAATACTAAGACAATTGTGCATGAATTACCTTTCTTCATGAAAAACTTAGGCAAAGCAAACAATGAATTTTTGCATCAAAAAAGAAGATTCTGGCATTCCTTTCTAGTCTAGATTTTTAGAATGTTTTGCTTGGCACAAAAGGAAAAAAAACACTAGAATTATTGCTAAAAGAAAGCTAATTATAAAAAAATTAAGTTGATAATGTAATGTTTAAGAATTAGGGTTTAAAAGTAATGTCAATTGGTCAAAACTGATTAACGGCTTTAGTTCATAAAAAAACATCTACAAAATTGTAGAATAACAGTAAGTTACCTAGATTGAAAATATGAGTTCGAAGGAATTTTGCTTATGCAAACACAAAAAAAAAAAAAAGTGTCTTGACTTTTAAAATGTCCAATGATGAAATTTAAGACCCAAGTTCATGGAAACCCAATAGCATAAAACCCTAATTTAGACTCAGATAGTTATGGGCTTGTGCTAGAGCCCGCTTGAGTTCAAGCACTGAACCGCTCCACTAGAGTGCTCAGGAACCCAACTGGGCTGCTGATGATATTTTTTTTCTATTAGGAAGCATTAGTTGGTTGCACATTTGAAGGGGCCCATCCACAACGATAAGGAGGGTGCAACCATAATGTGTAATTTTTTCCATTCAAAATCAAGTTTCCCTCCCATTCTATCCAACCCAATCTTATCCTTTTCTTATTATAAACAAGGGTCGCCCCTTTGGGTTGATGGGAATGAGAAGAACCATTGGAGAGAAGTTGATTAAAAAATTAGAGTGGAAAGAAGAAACTATTTGTGAGGCAAAAAAAGACTGCACTGGAAAAGGGGAAAAAAATAAGTTTTTACCATGTCAAATTACAATTAAGGGAGCATCACAATTCTACGAGGTTCCCAGACTAATTAGGTAGGTTGAGCAGAGGGTCAATCAACTGTCACTATGTCCCTTGTGCTATTTTCCCTTTTGCTTATCATTTGATTTAATTTTGTAGTATGTAAAGATTTAATTTTAATTTATCATCCTCGCCTGACTTTATTTCATTATTTGTTTTTCACGTTTTGGATAAACCATGAATGTTATTTTCCTTTATTCTACTTTTGATTTATAAATATGTTGCATGCATGCTTTCTTAAAATACAACATTTAAATTTTCTGGGTTGATTAGTAGAGATCGTCAACGATGAAGGGAGGTGTCAGGATGCGTCACATCCTGTCATTGTACTTTTGTGTCTGAACTAGACGTTTGATTCGAGCCAACGGAGTCATGTGGTCCCTGTAATAGGAAGTATTTGGGAACCTTTAAAAAAAAAAACTTTTCTTATCATCCTACGTCCTTTGGCTTGAAGGCTTGATAGGAAAAGTGAAATGTTTTGTGCAATTTTTACAAACTCACTAGCAATTCTACTTCACTAGTTTGATTTGAAAACTAAAAAATATTCTTTGGTGCAGTAAAATAGACAATTGAACGGAGAAGTCAACTCTTTGTTCCAAACAACACTTTCTGTTTTGGGCAGGGAGCCTCTTTGTGCTTTCCACCTCAGGAATCCTATCGGGTTCTTTGGCTAAAGTGTGAATAGTTCTGGGCCCAACCTCAAATAGTGATTATGTCTGGGCTGTTGAGCAAAAATTTAGTAAAAAAATATAAATGCATAACACAACTTTTCCACATACAAAAAATATACATCGGTTTATTTTGAGTACGATCCTACTAAAGATGATGAAACTCCTTAATTACACACCCCCTTCAAGATATCAACTTTGGATTCTGACGCATTCTGGTTAACATTTCTTCATTTATTTTGTCTTGAAACATTAAAATTTTATTTAATTCGGCATGACACTTATCATGTTTTTGAAGCCAAATTATACCCAATTTAATGACATCAGATAGTAGTCATATAGTTATCTTCTAGATAGGGTACTATACGTACTCATAATTCTTCATGTGTGGACTAGGAGACGGGCAATTTTATTTGATTTGAAATTTAGGTTGCACTCACTTTTTGTTGTGAGTTGTCTACGTATCTCTTTTATAGAGAATCAAACTAACCGTAGTTCTTTTAGTTTTATTTGTATTTTATTTTGTTTAGGTTAATAAACATTTGGTTTGATTTTAATATATTTGAACTTAGTTGGTAGCCACAATTTCATTTTGGTTTCTAGCCTTGAATTTTATTTAATTGGGGTAAATTAATAGCCACAATTTTTGCTTATTAATATTTTATGTTTTTATCATTTGAATTTTTGCTTTCATGGCCACATGCAATAAAATTTGTTTTTAGCCATTTCACAACATTTTTTTCATTTGCTGACTTAACCCTTCTTGAAGTCGATCCATTTATTTTATTGTTTTTTGTGTTGACTTTCAAATGTACCCATACTTTATTTACGGGCTTTCTATGTACTGTCGGTAAGATCAAATTGACATAGTTTTTAGCCCAAAAATATTTTAGGCTTGAATCAAATTGGAGGGGAGAAATTTAGTGAACTTGGTTGATTAGTTTGCTTTGGTTTGGTCCCTTAAGCTGACTTGAAATTTGAGGGAAATGATTTATATTTTTTTTGGAGCTTGGTTTTTGATTTTGTAAGGTCACATAATACATGATCTAGGACCGTAAGCTTAGAAATTTGGTCTTTTATGAAGGAAGTGCGATGATAAAATAAGTATTTTTGGTCCATTTTGTAGTCCTCAAAATTTGAGGGGGTCTGTCTATATATTTGGGGAATTGGCCTTTTTGTCATTTGAGACTCACACTAGCTTTGACCTGAGACAAGGCATGTATAGGGGGTTTGTTTGTACTTTATTTTGTAGGGCTAAGCAAGGTTCTCCGGTACCTTGGAACTTGTTTGGAACCGTTCAAACAGTTCCAGTTTTGGTTCCTAAAAAAAGGAACCGGTCTAATCAGCTTCAGTTTCGGTTCTCAAAAAATATATGGAACCGAAACCTGGAACCTATTCAAATTGGAACCTATTTCTATTTGATTCTTTTTCCTTACAACAACTGACTTTTCGAATAGTGAATTTAACTCAATATTAGTTAATTTTCTGCTACTAATTGAAAGATGAATCATCGTATTTTTCAAGTAACTAAGATTTTAAAAATGCAAACTTAATAAATTAACTTTCTTTTTCTATGTTAGAAGATGGAAGTGGAAAAAAGATCAAACATCCCCTTTGCCCTCCTAATAAATAAGAAATTTTAATTTGTTATATCCTAAAATTTGAACATTAGAAGTGGCAAGTATTCTAGAATCAGAACCGGAACTTGAGGTTCCAGTTTTTGTTTCCAAAAGTTAGGAGCTTGTTTGACCAGTTCCGATTCCAGTTCCCATTTTTTTGGACGGGTACCCGGAACCGCTCACTCATATGAGAAGGTAAAGTACAATTGACTTGAAAAGTTTACTTTCTTTTTGAGGGGGGAATCAATTTGAGCCCATTTTACATGAAAGTCTGATTTTGATAATTTCATTTTCATCCGAGCCTAATTTTCATATCAAGTCTTCTACGTATCTTAATGGGATCAAACCAACATGGTTTTATTCAATACTCAACTTAAGCATATACTAATTGTCCCCTTTGCAGATTTTTTTCCAAGTGGATGTACATATATGATTCGTATCCACCCATAATCTAAGGGACAATGCTTTGTTAACTTGTTATAGCATATTCCAATTAATAGCACACTAGCAGTGACTTTGCGCTCATTTCTTCTAACATTGATTGACATTTTGACTTCAACTAAAAGCACTATCTCCTCTTGCTTATGTCATATTCCTCCGGAATCCATGTTCCTCCATATAATGCCAACTTTTAATCCATGCTTAGCTTTCGTAACATTGTTGATGCACGAATTTTTGATGCCATTTAATTCTATCCAATAGTCATTAATTAATGATTTTTTTAATAATTAATTAATGACCATGGATGCAACTCTCGACACTCAACAGGCACTGCACGAAAATGGTGATAAATGTGATTTTAGGCCATATTATCAATGCTCTAGCTCCCTAAGAGATTTGGAAGCCAACGTTCCTTCTGACTTGAAAGTCTTCAAAACCTCATGGTTTAGAAAAGATAGGGATCCGAAAAGGACACTCAAAATGAAGAACGCGATTGTATTGATGTCTGTAGGGCTCAATAAAATTGTTTCAATGCCACTTGAACATTGAGTGTTGACAACGAAAAAAAGTATCCTGTCACATGACATTTTTATCTAACATTTACAAGACTTCTTAAACAAAAATGGAACTAGGAATTAAACTTTTAATTCACAGTTGTGTGACATGCAAGCCTGGCATCATGGAGTGCATAAGGCACATCTTGACTAAATTTGAATAGATATTGAAACAAGCTGACATTTTTTGCATTGTAGGTGTTTCTCTATTTCCTTACACTTCAATTGTGATGTATAGAGAGCCTTTTACAAGCTTTAGGGATCATTGACAAATAGCCTTCACCAGGGTGCTAGTGAAATCAACATTTCTCTTTATGACTTGGAAAGAATTAGTGGGTTACTAGTGATAGGTGTTGTCTAAGAAGAACTCTTACCTTGTAATTATCGTTTATGCGAGCCCACTAAGTATCTACCTGCTATTGTGAAACTTCTAAGCATTCATCCTGAGTTTTGTTGCTTCCACAAGAATGATTATGTTTTTTTTTACAATTGATGGATGCATTATTTTATAGAGGACAACTAACCTTTGTTGCTAGGTGGGAAGCCACAATTGAAGAAGAACAACCCAACACAGGTTTCTTCAAGGTCACATATAGTAACTTTGAATATGACAAGGGAATCAGAGCTTGCTGTTTTTCTAGCTTTTTTGTTAAGCCACTTTGTTCTACCTCATGGTAGAGATGTCTTACGACTAGAGACTTTTGTGATGGCTGCATCATCAGCAAAGGACCAAAGACTTTCTTTAGCTTCCACGGTCCTTAGGTGCATGTACCATGACTTAGGGTAGGCAGCTAGTCATCTAGGTCATTCTAGCAAAGTAGGAGCAAATCTTTCTATACAGTACGTGATAGGTTAGTAGGCTGAGTTGTTGCCACGTTTTTAGAGATTAGCAATTTACTATCTATAGGCAAACATTTACCCTAAAGATTCACGAACTAGTCAAGACCTTGTTGATATAGGGTTGTTAATTGCTGACTTTCGGTATCGCTTATTCATTCGATCATCAGTGCTCCCAGCACACGTTGCATCAGAATAGATTTGGGAGCCTTATTATGTGAACCGAATTTGCTCGTCAATTTGGGTTTGATCAAAAAGTACTGTGGAACAATTCGAATTTTTCTAGACATCTCAAATGATGCAGAGCAAGTCCTGAACTTGGGCCTACCTTCACTATGAATGGTCTTGACCCAAGTTGGCCCAATATTGACCATAGATCAAGGATTGGATCCTCCTAAGTCAATATTGACTTGGGGCCCTTAAGAAGGTCCAAATAAGGTTAGGAAAGCTGGTTGGACCATTAGTAGCCCAAAATAAAGAGCTGATCACTTAGTCCTCCTAAAACCACCTTCATTTGCTCATTTTTAGTTTCCAGGCAGAATACTTTGCCTTAATTCTAGCTCAGTTTTTACTAGGAAAATGAGCTCCAATTTCCATAAGTTACACATGGATGGAAAGCCCCGATGTCTATTTTCCAACGAGTCTTGAATCTCCCCCAAATTCCAAGAATTCAAAAAGTTTTGGGCTAAATACCGAGTATGGGTCAATCCAGAATTGGAAAGTGCACGGTTCTAATTAAGGGCTTAATTGGGGATTAATCAGCATGGAATGATTCTTCACAAACAAGATAAGAGTTGACAAGTTGCAACACCTCATTTGGAAGAGTAGAGCCTACTTATAGCTCTCTAGAAGTTGCAGGATGAATCCTGGAAAATACAACTCATACTGATTGTAATTATCTTAAGTATCTTGATTTATTTTCCTATGATATTTTATAAGCCTCCTATTGGACCACTTACCCCACTAATGTACAGCGAATTCTCCCTCCAATTGGGTATTTATGGACCCAATTACCTTCATGAGAAATCAAATTGAATGAATGATATGAGAGTTTGAAGCTTGGTTTTCCTCAAAATCTCAAAATCTTTATCTCTCTTAGGAGGGTGGTGATTTGAGTCTTTCCTATAATCTAATCCTTGGTGCTAAGGTTTTAGAGGGTGAGAGGGTGGGATGAATTATCTTCTTATTAATTATTTCAAGTGTTAAATGTTTGTTATTGGAATCTTCTCTAATTACTTGGGAACACACTCTCTCCCTATCTCTTTTCGTTCATCTTTGGGGTGATTAATCTTCAACCTCGGTTGGGCTCACCTACAAGCATTTCATGCCTGTATTTGGCCAAATGGAATTCAACACATATCATTTGGTATCAAAGCGAGTACACTCTGCATCATCAAACAAAGAAGAAATGTGATGGACCTTACTCAAACTTTTGCTACCTTTTGTGCTCAAGACACTGGGGCCAGATTCCATATCCCTTATAGTTATTATGAAGGAGTATGTAGTTGGAATTACTACACTTGGTGGGTTAAATCTACAACCCCATATTTAAGCGAAATGATCCACAAGATCCACACAATTTTTAACGAAAAATTGATTCCAAGGGCACCCATCTATGTTATCGAGCATTTACCAGCCTTTCACTCTGCAAAAAGTCCAATTGAGGTTTTTGAATTGCCATATGGTGCTTCTTCAAAGGAGGAATCTGGAGCTTCCTCATAAAAGAAAGGGAAGGAAAAAAATTTATAGGATTGTTAAAAACCACAAAAGCAGAAGAAAATCCCTAACAGCGATCCCCTAGTGAGATAAGTTTCAAAAGAGCTTGCTATGATCGCCTTAACAAATCAGATGATTGTAATACAAGGAATGGCATAAGGTTTAAAGATTTGCCCAAACTTGACATTCAACAAGAAAGTTCACACCCACAAAATGCCACTACATCAGAGAATGTGGATATGGCTCCGCTAAGAGCCTTTCTTGTTGAAGAAGAGCATCATGATCCTCTGCTCACTACTATCATTCGCTTTTGTAATTCAACAGAAGACTAGGTCCGAGGGAGTCTTCTTAGAGGGGTAAAGGGGTAAAGGGGTAAAGGCTGTCATGGATATCATTTCCAATTAGGACTCAACCTAAGATTTGTTGGCTAACAAGGTATAGGTTTTCTAATCCTTAAAGTTCCTTCGCTTCATGGTTGATAACTCTTTGCTTAGCACTGCAGAAATTTGTTGGCTTACTCTAGGGTAGATGAAGCATTTAACGCACCTAAAGTTGTTGCAAACACTAAAGAATTGGTGGATACCCAACAACTATATCTCCTATTTTCTCAAGACTCTATTTGCTCTTCTTAAATTTCTCGTATTGAGAACAATCTTAAGGAGTTATCCATTGACGCTTTGGAGCTTGAACTTATAGAGAATGATATTTTAAAGGAAGAGGAACGCAACGTAACATGCAAGAAGACTTCCTAGATAAGAACCAGAAATTGGTTACTACAGAAGGTGAACTAAGGACCTCTCTTGATCATAAGAAAAAGGAAAGAGAACAACTTCAAATGGAGTTGACTGAAGCAGGATTTATAAAGCTCCATGATTTGAAAAAGGAGAAGGATTAACTAAAGAATTTGATTGACTTTGTCCTTTTTTATAAATGTTAAGTGATTTTGCCTTTTTGTCCTTTATTTCCCTTGGTTTTCAATATGTGCTTAGATTTTTGTCATTAATCTAGTTTGTACTGGATCATTTTGAATGATGAAATAAGAGATAAATATATTCAGAGTGTATTAGCTTCTTTTTTCCTTTTTTCTCTTCTTCTTCCTTTTTTAAATAGTTAACTGTTATTATTTCTTCCGTATTCATCTTCTTTTTTTTTTTGCATAATAATACAATCAACATAATTGCACTAAGAAAAATGGCAATTATAAGTTGACTTTCACTGTGAATTTTACATGACAAGTTACAATATCACAAGACTTTGACAACTAAGCCTCAAGAAAAAGGGGATTTTTATTTTTGCAGCTGGGTCTAGCATGAAGCCAGATTGGCTACGTGCCCTCTTGAGGGATCATGCCTTTCATAGTCCACTACAATTCAACTATTTAGAAACTTCAAGAAAAGAATTTTTTTATGAATTTTCGTTGAGATAAGCTTATACAACCTGTCCACTATGATTGAGAGCTCCTATAGCGCCCTAGGGAAGACCTTCATAACTACATAAAGGTCTTCCCATTTGGGCTCCTATTTGACATAAGCGTATACAACTTCTCCACCCTGATTTGAGAGCTCATATAACCCTTAGGGAATACCTTCGTAACTACATAAGGGCCCTCCCATTTGGACTCCAATTTCCATTTTGCCTTTCAATTGATGATAATAAGCATTGTTAAGACCAAATCACCAACACTAAACAAGCGAAACTTGACTCGTTGAATGCACCAACCATTTGAGCATAGTAAATTTCAAGCATTTGCTAAGCCATTAACTGATGTTCATCTAAGGCTTCGAGTTCGATAAATCTTATTTATTTGACCGCAAGTGCACAACGGCGTTATAACAAATCAAGGTCGTCTCCCACAAGGACTAAGTTGATCTACTGGGCTTTATCCCCTTAAGATAGGCTAAGTGAATCAAAGTTTGAGATTGAAATTAAACTAATCTACTATCTAATATTCTAGTGGATAAATAATCAAAGAATCTAATAAAATCAAGCAATTTTCTAACTTAAGAATTAATCAAGCACCTCTTCTTTAGATGGGTAATTTCAAAACCAATAATTGATTTATCAAGCTCCTCTTTCAAAGTGGAATGAAATTCTTAAATCTAATCAACTACTATTGCTCAAGAATTTTTGATTAATTTAAGATCATTAAGAACGCAATTATCAAATTTAGGGGCTTTTTAAATGATGAGTCTCTCTCAAGAACCCACACAGTTAAGTCAAATCTTAGTTTCCAAAATCTAGTTTCACTTTCAGTTCTTCACCAAATGTCTAAAATAAGCAAGAAACTGATCAAGTTTCCTACTAGCAAATCAACATCTAAGGTTCAATGAAATAACCCAACAAATCCAAAGCACTTTTAGATCAAAACAAGAATTGATTCATTCATAAGAATTCAACTCAATTATGAGATTAACAATCCAAAACTTAACATGAAAATCAATAATAATCTAATAGTGTAAAAGACTAAAGAGAAAAGAGAAGAGAAGGGAGAGGAATTGCTCAGTCAATGCGTGCTTATAAATGCAAACCCGACCCTATAGCCTTGCAAATCTTCATCTTCAACTTGCTCTCAACTTGCTCTAAATCCAAATCCTAATCTAATTGATGAAATTGAAGATCGGAAAATGGAATGGTGGATGAAATGAGGCTAAAAATAGCCTTTTACTCGCGAATGTTCTGCAGCCAAAACGTAAAAACCGCTTGGAAGTTGAGCAACCGCGAGAAAACATGATGACCCGGGGGAAAGAGCACCATCACGGATAGATCGTGGTAGCCACTGTCACACCGATTCTCCTCTTTTGTTCAACTGCTTCTCCTAGAACCTTCTAGGTCGTGGTATTGGCCACAGTTGGTCCATCTTGGGTGTCTTTAGATCATTCTTTCTACTTTATTTGATCTACAAGGCCTCAAAAATCTCCATTCTACTCACATAACTTGGCTCACAAAGTCAAAATCTGTAAAATCTCTCAAAACAAGCGAAACCAAGCGTAATAGTAGAAATAAAGGCATATATAAGTAAGCACACTAACGCCCTAAAATGACTCCCAAACATTCAAATAATCCATGCAAATATGTCATTCATTCCTCCCTTATGCTAAAACCATTACTTATTCTCAAGCAAATATTAGAGAAAATCGACGAGGAGATATGCATCTAGGACTCAAATACATAACAACCTCCTTAAAATAGGCAAGTCGTAGCATGTCATAAGCAAAAACATCAATCGACAGCAACCCCAAATAGTGTGCAAGACATTTCAAAATTAGGAGGAGGAGAAGTTTTTCAAAAACGTATAAAACCACAAGCTCGATAGCAAACTTGATCACCCCCAAGGAACCACAAAGCACATCATGCAAGTACAAGGAATTATAGAACTAAATAGATTGGTAGGACCTCACTGTTGGAAAATGTGAATCACTCCCACTCATGTGTTTAAAATTATAGCATAGGTTCATTCAAGACTCATTCCAAAGATGTAATCTATCATATACTTGATAAGGCTCTCAAATTCTCCACCACTAAAAATATAATGTGCATAAGACAATCACAAGGACTTTACATCAGATGTAGTGTGGGCTAGAAAGGTTAAGGGAAAGGAAGTGGACAAATGCGATTGAGTAATGCGGAGCTATTTACCCAAGTGACTAGAGAGCAACCAACAAACCATCAAGCAAATACGAAGTTTATAAACTCTCTAAACCCTAAGAATTCAATGAACATACCTCAATGAATCATGTAAGAAATGAGTTGACAAAGAAATGAACTTAATCTATGTACGTATCCAATGCCAATCACTTTTTTTTTGACTTTTTTTCTTTTCTTTACTCCTTTTTTTCAACATGATTTTTTTCCCTTTTTTCTCTTTCCATTTCTTTTATTCTTATTTGGGAAATGAAGTGAAATTTTCAATTATTGAAAGGTATAGGGTCAATAAGTATCAACTCATAACCTAATTTATATGTACATATAGAACCCAAACAAGTGGGTAGTAAACAACGAAGGGAACCATTTGAATGATCAAGAGGATTAGAGAGAACAATATTATCAAAACCAAGGCTAAGAAAGTCCTATGCATAAACACATCAATTGACCCCTACAAAGGAGTCGCAGCTAGATCATCCACCTTATCTAATATATCTTCTGACTCAAAACATACATCAACAACACTAAATTTGGCAACAATCCCAAAAGGCTCACCCACCTCGAGCCCCCTGCACTGAGCTAAAGGGAGAAATGAATTAGGTAAGGTCACGATAACATCAATATTGTCCCTAGGTAATGCAAAGTCAGGTTGGGCACAACATGCGTAATAAGGACACAAATTTAGATCATGATCAGAAGAATTACATCAGTCACACCAAAAAGGGTCATAATAAGATCTAGTATAGAACATGCAAGGATCAAGGAACGAATAGCCAGAAACACAACTAGCCTTCTCAAGTTCAAATGAATCTTAAGCAATCCACTCAAGCAAATACCATGCTTCATCAACATTTTTAGCAAAAAAACCCCAACATTATAGAAGAGCATGGATTTCACTATTCACACCCTCATCAACAATGTCTAAAATCTGTCATTTACCCACACAATAACCACATTGAGCAAGAAAAGCATGCAAAAGCTTAAAATACCTCCAAAATAATTCATGCTCGAATTGGAAGAAATGAAAAATTGTCATTGTTTTTTATCTCAATTTTTTTTTATTTTCAATTTTTTTGATTTTTTTCAAAGAAAAACAAAATCATTAGTCAAACCTATCGGGAAAAACCCAATATTCAATATTAGTCGCCGACAACGGCGCCAAAAACTTATAGGGTCGCAAGCGCACGGTGGCGTTGTAGCAAATCAAGGTTGTCTCCTACAAGGATTAGGTTGATCTACTGGGCTTTATCCCCTTAAGATAGGCTAAGTGAATCAAAGTTTTATATTGAAATTAAACTGTTCTACTATCTATTCTAATGGATAAATGATCAAGGAATTTAATCAAATCAATCAATTTTCGAACTCAAGAATTAATCAAAGGCCTCTTCTTCAGATGGGTAATTCCAAAACCGATAATCGACTTATTAAACCTCTCTTTCAAGGTGGAATAAATACCATTTCTCAAGGGTTTTGATTAATCTAAGATCATTAAGAACGCAATTATCAAATTTAGGGGTTTCTTAACGGTGAGTCTCTCTTAAGATCCCACACACTTAAGTCGAATCTTAGTTTTCCAACATCTAGTTTCACCTTTCAGTTTTTCACCAAATGTCTAAAACAAGCAAGAAGTTAATCAAGTTTCCTACTAGCAAATCAATGTATAAGATTCAATAGAATAACCCAATAAATCCAAAGCACTTTTAGATCAAAACAAGAATTGATTCATTCACAAGAATTTAACTCAATTCCAAGATTAACAATCCAAAACTTAACAGAAAAATCAATAATAGTCTAATAACATAAAAAAAACTAAAGAGAAAGAGAAGAGAAGGGAGAGGAATTGCCCAGTCGATCCGTGCTTGTTGATGCAAAACCGACCCAGTATCCTTGCAAATTTTCATTTTCAACTTACTCTCAACTATCTCTAAATCTAAATCCTAATCTAGTTGATGAAATTGAAGAGAAGAAAATGGAATGATGTACGAAATGAGGCTGAAAACAGCCTTTTGTTCGCGAATGTTCTGCAACCAAAACTTAAAAACCACTTGGAAGTCAAACAACCGCGAGCAAGTATGACGACCTGGGGGAAAGAGGGCCACGACAGACTGTGGGCACCACCATGGACAGACCATGGTGGCCACTGGTCATGATGGTTCTCCTCTTTTGTTCAGCTACTTCTCCTAGAACCTTCTAGGCCGTGGTATTGACCACGCTTGGTACGTGTTGGGTGTCTGGGGCCATTCTTCCTGCTCTCTTTGATCCACAAGGCCTCTAAATCTCCATTCTACTTACATAACTTGCCTCACAAAGTCAAAATATGCAAAGTATCTCAAAACAAGTGAAACCAAACGTAATAGTAGAAATAAGGGCATAAATCGTATAATTAAGCATACTAACGCCCTAAAATGACTCCCAAAAATTCAAATAATCCAAGCAAATATGTCATTAATCACTTACTTGAGTATTCTCATCTAGATCAGTAAATTGTATGGCCACTCTTAGGGAGATAATTACAACTCAAGGGATAGCACAACTTCTAAACCGCAAACCAAGTTATCGGACGTAGAACCAATTGTTGTTCAAATTGTGGTTTAATAATAAGCTCATAAAGCTTCTAGTAATAGTTCATGCCAATCCCTCCTTAATGTTAAGACCATTTGCTTTATAATCTTGCAAAGCACTTTATTGAATGTTTCAACTTGACCATTTGACGATGTGTTGTAGCTTGATGAGAAGCTATGTCTAAACTTGCACTTTTCTTCAAGCCTTATAATCACTTGATTTTTAAAGTAAAGGGAATTATCTAAAATGATTTTTCATGGGACTCCATATCTATAAATAATATGGGTCCTGATGAAATCTAGGACTTATTTTGCCCTCACTTCTCTTAATAAAATGTCCTCAACCCACTTTGAGGAGCAATCTGTGGCTGTTAGAATGAATACACGGCCATGAGAAGAGGATGGCTTGTAAAGTCCTATGACATCTAGCCCCCATGTATGGGAGGGCCACGATAATATGCTCGGGTGAAGAAGCTGTGGTATTTTATGAATAAAATCACTGTGCGCTTGGGAAGCTTCGCATGCCTTGGCAAAATTTATTGCCTCTTGAACCATGGTTGGCCAATAATAGCCAACTTTTTGATTTGATCAATAAGTTTTAGACTTGTCTAATGAACACCACATACCCAGCATGAACTTCATTTAGGATGTAAGCAACTTCCTCCTTTGACAAGCATCTGAGTAACACTCAATCGAAAGCTTTTCGATATAAAGAGTCATTTCTTAATGTAAATCTCAATGCTCACTGCCTTACATCTACCCTTTCCTTTGAGTTAGTGAGTAAGACGTTGTACTGGAGATACGCAATAAGAGGTTATCCCTAATTTGCTTCTTGTTCGACATCAAAAACTAAGACCACATTTGTTTCTTTTATTTCATCAAAACAGTCCACGGTCGACGCCAACAAGTGACGTTCCCCGATGGTTATTTGAATTTCTTTTTCATTGGGAAGTGTCAACGAACCAACCACCTTTGCTAAGGCATCTGCCTTATCATCTTCGAACCTTGGCAGATGGTTGACCGCTACCTGGAGGAATTGGTTCATAAGGCTTATTGTACTTTGGTGTGTAATGGCCCGACCCCTCCTTGGATCGCGAGCAGTTACTAAGAATAACTTTAAGGATTGTCGATTAGCCTCATAAATCGCCATAAGCCTTTTTGACGTGCTTCGTCCTCATTCACATGCTGCCTGGAAAGCTTCTTAAGAGATCTAAGATTTCTCCACAATAAGGACACTTAGCAATTGGGTTCTTAGGAGTGGACTTCCCAAAGAGGAAGATGCACCTTTTGTAACATAGGTAGTTACCTTAAATCCTTTAAGCCATACTTGGGATGCTTCACTCTCCCTAACTTCAAGAGCGCACTTTCCTCATTGTTCCTTGCTTAGGCCGGGCAATGAGTCGGATTTGGAGCAAGTGAAGTTCCACTCGAATCCATCACTCGCATCCATCCACTCCACCCAATCCACCCGTCACTCGCTCATTTAGTCACCCGCATCCAATCCACCCACCAACCACGGATAAAGCGGGTGACAAACGAATGAAATGAATAAAATGCGTTCTGTCTCATTTTATCCGTTTGCCGCTTAAATAAGGTTCAAAAGCTTGGACAATTTAAAACATACAAAACAATAACCAACGGGAACCACATGCCCAAATCCTAAACATAACAATTATCATAAATGATAAGAAACCGAACACAAGTTTTTAATATATATATATATATATATATATATATATATATGTATGTATATGTATATGTATTTATATATATGTATATGTATATATATGTATATATATTTATATATATATATATATATATATATATATATATATATATATATATAAAGCGGGTGACGGATCAGGTAACGGATCGGTGGACCATCACCCGAATCCGACACGATCCATCACCCAATTATCCATCAGCCGTTTAGTTCACCCGTTTAGTTGGGTTTTCACCCGATTTTTCGGGTCGGGTGAATAGAGTATCCATTGGGTTCGGGTGAAATTGTCGGGCCTATCCTTGCTAACTAACTGACTTACGCATCCTCTTAACTAGCGGTCCATCTCAGTATCGCTATGTGACTACTTAGGGCGCTCCCATCCATTGGTACAGCTCACGCTCATAGGCCGGTTTTGATACTATCTGTAACACCCCAACCCTTCTTGGGTTATGGACAGCTACTAGTATTGAGTTGAAGAATCGTCACTTGGCCCTACAAATCACCTCAAGCATTTTTGACATGCTTTGTCCTCGCTCACATGATACTTGGGAAACTTCCCAGAAGGACACTCATCCTGAGATTTCTCCATAGCAAGTATGTTTAACTGTGAAGTTAAGAGTAGGCTTTCCGAAAAAGAAGGTGGACCTTTGGTGATATAGGTAGTTACTTCAAGTCCTTTAAATCATACTCGGGGTGTTTCGGGTGTAAAAGCACCAATTTGCCATCTCTTACTTCATAGTAACCATTTATTTGTTGGATACTTAACTGAGCATCATCGAATACTTCAAGCTAGTTAATATGCGTTTCAAGGGCCAATTTAAGTCTAATGATGAATGCCTCATATTTAGCTACTTATTTGAACATGCCTTAAGGAGATAGAATGAATAAGGGATAAATCATCTTGATGGTGTGACAAACGCAATCTCTACTCTACCTCCCTGACTCCTTGATATCGCATCAAAATATAACAACCACAATTTTGTTTCAATAAGCATAAGTTCATCATCTGGCAGATCATCGGGCAAGTCGTCATTATCTAGACATGGATGTGCTGCTAAGAAATTAGCTATAGCTTGCACCTTCACTACCTTTTAAGGGACAAATTTAAGATCAAAAGGGGCCAAAAGCATAACCCATTTAACTAATCTTCCTAATGGCACAATCTTATACAATATATATTTTAATGGATCTACGTTTAAGATTACAGTGATTTAATGGGATAGGAGGTAGTGCCTTAACTTTTGAACAGCAAAGATTAAAGCAAGGAAAACTTTCTCCATGAAGAAGTGATTTATTTATTCAGCCACCGTTGTCTGGAAGATACAGTAGAGGGCATTTTCTTTCCCTTCATCATTACATCAAGCCAACATGGCTTTTAAAGACCGTTTAAGGAATGTTGTGTATAAGATTAGGGGTCTTCCCTATCTAGAGCCATTAGGATAGCTGGCCTTATTTGTTTGATGCTTTCAAAAGCATTTTGATAAGCTTGACCCCACATAAAGTGTGTGTCTTTTTTCAAGAGTCTTGTGAAAGGTTGATACCTTCCTGCTAAATTTGGGGTGAATCGCCTTGTATAAGTCATCATTCCCTGTAAACCCCCTACTTCCCTTAAGTTTCTCAGAGATGGCATTTGGATTATGGCTTTGACTTTGTCCGGATCAATTTCTATTCCTTCTATCGAATAATGAAACTGAGGAACTTTTCCAAGGTGACACGAATTAACACTTAAAGTGGTTCATTTTGAGTTAATGTTCACGAAGCTTTTGAAAGACCTTTCTTAGGTTATGTGGGTGATTTTCTCTGTCTTTTGGTTTCACAGCCAAGTCATTGACATAGCATTCAATGAGATTGTGGCGAAAATCATAAAAAATGATTGTCATAACTCTCTGGTGGGTGGCCCTCGCATTTTTCAAACCAGATGGCATTACTGCATAACAAGATATGCCTTGTGGTATCCGAAAGACAGTTAAGTTCTCATCTTCGGGGTCCATTTTGATTTAATTGTATCCCAAGAAACCATTCATGAAAGACAAAGCACCAAACACTATGGTGGCATCCATAAGAACTTCAGTGATTGGTAATGGGAAATCATCCTCAGGACATGCATTGTTTAAGTCCCTAAAGTCCAAATATATCCAAAGCTAACCATTCTTTTTCCGAACAGGGATGATGTTAGCTAACCAAGTTGCATATTGAACTTCATGAATAAAGTGAGGCTTTATGATTCGTCTACCTTAGCATTTATTTGGATTGTTAGCTCTGGATGAAAGCACCCCTAAGCCTACTTCGTTGGCCTTACGCCTTCAGAAATAGCTAACTTATGAACAACATCTTTGGATCCAGGCCTAACATATATTGGTATCCTCAAGCAAATACATCTTTGCACTCTTCAAGGAGCTGTTCATACTAGTCCATTTCTTCATCATTCAACATGCCACTCACAAAAATTGGCTTAGTGTCATCGATTGTCCCCATATTTAATTCTTGAAGCTTAGTAATTTGTTGCTTGACCAACTTCTTTCATTTCTGGTGGCATTTAAACAGCCTCAATAAAATCCTAAGAGGACTCTTATTCTATAGGAGTTGAGTCAATGTTTAAGCGTTTAGGTTAATCAATTTCAGCTTGAACTTAACCATATATTTTATGGTCTGTTGTGACAATCACTTGATGTTTGGAAGACTCTTGACAAGGAAATTCAAAGTTTTAAGCATCTTCCTCATATGTGATGGACACGGCATAACTTATTATGCTTGCTCAACTTGGTCAACTTCATTTTGGTCATGAACCTAAACAATGCTTCTAAGTTATTATTTTTTCTTCTTTAGCTTCCACTTCTTCAGCTTTCTAACTCGGATATTCTTTTGTTTGGGTTCATTGACATTCCCAAGCCTTTCGAAAACCAACATTTGGGGTTGGCTTGCTCATTTTAGGAGAATATCTCTTGTTCTTAGGGTGTAAGGACCATTTCATATGTGGCACAGGCTTTGAGAACTCCCCCATCATGTGATTCTCGGAGATTTTCACAGGTATTCCCTTGAAATGAAGCTTTTAGGACTCTGTCTTCATGGGATATGTTTGATTGTTTTTTTGCCTTGGCAAGTCCTATCTTGTTCTTTTTCATCCTCTTCGATGATGACGGTCTTCCTAGGGGTGGACCGCTTGAAGAGGACACTTCTATTAAAGGATTTGAAAAGGTTTCTATTAACATCGCTCTCATGTTGTTGAGTGATGTTTTTATGCTCCTCAGTTGTCGACTAGTCAATTCTTTGGAAGGAAAAAGTATAACTTATGACAAAGGAGCTCATAATTTCCTTTGTCGGTGTCAATCACTTTTGGCCAACCTTTCATTTGTTCATAGGTATGTATTTAAGCAACACCTTTGACCATGGGACTTGATTCTCCTTAGCTTCATTGATATAGTTGTTGATATCATGAATGACCTTCTAACGCAAAGCAACAACCTTGGGCTTTTCTTTTTGGTTGCTCCCATCTGGGTCTAAAGGCACTCAAGAGATTCTAAAATCTGCTGATTTGTAAAACTTGGCATCAGTGCAATTAACGTCTTCTCCATGAAAAGGATTTGCATCCCTCTGGATTGTCATCTAATTCCCATGCTCGTCAGTTTATTCCAAACAATTGTGAAGCGTTGAGGTCATAACCTTGCTAGTATGGAGCTACGACTGCCCGAGTCAGGCATTGTAAGAAGTGTCCACATCTATCAGAGAAAAGAGAGCATCCATGTGGAGGTCAATTTGCTCAACTTTCAAAGTAATAATGCTTATGACTTTTTGCCCCACCTGAATAAATCGTTGTATTGTTAGCAAAGTTGGGGACAACTGATTTGGTGATATCCCTATCGCTCTCAATGCCCTTAACGGAAGAATGTTGACCGCAATACCACAATCAAGTAGGATTTTGTTTATCCTTTTATCCTTAATCATACCAATGCCATATAAAGGCCTGTTGTCATTCACGGACCCTAACTAGAAGTCTTCATCAGAAAACATTATACAAGTCATCATGCATGCAGCACACCGGTTTATAAAGAGGACATCACCTTATCTACTTCAATAGGGTTGACTTGATCCTTATAGTTAGTAGGGTCTATCAAAGCTTGAATAAGTACCCTTTTTAGATCCTTTGAAATTTACAAAGCATCATAGACACTTAGATGTACTGAGATTTGCTTGAGATGGGATATGACATCATAGCAGACCTTCTCTTTATAAGACTGTTAAGTCATAATTTATGCATATTTTTAATAATTATTTTAATTATATTTTATATATTATTTTGCCTAATTTACTTTATTTTATATATTTTTAGGTTAAGCATTAATAAAGTAAAGTGAAGAAGAAAAGACGTTAAAGTTCTGGTTTGATTGAAAGATTCTAGTGGAATTATTAAGCCGGTCCAAAAATAATGATTT
This sequence comes from Selenicereus undatus, assembly GCA_017589665.1. Taxonomy (NCBI): domain Eukaryota; kingdom Viridiplantae; phylum Streptophyta; class Magnoliopsida; order Caryophyllales; family Cactaceae; genus Selenicereus; species Selenicereus undatus. The sequence goes on from JACYFF010019584.1 coordinate 100,171,719, forward strand.
ATGAAAAATATATTTCCATAAGGATTTATTTGGACTTAGATTATAAGGTTACTACTTCTAATTGAAAAGAAATTAGAAGACTTGGAAGAGAAGGAATCCAAGGAAAGAAACCCTAGTAGAATAATACTATAAAAACAAACCTAGCCTCCACTTCTCTCACACACACAACATCATCACCATCAGGCCCTTCTCGCTTACCCATCACCACATATCATCATCATCACCATATTTTATGCCTAACCCCATAATTTCAGCATCATAATCATCATCTCTCACATTCCCTCATCATCAACCCACACTCCTGATCATAATCTCCATCATCATCGATCGTCATCATCATCAACGTTTATCATCTTCACGTCATGTTTAACTCCCGCTAAAGTACTATCATTTTTTTTTCTTTTATTAGTTCGAACTCATTATATTTTTAAACATGAAATCTTTAGTTAATTATTGTGATTTTATTTTCAATATGAGTGAGTAATTTTCTCATACATGGCATAATCTATTTGAAATCATGCTAAATTAATTATTTTGATACAAGCTTTATGCTTTATTGTCTAATTGATTTTTATTCCATGAATCTATAATGATTTGTATTTATTGTTTATGATACTTTTTATAGATTAATTAGAATGTATGCCAATTAGTTTAATACAAATTCATATGATAGTTTAAAAGGCTTTAGTACGTAAAAGTTGTAGTCTTTTAGGCACAAGTATCACCCTAATTGATCATGGATGACTCAAACTCATTTCTTTTAATTAGGTAATCATGATAGATCTTTGTTAAATCAGTTTGCTCGTAAATTGATTACAAGGCGTTAGATGATGTTTTTCTAATACTTAATGCTCTAATTTCACTAAATTCTTGCGCTAGTGCTAAGGTTACCAAAACTAGTAGGGTTTATATTAGGGTTGGACCTAAATAAACTATAATATAAGGAAAAATGGAGATGATTCGCTGGTGGATGTCTTCTGCAGTCTAACTCATCGATAAATCGATTTGTTTGTTAACAATAAATATTAATGTGCATGGGGGATATAGATTATGCTAAGTGTCTTTCATAAATTTGGTATCCTTAATAATTATTTGTTACTTTTTGGTTAATTTCTTTTGTTTGTGAATTTTAATTCTTAAATTTATAGTTTTTAATATTAGTTTTGTTCCCCCCCCCCCCTCCAAAAGAGTAGTCTTTTAGAAGTGTCTTGGTAATTTTAGATCACTTATATTTTGATTTTTAGTGTGATTAAAATTTTTAGATTTATTTTCTATTCTATTCTGCCATTTATCTACCAGTTTGTTAAAAATTAGGCTAAAAATAGTTCCTTTTGTGCTTCTTTGTATTTCATTCCATTTTAAGGTTTATTTAGCATCCTATTCTTCTTATATTTAATTTTGGAATTTTGGGAAATTACTCCATAATTTTTCAGAATTATTTCGTGATTTGAATATGTGCAGGTTTTTTTCTTTAATAAATCTGAAAATTACATTTTTAATTTTTATTTTCGGTTTTTAGGGTTTTATTAAGTTTAGAAAATTATATTATACAATCTGGTTAAATTTATTATTTATTTTTTATTTAATTAAGTGCAGTTTACTATTTCTTTTAATTTCAGATATTATTTTCTATTTTAATTTTCTGATTTTATCTACTGTTTTATTTTTCTGAAATTAATTAAATATAATTCTGGGAACATAAATTTATGAATTTGTAGAATGTTAATTGATATTATTTTCTGTGAATTTTGATATTAATTTTCTATTTGTTACTTCCTGTTTTAATTTTCAGTTAATAGTGTGCGATAATTTTCTGTTTTTGTTTTTCCAGAATATTTAGGTTAGGTATTTACTATTTTTATTTCCACAATTAGGCTTAGAATGTTTGGTGGTATTAGTAAGTAATTTTCCAAATTTTTTACTTGTTCAATTTGATTTGTTTTAGCAATTTAAAGAAGTAAAATATATTAGAGTAGTAAATTAATTCAATTAGATTTAAACTGGCTTATTATCATAATCTTTCCTCGTGGGATAGATCCCTGCTTTCCTATGCTATAAATATTATTTATAAATCAAAGTAGTGGTTTAATTTGTAACTCTACGACAAGCTTTACAAAGACCCTTGACAGAAAAGGGGCCGAGATGGGAAGATACTTCTTAAGCTCTTTGGTCAACCTTATATCCTTGAAGGCACATTTGCTATTCGAACTTGATGGGATTGCTTTCTCTGCACTTTATTCTTTAGCATTCCTTGATGTTGGCGATTCTTTTGGAGTCATTTTTATTTCCTTCTCTTTTTTCATTGTAGAGGTTGGAGTTGATGACCCAACTGAAGAATCACTTGATACACTTCTTGAGTGGTGTTCGCCAGATTGGTATTTACTTCTTTCCACTCGTCGCCCTATGAAATCCTTTGAGATATAATCAAATAAAGTACAAGGGTCTTAATCGAGGGTATGTGTTCCTATTTGAAAGTTATCACCAAGTTCTTTTTGGCCTTCATCATCTTCTTTTTCTTTCTCTTCTTTTTCTTTTGTGGCGGCTTCTGACCTTGAACTTTGACTATTCGAGACTGTAATGCCCCAACTCTTAACTATTTAAATAGTCTTAATTAATGTTAATTAGTAGTTAGTACAATAGAAGCATTAGAGTTATGGGGTTATTGCCATTATAGAGAGGATAAGGCTTAGTTCATTCACCAATACAAACATGACAACACATCATAGCTTATGCGTAGTCCAAATGGTACACATTATGATGACTCACCACTTTATAAAGTATCACTGCGAGCTTATCTAACTCCATTGACAGCCTTCTTACTTCAGAGGCATTGTTAAGTCAAGACTTCACAATTTATTTACCTAAAATATAAAAACACAACATATTCAAATAGTGAGTCGAAGTTGAATGCATTTACCCCTATACTATAAAGATAGTCCATTTTTTAGTGAGCGGTAGGGGTGTTCATTAAATGGTCCAGGACCGAACTGACCCGAAGACCGGGGCGGACCGGACCGGACCGAACCGAACCGGACCGAGGTCTTTCGGTCCGGTCCTCGGTCCTCTCTTTTCCTGTTTTCGGTCTTCGGTCCGGTCCGGGTTTAGACCGGGTGGACCGGACCAAACCGAGTTAGTGTTTTTTTTTTCCCCGTGTTAGCCTTTTAGCGTCAGACCACATCAGTTCTCACTTCTTCTTCTCGCAGTTCTCTCGAGTCTTCTTCTTCATCCCTCAATTCTCTGCCTCGCTCTGCTCTCGCTCTCTAGTCTGTGCTCGAGTCTCAACTCCTCTTCTTCTTCTGATCTTCTCTACCTCTTGCTCTCTGCGTCTCTGTCATCCGGCCCATCCCTCTCGACTCCTCTTCTTCTCCTCGCTGGCTGTCTGTCCTCTTTGTTGTCTGCTCGATCTGCTCTCCTCTTCTCGCTCGTCTCCGGTCTCTGCAACCAGCCGCCGGCCCCCGACGGCTCTTCCATTTCGTTGTGGCGTTTCATTTGGTGGAGGTATGCTTGGATTTGTTCATTCTATTATTTTTGGTTTTAATTTGATTTTCTAGGGTTTTGAGAAGTATGGATGGTTCGTTTTGGGTTTTCTGTGGCTCACCTGAAATGCTTATAACCTGTGGTGGTTTACTTACCTAATTTGATTTTCTAGGGTTTTTGTGATTTGCTTGAAGCAAATGTCTGTGACCCATTCTATTATTTGTAATTGCTCTGCTGAATTTGCTAGTTGAAAGTGAACGAACTTTGCTGAATTTGCTATGTACCGGTCAAAAATAGTACTCTACATTCCTAGTTGAAAGTGAGTGAGTTTTGAGGCTCGCATTTTTTCAAGTTGCTGAAAAAATCCTTTAATGGCTGCCAGGATAGAACCGGTCCAGATTCGGTCCGGTCTCAGTCCAGTTCGGGTTCTGACCAGTCTAGTCCGGTCCAGACCAAATCTCAATCGGTCCGGTCCTCACCTCGACCTTTTTTTCGGTCCTCGGTCCAACCGGTTCGGTCAAGTCTTGGACCGATGAACACCCCTAGTGAGTGGTCGCATTTCCATTCATTTTAGTTTGAAATCAGGGAGAGAGAAAATTATATTAAAATTGTTACGGGCTATTATCTGAAAGTGGAACCCAAACTGATGAGCTCGTACAGCTCGTACGTACAATGCAATTATTGAATAGGTGTACACCTGCTATGTTGATCGAATAGGTGGACTTGGGGCCTCGCGGGTGAACTAAAGGCATAAGCCTTGACAACCAATTACTGGCGAGCCCGCTTAATTATGTGGCAAAATAATACTTGAAAATGATCCATTAAATAATTGTATATTTTCATATTTTGATATGTGTAAAATTATATGAATTTTTGAAAGGTATAGACAGTAAACGTACCTGGAAGATCTATCTCTTTCTTGTGAAAGTAATTGTTTACTCCTTGATGGCGATTAAAGTGGTCTTTCTTTTAAATTAAGTGAAAGAAGCAAGGTGGAGAGGATGAAGAGTAGGTCGGGTAGTGGGCCCCTTGGCATGTAATGAAGAGAGAAGGGCACGCCAAAAGGAAAGGGGGTGTAGTTTATATAAGGCTTTCCCCTCTTTATCTAGATATTTTTAAAAATATCTAGGATATTTTTTAAAAATATCTTAGATATTTTTTCTAAAAATCTTTAGACATTTTTGCTAAAATTTTTTAGATATTTTGCTAAAAATCTCAAACATTTTCTCTAAGATCTTTAAATATTTTGCTGAAAATCTCATATATTTTGGCTTAAAATCTTTAGATATTTTGTTAAAAATCTCATATATATTCTCTAATAATCTTTAAATATTTTCCTCAAATTCTTTACACTTTTTTTTAAATCTTCAGATACCTATGTTTCATTTATTTTGATTTTTGCGTTCAAATTGTTGGAGCAAGCAAATGATGTAAAACACTACTAAATCTTGTTTCGAGGCCACTTTGTTGTATTGGTCTTCAATAGCATAAATGTTTCAAATGTGGAATCAAAATGCAGTGCCAACGTTCAACTGATATTAACTAAGGTAATTAGCATGGATTATGTCTAGGCTGTTACAGCATATCCCCCTTAAAATAAGTTTCATCCTCGAAACTTACAAATCTAAAAGATGTACTTGAATTATCCTAATGTAAGCAAGGAACTTGTTTCTCATTTCGTCATCAGCCTCATAGGTGGTTTTGATGAGACATAGTTAGCCTATACAACCTTGACTAGAGGTACATCCTTATTGCAAAGTGGTTGACCTAGGTCTTGTATCAACACAGGACACTCGGTATAAACCATCAAAAACGATAAGGTCAATGTGTAAGTCACTAGGTTCAGCTTTTTCGGTGATTTCATAGGGCCCAATGTTCCTAAAGCTTCGTTTTCTTTTCTGAAATTGACCTTGTTCATATAGACTAGCCAAAGGTTTACTTGCTAAAGATAAATATGTTTAATGATAAGAATGATTAAAATGATAATTAAGTGAGTTATTATTCTAAAAAGGAATGGCATCGAAGTTAGGAGTGACTGATAACGAATGGATTATTATGAAATGGCTAGATCAATAGAGCCATAACTGGATCAAGAATTTCAAAAATGATGGGCCACAAGTATCATGATTTGCAAACGTGAGCCATAAAAACAACCAAAATGTGGTTAACATCCTTTGAACATCCTATACCATATGAAATAGAGTGAGTAGCTAGGAGGCGGAGTTATATATATCAAATTGTGTGTAATATAACTAGAAATGATTTGGAGTCATTATATTCATGCTAAGAGATAAGATAGGGCATATAGATAACGACCCAAGGGGCGATGATAGAAATGACTAGAACTGTCTAGGTAGAGAAAGGTATTTTGGTTACACTTAGATGCCCTTCTAGTAGCAATCAACATGATGCGGTAGATTATCCCTCGCTCATATGAGATAAGTTCAGGTAAGGTGACAGAGTGAAATAAAGAAATATGAATAAAACTTATGGGTAGAGTTTAAAAGTAAAAGAAAGGGTGAAACTACAACAATCAAAAACTCACTCTCACACAAGGCAGCTTAATTGTATCTGTAATTCAAACAAGCTGTATGGACTTATCAATATTGATGAACAAGGTGTAGGCTATAGATATACGTACATTTTTAATGAAATGGAAAGGAAGGCGATGGGGATCAAAGTTATCAAGGTGTCCACAAATTAGATTTAAGGTTGATTAGGGATGAATTGCATAATAAGTAGCAAGATTCAAGAACATTGTCAATTATACCAGAAGGAATGTACAAGTATTCTTGAGAATCCACAAGCCTTCAAAAGTTTGAAATGAAAAGCTGGAAAGTTAAATAATTTAGTGGAAGGAAACAACTTTTATGGGTGAGGTACCTTCACAAATATGAGAAATGTTAGAAGAAAGAATATCAATAAGAAAGGCATACTCTATTGATATCAATTCGAAGCTTTCAATCAGATGATTTAGATTAAGACAACACATAACAGTAGGGGGATGAGATCAATAAATAAACCAAAATAATCAAGTAGAGGTATGTGAAAAACAATGGGAAATATTATGGATGTAAGATTTAAATTTAAGAGAGCAGATGATAGATTATGAAATGATAGGTGAGGGAAATATAAATCGGTAGAATGAAAATAACCATAAAGGAAAATGATTCAAGAATGGATGGCAATAAGGATCAACTGGTCCCAAACATTAGGTATCCAGAGAAAAGAATATTTGATATTAGTTTAAAAGCCAAGAAATCTATAAAGATAACCATTTCAAGTATTGATCAATTATTTAAGGATAGGTAGGACAGCTTCGTCTGCCAAGAATAGATCATACAAGGTATTGGTCTAAGATTGGACTACTAAATTTTCCATATGCATTAGGGTTCTCGTGTAGGAACCCCTAAGGTCACTACAGCCAAATGACTATAGGTCAATAGGAATTGAAGTGGAGATGATTACAAGAATGGGAAAGTTACGCTGGTCTTTAATTTATGAGAGAACCTATATTCGTGTAATTATAAGAAAGGGAGTCACATGGTTTTTAATTTGTTCATGAGAATTAATAGGCAAATAAAAGATCAAGAGTATAAGGTTAAATGGGTTGCAAAAGCACTCAAGGACGAAATAGTGGATGATGTAAATAATTCAAACTTGTCTTATATTCAAAGTGTTACCAAAGAAGCTTAGGAGGTGCTTACAAGAACATTTGGTGGGCAACTCTAAAGGGTTAAGGAATGAGGTAGAAGCGCTATGAAAACGTAAAGCTTTATTTGCCAGCTTGTTTAATTTAATTTAAGATTATCTAAGATAAAGAGGACAATTTGGGGTAGATATAATGAACTCAGGCACGCTGGCAAAAGGGAGTAACAAGAACCTAAGTTTATATAAGCAAAATGGGCAATGATTAATAATGAAGAAGAGAAGTAACCTGAACAAAGATGAATGACCAAAGAAAGAGGATAGCACACTAACTTGGTGTTCATGATTCCACTGGAAGATTAAGGTTATGAAATAATTCAATTTTGGAAGAATATTCAATGAGAGATTAAGTAGGATAGCTGGCGATTTTGTGAACAATCGGTTTAAGACTCAAACAGGATCTCTAAGTTGAATTGCACTAGAATATGCTAGGACATGGCTAACATCGTATTGAAATTGAAAAGTCCAAAGGTTTTGATGAAGGAATATGTAATATATAATGTATGTACTTTATAATGAAAACTTTAGCTAGTTGACTAAGAATTATCATAGGCACTTCTAAATCAATATAAAGATTTACATAGTTGCGTTTGCATGGGTTTAATATGCTCAAAAGAAAGTCATCTAAGTTTTCAATCCCTACATAGGAACTTCCCAAACCCCTCTCACTCCACAAACCTTTTCTGCCATATGAAGGTTGAGCTGAGGCGATGCTTTTCGAATAAGGCAATATAGTCTTCCAGAATTGCGAGTTGTATCCTTATGCATCCTACGCTATACTTGGTTTATAGGAGAGATTCCTCAATAAAAGGGGTTGGAAGAAAATAAGATCAAATATCCATAGTTCACACAACGAAGGGATCATACTTCTATCATACCTTATTTACTACCTCAAATCGTACCCATTGTTTATGTCCATTCATTAACTAAATATAAATTATGACTCTTAGAGTTTCTTAGGCATAAAATATAAGTACATGTATAGTACTCCCTCGAGTCTTTCTCCTTAAGCTCTATATGTATAATTAGATGCTCTAGGTGAAATGAGCACGCTTGAGGCAGTTAACCATCGCTTTTGTTACCTAGATGACCCCATCATTTAAGTACACCCTCATATTCTACAAAATCAAATCTTTCTCTACCAAATTTAAATTTTCTAACTCAATTACTCATTAGCATGTCTCACCCCAAAAAGAACATATACCCTAGTCCATCAAAATCCAATAAGGAGTGATTTATGCCCCTTTGAATTTTTCGTTGAGCACCTTAGCACTGAGATCCACCATTTGTGGCTTTCATATGCTTTTAGGGCCTATTATACCTTGTTATTAGTTCTAGTTTGATGATCTTAACTATATCCCAATATCACATAATCTCGAATCTATTACCCTATCCCTTCTTTTTTCACCCTAAGAACTCACCCACCTTGAGGGTAACCTCAGTCTATGGCCCAAGGTTCACAACGTCACTTAGAACCCCCATCCGAATACTCCATCTTTTCATTACCTACACAGTTGTGTAACGTGTTTAACATGTAATACATTGGATGTATCTTAAGCTTATAGTAACCTACGTAAGTTTGCATGTTTTGAAATAAGCCAATACCCTCACTTCTTCGCATATCATCACTTGTTCGGTCACATGTGATCCACATGATATCAACTAGTATATCAAAAAATACTCAGATCATTCGCATAATTCGCTAGGGTAAGTAATAATTGTGTATCAACTATGACAGTACTATAGCCCTTATGGATATGTTTTACTGCAATTCCTCTTGACATGCTCAATTTAATATACCTACGTCCTATTGTGATACAATTTTATACCATGAAAAATCACTTAAGAATCCACAAACTAAACCATTATAAGGCACGGTTCATAAGGTTGCCAAATTGGGTCACTAACCTTAGCACCAAGACGTATGAGTTTTCTCAAAGCATCCTCATTATATACTTATACCGTACTCACAACTCGCACTCGGCATCACAATTAATGCTCCAGTTCGACTTGTAAACATCCTAAAGGTCATAGTCACCTGAAACCTAGCTCTAATACCACAACTGTAACACCTCAACTCGTAATTACTTAACTAGTCCTGATTGATGTTAACTCACCATTAATGGTCGGTACAACGAAAGTGCCAGGGCTAGGGCATTACTGCCATCTCAGAGAGGATAAGGCTTAGTTAATTCACCTACACAAACATGATAACGCATCATAGCCTATGCACAATCCAAATGTCGCACTTTGATGACTCACGATTTTATAAAGTGTCACTATGAGCTTGTCTGACTCCATTGACAGTCTCCTCACTTCTAAGGCATTGTCAAGTTAGGACTTCACAATTTATTTACCTAAAACATAAAAACACAAGATATTCGAATAGTGATATGAAGTTCAATACATTTACTCATGTACTGTAAAGATATAAATTCATTTTTCAATGAGCAACCGCACTTCAATTCATTTTAGTTCGAATTAGGGACGAGAGAGAATTATATTAAAACTGTTACTAGTTATTATTTGAAAGTGGAACCCAAACTGATGAGCTTGTATACATAATGCGATCATTGAATAGTTGTACACTGCCCAAGTCGATCAGGTAGCCGGACATGAGGTCGCACGTGTGAACTGAAGGCATAAGCCCTAATAATTGATGACCAGTGGGTCCACTTGATTATGTAGGAAAACAATGTTTGAAAATGATCCATTAAGCAAATGTACATTTTGCGATTTTGACAAGTGTAAAATATGTGAATTTTTGAAAGGTATAGACAGTAAACGTGCCTCGAAATACATCTCTTTCTTGTGAAAGTAAGTTCTTTTTTAATTAAGTGGAAAAAATAAGAGGGAGAAGATGAAGAGGAGGCCAGGTGGTGGCCCCTTTGGTAAGGGATGAAAAGAGATGGGGGTGTGCCAAAAGGAAGGGGAGTGTGGTTTATATAAGACTTGCCCCCCTTTAAAAAAATATCTTAGATATTTTTGAAAAAATTAGATATTTTACCCACTATTGCTCCTGCTTTGAGCATTTATGTGTGTTATATGTGGAATTGTGGGTGAATTCCTCGAAAGGGATGGAAGGCTCTTCTACCTATGGCTCTCATGCTTTGAAACGAAAGGTTCATTGCCTTAAATGCAAAGGTCAAATTGAGCTTCAGTATCTAGTGTCCAGATCTGAAAAGAATTTTGTTAGGTCATATTATGATTGTATCAAATGTAGAACCTTTATGTTATGAGTGGATAGAGAAGAAGGTGGTGGTCAGTTGCTAGAGGAAGACAGGGAACAAATAAAGTAGCCAAACATGGGATGGATGCATTGGAAATTGATGATGGTAATGAGATAAAGGAGCATGTTAAAGGCCTATACGTTGAGTCCATGTAAGGCGAGAAGGAATTAAGGTCAATGTTAAATAAGATTTATGATGTGCTAAGGCTTATCATGTTATTAGGTGTAGCGAGTGGTTATTTTAGCTAGCAAATGTTGAACTTTGAATTTGAATATGGTATTTGGCTGGATGCTTGATGATGATTTATTTTTTGAAAATAAAAAAAAGAAGGAATAAAATTATATGTTTTGGTTGATCTCTTATTGACATAACTATCATATTATTGGCATTGTGTACTTGTGTTTGTTGGTGTGAATGAAACAATGTAAGAAAAAGGAGGTTGCAAGATAGATGTGGAAAAAGCAAAAATAAGGTTTCTTACTTGTAGCATAGAACAAAATAAAGCTTACATGTTGGCCTTTTCGTTGGTCTAGATATACATTCAATAGCAAAATATACAGTTGTTACTGATTATCCATATATAAATAGCAAAATTAGGGTCTCTGTTAGTCACCAATAATCAAATGGTGATAACAAGTACACCAATTGCCAAGCATTTGCAACTAACCAAAAAAGGGGGGGAAGGGGTGTTGAAGTTATAAGCTTCATAATTACACCGACTATCGAACTGTGTTTAAGTCACAAAAAAACAGCAACATTGACTTAAGTGAGTTAACTAACATAGAGAACTAATTCTCTACTGGATAAGAACAATCTCTTCCTTGGATTGAACTAGTGCCTTGGAGCTTGATTTGGAGTTGCCTCTATATGTGAAGATGATTGCACTGGGACTGAGTTGGGGCTTTGCAGACATTGTGGCTAAGACAAAGGAGCTAAGGTTGTCTTGCTCTTTTTAGTGTGCTTATAGGTACTGACTAGTTGGCGGGAGCTAGGCTTTCCCTTGGTCTTCTTAATGGGCTTAGAGATACCCACTGGCTGAGAAGAGTTTGGCCTTCCCTGGGTCTTCTTAGGGGGATTATCAACAGTCAGTTGCTTGGAGCTAGTAAGGGCCTGCTTGTGGGGTATTTATTGTCATAGATGTGAACTCATGCATTATGTGTTGTACCTGCTACAACATTCCATATACCTAACTTGACTCCCCAACATCTCGTTGAGCTTCCCTCAATCTTCTACATCTCTTGCTAGACTCTCCATTGTCTTTCTTTTTCCTCTTATAAGGCTGCTTACCTTTGAAAGGACATGTGGCTATGTTGCGATCTAATAAATATAATTGTTGCATTTGATTGTATTTGACCTTCTCATTTTTAATGGCTTATCCCAACCACTTCTCCTATCCTTAGCTAGCCTTCCTCTTTTATTTGGAATTGAATAGGGGGTAAAAAAGTAGGTTTTCCCTTTTAGGCCAAAACTTTGGGTTTTTGACAGGATAAATTGTGCCACTATAAGCTGCCAAGTATTTCTCAATTGAGTAGAACTTATAAACCCAATCATTAAGGATTTCATTCATATATAACAATGTCCTAACCCCATGCTTACAAGGGATACATGTAACCTACCAATAGTTACAATCACATGTCCTATTCTGTAGGTTTGCCACATACCTTGTCCAATTCCACACATCACAAGACTTAGGGCATATGAATCTCTTCTCCCTTAATTTCTCCTTCACATTAGGAATAACTCTTCATTTCCATATAAGAGCCTTTTGATGCCTCTTGACAAGCCACTCAGTGATGTTGCACCTAATGTCCTTATGAAACATAAACACTGGCTTGCATCTATAGTCATTGATGACATTATTAAAGGTCTCCATAAAATCATTGATGTTATCATGTAACTTGGTGGATGCATTAAAAAGATGCCTACAAAATTAATAGTGTACACTACTTAACACTTAGCCATATATAGGACATTGAAAGCATTTGAAACATATAAAACTCCTACATGTACTAGTGTTCAAGTGGTTCACCCATATGCTAAATGTGAGCTACTACTTTCTCCTTTAGCAGAGCATTCATTACTTTGTTGTGTTTCCATAGGTTGTAAGCATTAGCATCCCTCATTATTAGCATTTTCATCTTAGACCTTGAATAAGTTTGTTTGTAATTCCTTGCAAAATGCACCATATGGATTTCTAGACGCTGTTGAAATACACTCTATAATGTTGCAATGACTTACTGGGAAATGCAATAACAATTCACCTTGTTAACTATGTCAATCATTGTGCAGTCAAACTGAAAAAGAATGAACAAATAGGAAATGAACCTTGCATCTATAAGCAATGAAAGTATAGTCTACAATATTGTCATGTCCAATGATGCCTCCCAAATAGTTAAGGAAATAACTCCCATTCTTCTTGCTTTCTTAGTTAACAATAACAAAAGCTAGAGGGAAGTAATGATTATCTCCATCTAACCCGCATGTAAGTAGAAGAACGCCCTGGAAAGATCTTTTCAAGGGACAATCATCAACCCTTATGATCTTCCTGCATCCATGTAAGAAACCCTCCTTGTAAGCATTGTAGCACAAAAATATTCTCTTGAAAACTAGTTTCAGCCCTTCCCTCAAATGGATCATCCCACCTAATGTAGGTGACCGATCCTAAATTAGCCACCTTCAACACTTCAGTATACTCAGACAACCGCTCATAGCATTCCTCATGTGTCCCCACAATCTATTTTAAGATTTTATTCTTTGCCCTCTTTATAACCTGTTTATCTCTCACCATCCCAAAACTTCTAATCAACTTCTCAACTAAGGAATGATTAATGCATACAACACCTTTGTATAGCTTCTTTGCCATCTATGAAGAGTTTGTTGCTGGATTGTGACGAATCCTAGCATAACTATGAGTGCCCTTAATCATTTTAGTTTAGAATGTAATACCACCATGAAAAGGAGAAACATGGATTCTCCATGAGAAATGTTATGCCTTACATATGCCTGTAGATGTAGCAATCTCATTCTTTATGTTTCTTATTTATATGCCCCTCTTCACCATGTAATCCTAAAGACCTCTTGAAAGTGCTTCTTATCTACAAACATCCCATTATTTTAATTCAACTGCGCCATTAGGTATAGCTCCCATATCCTACCCTCTATGTACATCTTCTCACAACTATCACCTTCTTCCTCATTATTGTGATAAAAAAAAAAAGTTGCATCTTCTTTTATCACAGACACATCAGTATCACATTCACTACTTTTATCGTATAGAACAAAATCATCATATATTACTGCCTTTCTTTCAAATGTCCTTAGTAACATTCCCCTTAGCCTCAATGCACTCAATACTATCATCTTTATTAGACAAATCACTTTCTAGAGTCCTATCATTAGCCTCATCATTGGAAATGATAATATAATTTCCTTTATCAACCCTTGAGGAAAGTGCTTTTGAGGTTTCTATAGGCAAAGGAACAAAGGGTTCCATATTATGACTCACATGTTCTAGGTGGGATGTTATAGGTATGTTTTAGAGAATCTCAAGGATGGAAAAAACATTAGCAGCATTCCTAAGGGGAGAATGAAGATGAATTGCAGCATTACTACTTGAAGGGCCATTTAGGGAAGGCGAATTAAATGTGGTTTCATTAATAGAACATACGACGTTAACCCAAAATTCATTAGCTTCCTCACTAGTCTTTGTTAAATGTCCCCAAGTCAGGTTTGTCTCCTCAGTCTCAATGTTCTAAACCTCATTCCCTTGTAAATGATTCCCATCCTCACTTAGTTCAACATCATTCCTAGCTTCATTTGATTCAATACCATTCCCATCCTCATTTTGTTTAACAATATTCCTACCCTCATTTGGTTCACCCTTACGTTGATCAGCATCATTCTCATCTTTCTCTATCCTATCTAGCCTCTCAACAGACTTCACAATCATAGCAGGCTTGTCTTTCTCTACTACATAAAATGGAATTTCCATCTTCCTATCTTCCATCCACTTATTACACATATTTAAAATGACCTTATCATGCTTCACACAGGCACTACCTCTGTCTGGGCCTTTTAAGGGGGTGTGAGTATATAGAGAAATACCTAGGATGTTGCTCACCAATTTGTGCATTCTTAAAAATCTATTTCACATCTCTAACTAGGTATATAACCTGGTATAAGTCAACATCCCTATGATCCATTGCACATCTCTAATCCTTATATCTAATTACAAACACAAATAGAGTGTGTATCTACAATGAGGGCATTTTTCAAAAATGAAAACAAAAAAAAGAAACCACAAGCAACAAATAGAAGGTATTTACTTAGTAACATATCAACATGCAATAATCCATAATGTAATTACAAGCTTAGCAATCAACAAAACATAAATGACGAAATTATCAACACATGTTCATCAAATACACAACAAAAAAGAAAGGCATACCTATTTGAAGGAACAACATGCGTACTGCTAAACATTCACACATTCAAGCTCACTATAACTAAGGCAAATGACTTTCCAAACAAATTCCACATACTTCCCAAAAAATTCCACAATTAAACACCTCAAGTCCATAAATCCATATAAAGTAAACAAAAATTCACAATTTTCCAGTTCAAATATATGACTTTTCCTAATTCTTCAATTGTTCCTTCAAAAATTCGTCAAAGTCCTTCACCAAATCGAACCCAACCTTCAATCTTCCACCTGAGCTCACCTATTTCAAGTATCTTGCTAAATTCTCCGAGTTTAGGGCTTCGATTTTTAAGGTTTCAAGTGTTTAGAATGAGGATTTCTCTTAGATGATAAGGAGGAGGGTAGAGAGAGAGACTATGTCACCAATGTTGGAAGAATGTACGTCTGAAGTGATATTCAGCCACCAAACTTTAAAAACTAACTATACACATTTAATTTCAGGGGAAAAATGGTAATGCAATACCCTGGGCTAACATTTCGCCTAATTTGGAAACTAAAAATTGTTTACTTAACATCTCAAGGAGGTTAAATAATTTTATGAAAAGGTCAAGGGCTAAACAACATTTACCATAAGGTTGAGGGGGTAAATAAAAATAATTCCTATATTACACTTCTTAAGATATCAAGGCAAATGACACCTTTCTATTGATAAAACTTATATCTTATTCATAAAGGGAAATGTAAGACATGTGTATGGCTGATTATTGTCTCCTTTGTATTAAGGTGAGCATTTACCTTGATTTTTCACCACAACTAAGAGGGAAAACAATAAAACTCATAGTCATAGAATTGATTTGATTTTTCACACTAAGTAGGCTTGGTTGCCTTTGCCTTAGTTGCCAATTCTGATTGGCCTTTTCAGACTCATTTAACTAAATTGTTAGGTTAGTTTGTCTTTTTTATCTTCTTGACAACTGTTCTTGACATTGTATGACTACTATAACTATTTGAAATGACGACCCTTTTCGTCCTTAGTTAGGCCTACGTAAAATTGAGCACAAGTTCCTATATTACAAAGATCATATCATCTGCACAATTTAAACTATTGAATAAGGATACTTCTACATAAAAGCTGAAAAATGATTTTTTTAAGGGTATGAAAAGAGGGACAATTAGAGCATCCACAATAATGCCCATCTTCAATCTCAAATATAAGTTGGGCTACATCAATTTTTGCTATTGTGGTGACTCACATTTGGGCTTAAATATGCCCAACCCCACAAAAGCAACAAGCCCCATATTGGTGACTAATTATTGCAAGTTGCATCTATTTTTGAAGCTAGCAAATGATAGCACACCATGTGGCAAAATTGTCCCCTCATCAATTTCTTCAGCATGCAAAGGAATAGTCACTTGCCATAATGTCTTTTGATTTTGTAATTTGATTTTTAGTACATAATAATTGAGGAGGTTGGAACATATTATTTTGGCACGCAATTCAATTTCTAAAAGTTATTGAAATTTTGAGAAATTATTTTATAATATTCTCTGTAAAAGATATGAAATAATATCCAAAAAGTTGTATGATTTTTTTGTTGAATTTTTTTCCAATTATGAAAGACAAGATTTGATGTTTTAAAATAAAAATTTAAAATATTGAAAATTATTCTGCAAAACAAGGAAAATTACAAACTGTAAAATCTTATCAAAAAGTCTCATATGATATTGTACAATTGTATAATAATTATCTAGGAACATCCAAACGTTCTTTAAACAATAAAATATGAACAACTTAAAGTGTACAAAATTTTATAATAAGTTGATCCCTGAGTTCTATTGTAATTTGCTCCCCAAAAATATATTGTGAATGATTTTCCTAAAATATTATTGACTAATGTAAATTTAACAATCACCAAATTTATCATAATTGAACCTTGAAAAAAAATCAAATTAGTTTATCTACAAAAATCCATACTTTTTAATATAATATAATAATTATATTTGATAATAGTAATGAAACAAACTATATATTAAATATTGTAATGTCATGATTCATGTGAGTCCATATACAATTCCAAAAAATATCTTTTTTACTATGAAATTTGATACTATTTATAATACGATCTTGCTAAACATCACCCCAAGGGTGATAGATAAGATACAATTAATATGGTATCAATATTAATTCAACAAGAATCTAAATTAAATACAACAACAACACCACCTCCTAGTGTGGATTCCGCTTTCGCGGGGTCTGGGGAGATCCAATTATAGGTAACCTTACCCCTACCGGTATTCAAGAATCTAAATCAAATGTGTATATTAATTTAAAGCTTTAAAATAATTGCAATTAATATATTTAATGTGTTATACCAAAATTGTCCATATACTAATTGTGAATTTATCTCAAAAAAAAAATAAAAATCGAGGCCTCATTACAACCACCTCGCCGCCATTACAGTAGCCCTAGCTATCGCTCTGTTTCCCCGAGAGTACCAACCACCACCATCATCTCCGCCCAGCAATAAAACGTCGCCACCATCCTCCACCACTTGTGCGATTGTTCCGCCCAAACACACCACCGATGACTTAATCACGACACAAAAAGATACCCTGTTGTGGTTGGCTTCACCAGCAAATATGGTGAACCCAAAACCCAAGTGCAAGCTGCATCGTTGAGTACTCGGAGTGTCATCCGCAGGGAGTTGGGTTTTCAAATACCAAAACTAACTAAAGTGTCTCAAGATAGGCAAAGCAAAGGGGATAGAAAACAGAACTAAACTACTAAAACAATCAAAAGACTTCGGTTATGATTAAACCCGAGATAAATCAAATAATCAAGTCAAACCCTCACCTTCCTAAGTTATGCTATTATCCAAGGATGATCGGTTGCGTCATTAATGACCACCTAATCCTTCTCTCAAAGGTCTTAGACTAGTCTAATTGTTCTAACAACCTATTTTCATGGGATTAGTTCAATTAAATTACAAGATTGGCAACCCTTGACCTAGCTAGCGACCGAAATTATTTTCATGTCCTAATCCTAACTATTCACTCTACCCATACTAGACAATCAACTTTACCTTTCAGCATCGGTTAATCGCTTAAAAATACGGATGAAAGCTCTTTCAAACATTTTATCGAACACGTGGCGGGCGTGAGAGAAAACCCTAAATTCTAGCATAAACAAGATGGGTAAAGGTCTAACAACAATCAATTGGCCATCAAGAGGCTAATTACAATCAAAACCCACAAACTTAATCGAACTAAGCATCTATAAGCAAATCAAAGCAAGAGTTAACAAACTAGAAAACAAAACAAGAAACATAAAATTAAAGAGGAAGAGAGGAGAGAAACTTGGCCATCAATTGCGAAATCCAAATCTTGCACAATGTATACAGTAATCTACTCTAAATTATGCACCCCCCTAATGGGGTTTTTGAAGCTACTCTAAACCCTAAAAATTGCTAAGGGATAAGTGCTCTCAAAAAGAAGGAAAAAGATCCCCAAAAACTGGCCGAAAATCATTTTAAATCGCGGAAGCTGACGCGGCGCACGGATGTGCCTTGTCGCACGGTCGATCGTGCTCCCAGGCACGGTCACACGCACGGTCGTGCGCCTGGCAGTGCGTGATCTCTGCCCACCAGGCACAGACGAGCTTCCCTGCGGAACGGTCGTGCGGTCCTCCAACCTACTTCCTTGGTTCCCGAGCCTTCATTAGACCTCTATTCTTCTGCAGAATCAGTCCTCAATGCCTTCCTTTCTACCAAAATCCGAAGATTTCTCCTGAAAGTAAGACAAACCACTTTATAAGCACAACTGAATCAAATGAAGTAAATTTGAAAAATTTCCCATCTAGATTTGATATAAAAATACTGAGAAATAGGGATCAATGGGAGCTAAAATGATGTAAAATAGGAGTTCATCACTCCCCCACACCCAGCTTTTTGCTCATCCTCGAGCAAAACGAAAATAAAAACTAATCTAGGAACCTAACTTACTGTCGTAGGAATTACGATTGTAGTTAGCGTATGCAACAAGCACTTTAAACCCCTTGGTTCCCCAACTAGACAAGTGAGGTCTCGTGAGAGTTTGTAGAAGATATACCCCCAAAATCTCAAAAAAGGAAAAAAAAATAAAAGAGAAACAAAAATCAAAAAAATAAAAATGACAAAACACAAAATATACTTCGAGGTAAACTGTACACAATTGAATCGACCCAATCACCCCACTAACTCAAGTATCGGTCTGCATTTCAAGACTGTTCATACCAGGGAATGACATCTAGACATCAAACATTTCACCCATGACGCATGACAACATTGAATCCATCCGAGTGTTTAGTGTGCAAGTGTATCATCATCCTAAGAGTTAGGCTTACCAGAATCGAATCAATCCACTTGACTGGCATCAACTACATTGTTAACTTATTGACATGAGAAGTAAGCATTCCCAGTGGTAGAATTGCCTCAAAGGGTAGTACCCAATAGCGCATGCCTCAAAGGTATACTTTTCATTCCCGACTCCCAAACTCTACTTCTTTTTTTTTTCATTCCCAGTAGTGCATGCCTCAAAGGGATATTTTCATATTTTCTTCTTTTTTTTTTCAAAAGTTCTTCATCCTTGTAATTTTGAAGTGAAGACAAAAGTAGTGATGCACAAATGCAAGTGGAAGAGTCAAACAATGGAAGACTAAGATCCTAAAATAATGATGATATATAAATCATGACTAGATTGTAAAATTACAATAGACAGTTAGGTTTAGAACCGAGGCCTAGAATGACAGGATTAGGATAAAAATCTATCATGCACATAATGCTTATATACCAGCTAATAGCCAGGATACCAGAGATCATGGCTGATCAAATAGTACAAAACTCCTTTATAGCCAAAAAGAAAAACTATACAAAAAGTGAAAAATTGAAAATTTTTCACAAAAATATGAACAAAAGGGTAAGTGGCCCCACCCCCACACCTAAATCTCACAATGTCTTCAGTGGGAGCTGAAAGGCATCACCAACCACAAAAAAACGCAAAACTCAAAATCAAACAAAACGCACATATACACAAGCTAACACACGCAACCAAAAACACGACCTCACCCGAATGACAATAAAACCACACATGTATACAAAATCAACACCACAAACAATAATATACACAAAAGCATCAATGCCACCAATAACAAAGCACAAAAGCACACAAAGGAGATCATAGCCCTCAATCGGCTTCACAACATCCAAATTTCACCTCAAAGTTGGTCTCTAACAAAAACACAACACTACTATCCCCAACTAAACACAACCTAATATCCACAACTAAACAAAAAGAAAAAGAAAGAAAATAAAAGAGGAGAAAAGAGAAGGGCTAGAACGATCATACCAGGTCGGGTACTAAATGTACCCCAATTATGCCTCTCTAAGATGGTGTTGTGGAGGCCTGAGGAGCATCAGCCACTCCTCATCATCGCTCAAGACTCACAGCGGCGACTCGGATGTCGTCAAAGCTCGTAAGAGCTTATCGAACACCTGAGCATGTAACTCAGATGAATGTAAATAACAGCACACAAACATGAATACATGCATAATAACAAGTGCCCTCCTAAACATATCAAATGCCTTGGAAAAATCGGAAGAGTAATCGAATGCACTAGTCAATGTGATTTTTCCAAGCATGTCCTCTAGGTATAGACTATAAGGCGTAAGGGAGGGGTCGTACCCCCTAAAGGTACCTGGGGACTTTGAACAATCAGCCTCATTCTCCTCAAGTATCACAGGAGAATCAATAAGTAACATATCACAACAATCAGAGGAAGGGGAGGGTGGTGAGCATGAAGAAGAAGCATAGAATGTATCAAGAGTGTTGGGGGATATATTATCAACAAAATTAGGATTAGCTGGCCCCGCAACCACAACATCCACACATGAAGTCCCTATGGGAGTTTCATAAAGATCATACTCCTCAATGAAAACATTGCCTAACTCATACCAAGTATCATCCTCATCAACACTAGCGCTAACACCAAAGGTCTCACTCAGCTCGAACTCCGTCGACTAAGCTAAAGGGAAAGGTATATCAACAAAGGTCATGATAATCGCAGTGTTATCCCTAGAGGTATTAGGAAAGGATGGATCAATTGTGAGTAAAGTAGTCAAGGGATGGTCGAGTACTTCCTCTAGTCTGGAGTCTAGAGGATGGAGAGACGCACCATCGTCACACTTATTGACATCAAGTCTAGGAGAACTAGAACTAAGGTCAGTCTCAGGTGATAGGTCATACTCCTGCATTTTATTAGCAAACTCAATTTGTTGCTCATTCATTGTCTCTATCATATTGCTAAGTCTAGCAAAGCCCTCATCAGAAATATAATAGAGACAAGAATTACTAGCTTGATCAGAACAATGACAAATTTCGCACATAGGAGGAGCATAATCAGGGATGCAAGAGGGTGGGATGTATAAATTAGTGCAACTAATCTCATATTCATAGGTATCCTAAGCCAACCAATCAAGAAAATCCCAAGCTTCATCAACATTTTTAGCACAAAAATCCCAATACTCTAAGAGAGTACGAGTCTCACAATTCACACCCTCATAAACTATATTCAAAATTTCCCACTTTTCCAAATGAAAATCGCAATGAGCAAGAAAAGCATGTAATCCATCATAATAATTGCAAAGCAATTCATGCTCATATTGAGGAAAGTGGGAAAAAGACATCTTTTTTTTTCAATTTTTAATTTTTTTTTTAAAAATAAAAGCCTAGTCTCGAATGCCCAAGTAAGCTCTAATATTGGAATGCACTAACTCTCCGACAACGGCGCCAAAACTTGTTAGGGAAGTTTTAATATTTATAAACTCCAAGTGTAAGGTGCATCATTGAGTACTCGGGGTGTCATCCATAGGGAGTTGAGTTTCCAAATACCAGAACTAACTGAAGCGTCTCAAGCTAGGCAAAACAAAAGGAGATAGAAAATAGAACTAAACTACTAAAACAATCAAAAGACTTCGGTTATGATTAAACCCGAGATAAACTAAATAATCAAGTCAAACTCTCACCTTCCCAAATTATGCTATTATCCAAGGATGATCGGTTGCGTCATTAAAGACCACCTAATCCCTCTCTCAAGGGTCTTAGGCTAGTCTAATTGTTCTAACCACCTATTTTCATGAGATTAGTTCAATTAAATTACAAGATTGGAAACCTTTGACCTAGCTAGCGACTGAAATTATTTTCATGTCCTAATCCCGACCATTCACTCTACCCATACTAGACAATCAACCTTACCTTTCAGCATAGGTTAATCGCCCCAAAATACGGATGAAAGCTCTTTCAAGCATTTCATCGAACACGTGCGCGGGCGTGAGAGAAAACCCTAAATTCTAGCATAAACAAGATGGGTAAAGGCCTAACAATAATCAATTGGCCATCAAGAGGCTAATTACAATCAAAACTCACAAACTTAATTGAAACTAAGCATCTATAAGCAAATCAAAACAAGAGTTAATAAACTAGAAAACAAAACAAGAAACATGAAATTAAAGAGGACGAGAGGAGAGAAACTTAGCCATCAATTGCAAAATCCAAATCTTGTACAATGTACGGTAATCTACTCTAAATTATTCACCCCCTAATGGGTTTTTTGAAGCTACTCTAAACCCTAAAAACTGCTAAGCGAGGAGTGCTCTCAAAAAGAAGGAAAAAGATCCCCAAAAACTGGCCGAAAATCAGTTTAAATTGCGGAAGCTGATGTGGAGCACAGTCGTGCCTCGAAGCACGACCGACCGTGCACCCAGGCACGGTCACAAGCACGACCGTGCGCCTAGATGTGCCTGGTGGCCATGCGTGGTCTCTACTAGGCATGGTCGTGCTTCCCTGTGGAACGTTCGTGCAGTCTTCGAACTTGCTTCCTCGATTCCCGAGCCTTCATTAGAATGCCTTCCATTCTACCAAAACCCGAAGATTTCTCCTGAAAGAATGACAAACCACTTTACAAGCACAATTGAATCAAATGAAGTAAATTTGACCATTTCTCATCTAGATTTGACATAAAAACAATGAGAAATAGGGATCACATGGGAGCTAAAATGATGTAAAATAGGAGTTCATCACCGAGAGTGCCAACCACCACCAGCATCTCCGCCCAGCAATAAACATCACCACCATGCTCCACCACTTGTGCGGTTGTACCGCCCAAACACACCACCCTTGGCTTAACCGCGACACAAAAAGATACCCTATTGTGGCTGGCTTCGCCGGCAAATATGGTGAACCCAAAACCCAAAAATTTGATCACATCATGCGAAATGATTTGATTTCAAGTTCTAGGTTTGCAATGCTATGGAAAGGTACCAAGCTTAAAGAGAGGAAAGATGGAGACCAGGGGAGAGATGCAAACATTAATGCTAATTTAAATATTTAAAAATTTCAATTGATTTTATTGAAGATTCTATTGAGATTCCATATTTATTGTAGCTTAATTGTCGCCCTAGGAGCGATGTTTAGCATTTGCCTAATCGAAATTCCTAAATTACCCACCCCTATTTCACCCATCCAAGAGGCCAAGAACCCAACCTTTCAATTTTTCATTTTCATTTCCCAAGTGCACGCCTAGCAATTAGCATTAATGTTTGCATCTCTCCCCTGGTCTCCATCTTCCCTCTCTTTAAGCTTGGTGCCTTTCCATAGCTTTGCAAACCAAGAACTTGAAATCAAGTCATTTCGCATGATGTGATCAAATTTTTGGGTTTTGGGTTCACCATATTTACCTGTGAAGCCGGGCACAACAGGGTATCTTTTTGTGTTGCAGTTAAGTCAAGGGTGGTGTGTTTGGGCAGCACAAACCGCACAAGTGGTGGAGCATGGTGGCAGTGTTTATTGTTGGGCGGAGATGATGGTGGACGTTGGCATTCTCAGGGAAACAAAGTGATCGCTAGGGTTGTTGTAATGGTGGTGAGGTGGTTGTAATGGGGCCTCAAAAAATTTTTTTGAGATAAATTCACAATTAGTATATGGAAAAATTTGGTATAACACATTAAATATATTAATTGCAATTATTTTAACGCTTTAAATTAATATCCACATTTGATTTAGATTCTTGTTGAATTAATATTGATACCATATTAATTGTCTCTTGTCTGTCGCCCCTGGGCGATGTTTATCAAGTAGAGTTTAAATTTTTAATTATTACATTTGATGATATGAAATAAATAAATAAAGTTGGATGATACCATTGTGAATGTTCTTTAGCAATCCCAAAAATTATCTTTTTTATTGTGGAAAACAAACCCAATCCCTATATTAACAAGTCTTACAAAATTTTGCAATTAATGTAGGGTTGTTCATTGTTCGGTCTGGATCGGGACCGAACTAATGATCAGGCTGGACCGGACCGGACCGTGCTTAATGGTAAACACAAAGCAACACAAAGCAAAAGCAAAGGTAAACAAGTGGCTAGAAAGTGTACCCAAAGGGCAGAATGTTGAAACCATTTCGAAGAGATCAAAGAGAATGGTAAAAGAGGGGCGGATAAGTGCAAGTACTGTGACATTATATATAAGGCCGACCCTAGTAAGAATGGAACAAAGAACTTGAAAAATCATTTTCCAAAGTGTCCTAAAAACCCAAACAATGAAAGCAAACATAGACAAAGTCAGTTGATTTTTGAAAAGGATCCAAACGATGAGGGAGAAGCTAGATTGAAGTCATGGGTATTGAATCCTCAAGAGGCACGGGAGTCTATAACCAAAATGATCATAATTGATGAATTGCCCTTTAGATTTGTTGAAAATGTGGGATTTAGACTAATGATGTCTGTTTGTTGTCCTTCACTCAATATGCCTTCACACATTACCATTGCAAGGGACATTTATCGAATATATGTCGACGAAAGGGTGAAGTTGAAAGAATATCTTTTGCATTCATGTCAAAGGGTGTGTGTGACCACAGACACATGGACTTCACTTAAAAGGATTAACTACATGGTTATAACTGCCCATTTTATTGATAATGATTTGAAATTGCATAAGAAAATATTAAATTTTTGTGCAATTTCTAGTAATAAAGGTGATGATATTGCTCTTGTGCTTGGAAAGTGTTTAGAAGATTGGGGTTTAGCACCTAAACTTTACACTATTACTGTTGGTAATGCTGGGAGTAATAGTATTGCTTGTAATGCCCTTATTAGTGTTTCATCGACATGGTCATTTTCTTTTCTCTAGTGGAGAATTCTTACATGTTAGATGTGTTGCTCATATACTTTATTTGGTTGTATGGGATGGGTTGAAGGTTGGAAAGTCAGTTAAGCATGTTCGAGCTGCTGTGAAGTTTATTAGGCAATCTCCTAGTAGGTTGCAAAGATTTCAAGAATGTGTAGTTGCAGAAAAAATTGAGTGCAAGGCTTCTTTGTCTCTTGATGTTCCCACTAGATGGAACTCCACTTATAAGATGCTTAGCACTGCTTTAATCTATGAGCATGCATTCACGAAGTATAACAAAAGAGACCCTTATTATAATGCGGAGTTGGCAAAGGATGATGATGCTCATAGACCTCTGAACTCTAATGATTGGAAACAAGTTAAACACTTGTTAGTTTTTTTTGGAGGTTTTTTATAATATTACTTTGCGTTTGTCTGGTACTTCATATGTGACATCCAACTTGCTTTTCTTTAAGATTGTGGTTATTCATGATATGTTAAATCAGTTGGAGCAAGTTGTTGAGACCATTGATGCTAATGATGAAGAAAGTGAAGAAATTGAGGAGATAGGATCTAGAGTTGCAAACTTTAAAGAAATGGCCAAGAGGATGAGAATGAGGATGAAATATGATAAGTATTATGGCACACCTGAGAAAATGAGCCCTTTGGTATATATGGCTCATATCTTTGATCCCAGGTACAAGTTGACGGGGCTTGAGGTTTCTCTTTGTGATTTGTTTGGTAAAGTACAAGGTAACGATATAGTTTTGAAAGTGAGAGAGAAATTAAAAGCTTTGTTTGATGAGTATTGGCAATTGTACAAACCATTGACTCCTCAAAATGGGCAAAGTAGCGAGGCACAATTTGAAGTTGAGAAGGGTAAAGCATCTAGTGCATCTGCCTTTTATGCACAACAATTAAGAAAGAAGTTAAAGGACTCAGATGGAGGAAGAGGAATCATCAAGGCCGAGTTGCAAAAGTATCTAAATGAAGGACTTGAAGAGGATGAAGTAGGGGATGATGTGTTGGAATGGTTGAAAATGCATGGTACTTGATATCTTGTGTTGCCCATATGGCTCGTGATGTATTAGCCGTGCCTGTTTCTACGGTCGCATCGAAGTCGACATTCAGTGCAGGAGGACGTACTCTTCATTCATTTAGAACTTCTTTAACTCCAAAGGCAATTGATTAATTAGTATATTTCTTTGTATCATATTTTAAATTTATAACCTTTTTTATCTTTTGCTAACTTATGAATTTTGTTCGGTTTGATTATAAAAGATGGTTCAAGCTCTCATATGTGCACAGGATTGGCTTAGGCCAAGCAGTAGATTAGTCATAGAGGACTACTTTGATGAATTCCGGGACTTGGATAAGGGTAATGTTCAATTTTTCATTTCTTTTTTAATTTGGTTTATGCACTTTATACGATTACGTACATGTTCTAACTTTTAATTTTTTGTTCTTTTTATTGTTTATTTTATATCTTGGTAAATTGAGTGTTAAGGATAATGTCATTGATGTGGGCGATACCTTGAACAATTAATATGGAGGTAATTTTCTTTTAATTGTGTTTATTTTACATTATACTACTATCTTAGTGTCTTTATTATTTTTCGTTGCTAAATTAATTGTTGGTTTGCATATACTAACTCGATTTTTAATTTATTTCATATACTACTTGAGTAATTAGTTGAACATTTGAGAGCGCGGCATATTCTTGCAAGGAACAAGTCCAAGACGATGGTTTCAAATATGGAATTGCATCGGCATTGATTTGAAGATTGAGTGACTTGATTGACTCACTTTGAGACTTTCAGTAAAGACTAAAGAATATTATGTTGAACTTTTAAAATTTTGGTCATATAATGTAATTAACTTTTAGGTTGAGTTGGTGATGTATTAAACTTTTTTACTTTGAAAGTTGCTCTAGATTTGTCATTTTTGTGTTTGGATGTATTCATGTATTGGTTTGGTAAATTAATAAGCTCATAAGATAATGTAAATTCAAGTCATCTAATCAAGGATATTTCATATTTGATTAGCAGTAATTCAGCCAATACAAGAATGAAACAGCAGCCAACAACCTATTAATATTGGAAGTAAATAGGGAATAAAATAGAAGGCGAAAATGAATTCGCTCCACAATCTGTCTAGTCCAGGTTCTGTCCGGTCCGGTCCAGTCCAGGACCGATAATAACCCGGTCCGGTCTTCGGTCTGCATACAGCTAGACCTGACAAAACTGACCTGAGACTCGAAACCCGAACCGAATGACCCGGACCCATACCCGACCCAACATCCGAAATATGCTCACCCGAAAGTGGACCCGAAATCCAAATTGACCCGACCCGAACCATACTTGACCGAAATTTTCAGCAAAGTTGCTTGTTTTGGCCTGACGAGCGTATTTCACCAAAAATTGGTTGATCCAAAATCGACCCGACCCAAACCGAAACGACCTGAAATGTCACTTAACCCGAACATGACCCGACCCGAACTTGACCCGACCTGTACCCGAACCGAATGACCAATTTGTCAGGTCTACATGCAGCATCTTGATCGGTCTTCAGTCTAGGCCGGTCCGGGACCTATGGACAGCCCTAGTCATTAATGGGCGTCGGGGGGCAAAATCGTAAACTCGTATGCAAATTCATTGCGGGCGGTGGGCTGCACCGTCCCTGTGGAGTCAGTATATTTCCTCTCTCGAGTCTCGAGTTTAAGTTTCCTCTCTCGAGTTTAGGGTTTCAGCTTCATCTTTCAGGCCCCGGTTGTCTGCATTTCTGAAGAGTATTTGTCTCGAAATCTCATATTTATTCATAGTTTCCTTGCTTTCCTATCTGCGTTCTCTTATTTCTTCGATGGTAGTTTGATTCTGGAGATCTGGAATTTTGCTCCGTTGATTATTGGATTTACGAATTACGCTATGTCTATGTGTTACGCGTTTCTTTTGTGGCAGTAATTTTAGGTTTTTAGCTTTTATGGATCTGATGATCTGGTCTTTGTTATGCTTCTGATGCATGTTCCCTTTCTGTGGTTACCTATGGTTTTCTAAAATGAAGACCGATCAAACTGTGAAAAAACAAATAGGTACAATCTCATGCGAATGCTGCAAATGCTCCCTCTAACGTTGGGCTATAATTTATTATAGGGTTGCTGAGATTTGAACTTGAGGCCTCCTGCTTAGGAAGACTTTGATGCCAACCATGTATAGGAATTAACTGAGGCAAAAGCTTAAACTAATGGATGACGGTCCATGAATGATTTTATACTCAAAGACTTTGCTGTACTATTTTCCAAGCTTTGCGCCAAATCTTTTAGTGCAATAGATGAGGGCCTTCTAACAATTTGTAATGGTTACCAGAACCCCAGGGCATCCCCTTTTCCAAATTTACTGAAGAAAGGTCTTGGAGTAAAATTCTTGAGAAGATGATTTCAAGAGCTGGAACATAGTATTTGGAAAGTGCTGGAATGACTTGGGTTTTGTTTTACAAGATATTCTGGGTGTGTTTGGTACAGAGAAAAATTCAGTTTCTTAGAAGATAATTTTCCAAGTTTGCTGTATTTGAGGGGTCATTTTCTAGAAAAATCGTTTCATCTTGGTAGAAAAAAATAGTTTTCTTTTGAAAATGGAATAAGCTGATTTTGTCAAATATTATGCCAGATACCGGAAGATGTTTGAAGAATATTATTTTTTGAAAAAACTCATTTTGCCCTAGAAAACTACTTTTCTCGCTACCAAACACACCCTCCTTAAATTTAAAAAGGGTGGGCTGTCTGTGGTCCTGAACGTTGAATTTATTCTATGCACACAGGAAATTATGTAGTATTTTTATTTTTCTTCAAATGTTGTGCAAGAACCAAGTTTTGGCAAATCCAATCATACTGCTGCTGGTACTACATTTGACTTTCGAGGCATAAAACTGGGTACCTGAACATGTGATTCTTGTTAATCAACATTGTATTTTGAAAAATGAGGGAAGGGGGAGTTAAGGAGTTATAAGTTGGTGGGTATCAAATATGTTTGGGGCTCATATCTCTGTGTTTTGTTTTTCTTTTTGCTCATCCAGTATTTTCCAGTATTATGTATGCAGTATTCCATGAGCATAGATTGCATAAGGTGACCTTAAAACACTGCTGGCTGCCTTTGTTGGAAGGAATTCATGGAATCTGCCGATTTCAAATTTCAGGAGAATGAGGCCAATATTCTGTGGGAACTTTGAGTTTGAAGCACGGTCATCTGATCTTGAGCGCCTCTTCAGACGATATGGGAGGGTTGAAAGAGTGGATATGAAATCAGGTAATTATGTGGACGAACTACTGGTTGAGCTGTCATTATTATAAGCAACACCTGCCCCTATGGATTTCTTTTTGGTTTTGAAAAAATCCCTCTTGGAAATAACCTCCATGCTTGTGGGGCTAGGTTGCTTGCGACAAGATCTCCGTAGGCGATGCCATGATGGGACTAAGATTGGGTGTTTGTTTCAATTGGTGTTTTCAAAAGAGTTCTTGCCCCCCCCCCCTTTTTTGCTTTTTGCTCCCTTTATAACTCTTCTTATAGGGCAATAGGCATTCTGAACTAATTTTGATCTTAGCTAATGATGTTGTCGTTAACAATTTCCACCTTAACATTTTATAAGGACCTGTGAAATTTCTAGAGTTCTGTGAAATTTTGAACCATCTAACAAAGTTCTGTGCATTTCCTTGTGTTCTTTCCCGTTCCTTTTTAGGCAATTGTAAGTTAACGTTCTTTTAATTTTATAATGGATTTGGTGATTCATGGCATCATGTGTGATTTAGAGGACTTAAGCTTGTATGTTTTGTGGAGATTAAAATTTACCTGGCCTCCTGCCAGTCCTGCTGTCTGAAATATCAGAAAATTACGTACATTTCACGCATAATACAAGTTTCTCCGACATATTATAGAAGCTGAAGCTTGAATGGTGGCTGCCCTAAATTTTATGGACACGAAAGTGCAGTGTTCCATGCTGCGAAAATAGTACTTATGGTGGAATAAGTGTTCTTGATGCTACATTTTGTTTTTCTTGTATATGTCTTTTTTTTTTTCTCGGCAATGAATTCAGCAATAGTGGTTGTATGATATACAGATTCTGGGAGGCACCGTTATGTGCCTGTCAACTCAAATTCTGAGTAATAAAGTTTGGCTCAAAACTCTACTATCCTGAAACAGTTGTTGCTAACATAGAACAATTTGATGGTTGAACATTATGTTAATAAGATGAATAGCATGCATCTTATGGCATTCTATGTGAGGCCAGTACTTCTCACTTCTAATATTCATGGTTTTGGGCAAATTGCTGCTTGAGGTGCCCGTTATGATTCAGTCGCGCAATACAGAGCAATCTATAAGTATGGCAGCTTGTCTGATAAGGATGTGAAAAAACATGGTTGCATGCGCCTATGCAATCTGCAGTGTGTGGCCTGGTACTTGATTTTAGCAGTCATGATGTTCAAGGTTCTTTCAAGAGGAAACTGAGGCTGATGTTGAGCTATAATGGCGTTTAAGATTCTCTAAAGAAAAGAGTGTTGTTTTTTAAAATAAAACGATAAGCCCCCGTACTCAATGATTTCTTTGGCGCAGGATTATCTTGGCATACTCATTATCTCTTTGGCTGATGGATGGGCCATTCCTTGTATTTCCAGCTTGTGAGGCGTTTCCTCTTCTTGTTCAAAGAAGAGCCCATCTGATCCATTCCGATGACTCTTCCATCTTACACTTGCACTGTTCCTTGCGACATTTGTCCCACCTCTAATCTGAGACACGTTCCATGGTACTTACCGTGCCGAGCTCACCGCAGACGCAACAGCATACATGAAGTCATTCCCCTTACCGGTTACCACTGACATACCTTGACATTCACTTTCCAAATTTGTCCTTGACATAATTAGTCCATGCCAGAAGGTCTGTTGCTGTATATGCACTTGGCTTTCTAGATTCAACTGGTGTATGCATTTTTTTCCTCACGAGTTATTCTTCCTCATTTGTTTCGGTAGTTCAGAGTGGATGGCAGGGAAATTATCAATCTGATGGTGGGGGTGTCTGAAGGAGTTTGTCATTTACTAAATTTAGCATTGCTTTGTGCTGTCTTGTTCTTAGTTTGCCTCTTTTCTGTTTCATTTTATCATAGGATTTGCATTCGTTTATATGGAGGATGAAAGGGATGCTGAATATGCAATTCGAGCACTAGATCGAACTGAATTTGGTAGAAAAGGAAGGAGGCTCCACGTTGAGTGGACAAAGGTAACATGCAAACATTTGCTGATATGCGCCCCTTTTCCCCCCTGGGTTTACTTTTGCTTCTTGCTGCTATTTCTTATGTCTCGATCTGTCCTTCAGCAAGAACAACGTGGCAGAAAGTCAGCAAGCTCCAGAAGATCTGCTAATCTCAAGCCTTCCAGGACCTTGTTTGTTATTAATTTTCCATACCATACCAAAGAAAGGGACTTGGAAAGGCATTTTGATCTGTATGGGAAAATCTTGAATGTGAGGATGAGGAGAAACTTTGCCTTTGTGCAATATGAATCCCTCGAGGATGCCACTAAAGCTCTGGATGCAACAAATATGAGGTTAGTTATGTCTTAAGATTTTTTGGCGCAATCCCTTCATGAGATTTTATGGATTAAGCTCAGGTCAATTTTTTAAAGATGCATGGATATTTCATTATTCACAATTTATGCTTTAGATGTTGCGGGGGTCTGAATTTACATTTGGGTGCTTTGTTGTGATTATATAATTTGTATAATGTAATGTGCAGCAAAATGTCAGATCGAGTCATATCAGTGGAATATGCTTCACGCGAAGATGATGACAGAAGAAATGGGTATAATCCAGATAGGAGAGGCCATGATCGGTCTCCTGATAGGAGGAGAAGATCACCAAGCCCTTACAGAAGAGAGAGGGCAAGTCCTGACTATGGAACTGGCTGTAGCCCTGCTGCCTACAGAAGAGACAGAGGGAGCCCGGTGTATGGCCATGGCTCAAGCCGTAGTCCTCGTAGCCGAAGCCCACATGGAGGAGGGAGAACTGGAAATGGTTATGGTCGTTGCCCGATTACAAGCCCAAGCCGAAGAGAAGAGGCTAGCCCAGGTCATCTGAATGGAGCCAGAAGCCCAAATGACACGCCTGATTTGAGAGGTAACCCTGCTGGTGCTACTGGAAGTCCTGCGGATGACATAAACAGAAGGTTGTGCACCTTATGATCAATTGGATTTTCTTCTGTCAAGTTATATATTTTGATTTTTATTCATGCTGTGCCTGAAAAATCTTGTCTTGTTCTGTAATGCAGTCATTCACCTTTGCCTCGGGAAAGATCACGATCTTAATCTCTGACGCTGTGGTGCTGTCGTGATGGGATCTGTTGCTGTAGCGGCTTTTGGGAAAACTGTGAAATGCTCATGGAAAATGTGATGAAAACCATACTTCTCTTGTAGTTGCTCTGCGGTACTTGTTAGTGCAAGGTCTACATTCAAATGCTATGTGGGTCAACAATGCTGGCAGCTTTGTACTCAAATGAGTTTAGTCTGATGTCTGGGTTGCTTCCTCATTCGAGTTTTAGTATTAGAGGCCTGGACTTGCATGTATTATTCTTTCTGCTTCTTTGTACCCTTTTTCTAATCGCACTGTTAAGTTTTTGTTTGGTTGGAAAGTAGTTGCCAAGCTTAGTCTCGGCAGAGATAAGCAAGTTACAGGAGTGTCCTCCGGAGCTCATGAATATCATATATGAATATCTTTGTATGGGTGTTTGACTAACAGCTTTTTGGGCAAGAACTGTTTACCATAGTTGAAAAACTAATTTGAGTGTTTAATAGATTAGTCTTCGGAAGAGGTGTTTGGATTCAAGTACTTAGTTTTAAGTTAAGTCTGTTAGTGTTTTGGTAATTATTTTTTTGTTTCACAACTGTTGTAAATGGTTAATTTTGCTGAGTGTGTTTTGTTCAAACAATTAACGTACATAGTTAATACAAATAGTTAATAATTAACATAATATACAAGGATTTAATAGTTTGCACAAGGTCTGTATTTGACAAACAACATGAGATTTACAGAAAATTTTCACAACGTATAAGAAGACTTTTTTTGCGGCCCAGAAAAGAAGAATAACTTTCACACAATATATGTTTCCTACTTTTCGGTGTTTTGGGGCGGCTTGATCGTGGCTACACTCAATATCTACGTCGACAAGTATCATAAATCTGTTTGAGGACTTTACTTTCACTAGCAAAGGAACAAGGAAATATAATGTAGAAAAAAGAGATTTACTTTCACAAAACAAATGAGATTTATTTTAAATTTTCATGGCATAAAAAATATTTTGTTTTGGTTTAAGAGAATAATTTTTAAACAACACGTGTTTCTACTCTCTGGTTTTTTTTTGGGTGGTTTGATCTTGACTATGCTCAAAGTCTACATATATCATAAATTTTTAAGTGGACTTCACTTCCACTAATAACGAGAAAAAGAAAAGGGTTCGGAAATTATCCAAAATGCATGCTCATTTGGAAATGTCATGGATAAAGCTTTTCCACCCGCATCTCCGTTGTACATTGAGAACAAGTGACATTTCAAGTGGCCAGAGTAGCAAGGAAAAAGCACACTAAAAATGATGCAAATGTTGAACATAGCAGTTACTGCTACCAAAGACAAAGGCATACTAGATACTCTAGTATAGGCCATCCAAATGGTCCACTTACCTACTAGCACGAGTCGCAACGACGCAAAAGGTCCCTAATCAGTAACACATCACACATGACTTGGTAAGCAATTAAAGTTTTCTAGTATGAAAGACCCCAGACATATTCCAACAATCAGTTATTTCATGCCTTCCAATTATATTTTCGGTTTCATTGCTTTAATATCAAACATAGTCTTAATTCTGACAACTGTGCAAAAAAAGTAGATGGAGAGCAACACCAGCATGGCCCTTGACAGGATGATTATCAGTCATAGAACCCACTGTATGATGCTGATGGATCTTCCTTCATGATCGAAGCTGACATACAACAGCCTGTCCTTCATGCTTCTGTATCTTTAATCCGACTAACTTACTCAACTCAAACAAGGGGACCCTAGTCTCCAATTGAGCGAATAATGGTAGAGGATATACGCAAAAATCTGGGAGTGGTCCAATAGGGAGACTTATGGTAAGCTAGATGAAATTTGTTGACAAATATATAGGGAGCCCATCGTGGCTCTTTGGTTAGTAGGGAGTCATTAATCAAGAGTATTGGCACAATAGAAAAGAAAGGACCATTATGCTTGTAAAGATTGGATGGACAAGCACAGTAGAAGGTTTAACCAAAGGTGACAACTCAACCAAGGCCACAAAAATCACAGCCTTGATACAGCTAGCCTTGAACCATCGGTGGTCAATTTTGCTTCCCAATTTCATTACAGTCTCAAAAGTTCCGACCATCCCACCAATTTTTGCCAAATTGAGTAAATGCATGGACCACCTCTGCCCTCTTTGGACGAAATTTTCTCATTGCTGTAGTTTTTTTTTTGGGGGGGGGGGGGGGAGGATGAAATTTACCACTTGACAATTGAAATGACGGCATATAATGGAGTCTTCTAGCATCATGCTCCAATCGATTAACTTTACCATATTTCTAGATTTAAAATCATAAAATTTTATCATTTTAAATCCAGAAATATGATCGACTAAAAAAAAAAAACCATCTAGAAATATGATAGAGCTAATCAATTGGAGTATGACATTGCAAAACTCCAACATCATGAAAGTTCTGCTTATTTTTTTGTTACCATATATGGTCTTTAATTTGTATGTTTATTTTAAATTATAACAAAACTGACCTCTTCAATTGTGAATTTTTTTTTCAATTCACCATATATAATACAGATTTATGTGATCTAAGCTATTCATATATATGTTAGCCATTTATGTGCACAAAGACCTTGTGAGGAATTTATGTTAGCCATTTATATAGTCTTTGTAGAGGCAAGTGTCTGCTTCTTCTCGATCTCTCTTTATAATTCTTTTCTTCTTTCTTGGTCTTCGTGATGATACTGAATCTCTATTATCTTGTCTAAGTTGTCTAATCTTCATAGCCAGTTCTAACGCCTTCAAGCTAGGTTCATTATTGAGTATAGTTTCCATCATCGGGAATCATCACTGGAAGACTCTAGTATGAAACTCAAGCCATCTGTTGATGATGATGATGAAGATGAAAATCACTCATTGTGTACTAGCTGTGCCATTCAACCCATGAAATTTAGAAGTATATATATAAACTTCTTAAAAATCTAAAGTTAATAACAATAACACTCAACCCATGAAATTTAAAATAAATATTTAATTCCACAACTTGTAGAGGTTCCATTACAACCTAACATTTCTTGAACCAAAAAAAAAAAAAAACCAACATAAGCATAACATAAGCATAACATTTCTTAAACGAAAAAAAAAAACCAATAATGTAAGCATGTTTAATCTAAACAAGTGCCAAGATCAGATGGGGACGATGTTTGGCCGTATTGGCTCCTAATTTCTTCCTGAATAGGGCCATATCGAGTCTGATCCTCAGGACACATCTCTGCAATGTTCATTTTTAGAATTTTGTCCTGATACTTCATCCCCTGCAGGCATTCATGTCGATTTCTTAGTTCAATAGCTTTCTGAGCTGCGTCTACCTTCCTTTCTTGTGCTAGGACATATTTTTCAAATATGGAGTTGTTTTTCACATTTGTTGTCCCTAATGTTGACAACTATCTTGTCACTACATCCAACACCAGATCCTGTACTTTCTCATTTGCCTTTCTCTTGACGGCTTTCCTTCCAATAGGACGGATGAGCCCCCCAACTTCTTCAGTTGATGTATCTTCGTTGGCTGGGGTTGCTGGGGTGCCAAGGGTGCTGGGGGTGCCGGGTTTGCTAGGGAGACGCTCTCAGAGTATGACCCAACCTCATTTATTCTTAGCCATTTGGAAGATGCTTTTGTCGATTGAACAGAGAAGGTCTCCCATTTAGGTTGATCCTTCAACAATGCCCACCAATGTATGAGATCAAAGGGTTTGCCCACCATACGGACATACAGATCTTGGGCATTTTGTATAACATTTTCCTTATTCTCCCCACTTGCCTTCTCCCGGTACTCCTGAGCCATACAAGCGCACCACTTGGATGCAGAAGAGCTGCTCGATTCCAACGGGCACCGAGAACCTTTCTCGTTCTCTTTGCAGCTCTATTGGGAGCGTGCTGGTTGCAGGCGTGGGCAACCTTAGTCCAAAATCCCGTTTTTATTTGATCCGCTCCGGTGATGGGGTTTGTGCTTTTGTTGATCCACAACTTCACCAAACGACGATCCTCTTCTAATGTCCACTAGGGGGCTAGGGTGGCACCCTTATTGTTGGTGGGGTTTTTAGTGGGTGCAGGTTGAGGTGGAGGAGTTGATGAAGTCGTACGAAGAGGTTCTGTCGGGTGATACAAATGGGGTATTGACCCGTAGCTAAGACTTGGGACTTAGGGGCTTTGTGGTGGGGCATTATGTTGTGGTGGATAATGATGGGAATAAAGTAGGGGGTATTATAGCGGGTATTGTTGGGAATAATATGAGGGGTGTTGTGGTGGTCGGTAATATTGCCAATTTGCGAGGTGAGGGGAAAGGTTTGAGCTATTCCCAAATTCTCGTTGTGAATCTTTAGCGGTTAGTAAGTGCAAGAACGATAGATTGTCATTATGATCCATTTTATGTTCACACCTACATGTATTGAATAATTTTAATTTTAAATTTTAATTTGTGAAATTCATATAAAGTTCAAGTTATACACAAATTCTAACATGTTTTTAAACAAAACATGTAAATTTTCCATAAAAACATCTTTGTAATCATCTTTCCATCAATTACAATGTAAAAACTTCTAACATCTTTTTAAATTAAACATGCCAACTTTCATTTAAACATGTCAAAAATGTTAACGAACATAAACATATCAAAAAAATTACATAGACTTACACTGACCATCTTCTTCCAATTAAACATGTAAATAAATTACAAACATAAACGTCTAACATCTTCTTTTTATTAAATACGTAAACTTTCAATTAAACATGCCAACGTACTTTCAATTAAACATGTCAAAAAAGTTAAGGAACATAAACATGTAATATCTTTTTTTTAATTACACATGTCAACTTCAAATTAAACATGTCAAAAATGTTATAAACTTAAAATCTTTTAACATCTTTGTAAATTAAACATGCAATTTTTCAATAAACATGTAAAAAAAATTACAAACATAAACTTTCAATTAAACATGCCAACTTTCAATTAAACATGTCAAAAAAGTTAAGGAACATAAACATGTAACATCTTTTTTTTAATTACACATGTCAACTTCCACTTAAATAAACATGTCAAAAATATTGTAAACTTAAAATATTCTAAATCTTTGTAAATTAAACATGCAATTTTTCAATAAAAACATGTAAAAAAATTACAAAAATAAACTTATACCAACCATCTTCTTCCAATTAAACTTCTAAATAAATTACAAACATAAACTTCTAACATCTTCTTTTTATTAAACATGTTAACTTTCAATAAAACATGTCCAAAAATTATACACTTAAATTTTTAACATCTTCTTCTAATTAAAATTTTCAATTTTCAATTAAAAATGGAATAAAATTATAAACATACACAATTTTCAATTAAAAATGTAACAAAATTATAAATATACACTTCTAGCATTCTTGTCATAATTAAACATGTAAAATTCTCAACTAAACATGTAAAACAATTACAAACATAAACTTGTGACATCTTCTTTAATTCGAACATAAATTTCTAACATAAAATCAACATTTAAATTACAACATAATTTAAGAATAACTTACAAATTACTTCACTTCACTTCTACATCGAATCTTCAAATAACCCTCTCAAAATTTATCTACAACCAAAATCATAAATAACACTAATTATTGCAAATACATAATTCATATTTTAAAATAAATTGGACATACCAAATTAATTAAGTAATTCAATTTAAATAACTTACATTCCAAAATCCTTCAATTTTCTTCACTTCAATTCCCACAATCTTTATCACAACTCAAAAAATTTTGGAGGATATGATTTTAATTTGAGTAGTGATGAACTCCAAAATAATGGGGGTATTTATAGAAAATTTTTCAACAAAAAAAAAAATACAAATATACCCGTTGGGGCCAATGAATACATTGCAATGGTACAATGCAACGACTACTTCTAGTTTTTTTTTTTAACAAGAGGATGAAACGCATCACTCTGCGTTATCAAGCCCATCAAAACGCAGCGTTTAGTGCACAAAACGACCAAAAACAAAATACACGTGGGGTAGACCGCGTACGCGGTCCCCCACGCGTGTTAGTGCAGCTTGCACGCTGCATACAACACCAAACAGAGGCACGCGGGCCCCTTTCCTGACACGCTTGTCACCCAGTTGGAGATGCTTTTACAAGTAGGATACTCAACCACCTTAAATAAATAGAAGCACGATGATAACTCATTGCCATAATCATGAAGTGATCTCCTTGATGTGAAATTTGCCCCTAAAATTGCAATTGTATTCAAAAAAAAATAAAATCAATTGTAATAATGGGCTGAGAATTGAATTTGGGTGGTGACTAATAGAATCGACTGTAAAAATTGTGATTTTCATAGAGAGAAGTTTACAAGATGTATTATTAATGGTAAGTGGGTTAAATTCATTATGGTCTCTGAGAAAGGTCTTTATTAAATTTTAAACAAAGAATACTACGAGGTTCTTCTGCTATAGTATAAAAAAAGGGTTGATAATGACACAATTAATTTTACCGATCAAAGTAATTAAAGCACCTTTAGCATAACAGTTATCAAATCCTCTTGAGTACTTTATCATTAACATCTTAGTTTGAGTATTAATAAGATACACAATTTTTTTTAATTTTTGTACGTAGGGGAATTCATATGAGGCCAACTTACTTCATCACTTTGTGAGCGAGATTTCCGTTGGATGTAAATTGATTTGTACGCGTGTTTAACACTTGACAGTCCACAGGGTCATCAATACCTTTTTTTTGGGAGGGGGTGCTGAGGAGTGCGTCAAAAGCTTACCGAGCATCGACCTTTTCCTTGATCCGTAGTAAAAGACGTAATTTCATTTCTGGATGCTGGTGTCATTTTGATTGTTCTTTTTTTTTTTGGGGAATTTCATTCATGAAAAACCATCACCAATACAAATAGATCTATTAATTCAGGAGGACAAGCATAATAAGGTTCGGGTGTATCAGCATTTTGTGACTCTGATTGGGGCATATGTCCCATTACCAGATGCTCATTGACTGGATATTTGGTTACTTTTGGGGGTTCCCCTATTTCATGAAAAACTAAGAAGCAAATGACTGTGTCCCGGTCCTCCTCTGAAGCTGAGTGCAGATCTATGGCATCCGTAACTAGTGAGTTGGTTTGGTTAAAAACTCTCCTTGCCTCTCTAGGTGTGTTTCATACACACGCTATGCACTTGTTTTGTGATAACCAGGCCGCCCTACACATTGCCAAGAATCCGGTTTTCCATGAACTCACCAAACATATTGAGATTGACTTCCATTTTGTTCGTGAACGATATCATTCGGATGATTTTGAATCTCTTTCATGTTCCCTCTAAATATCAGCCGGCCAACACATTCACCAAGGCACTAGGGAAGCGTCAGTTCCAGTACCTATGGAGCAAGTTGGGCACGGTTAACTTACATGCACCAACTTGAGAGGGAGTGATAGGAAACAATATTATTGTAATATTATTATGATATTATTTGTAATATCTTTTCCTTAAGTTTAGGCTCTTGTTGGGCAAGCTACGGTAACTTAGGCCTGTA
>JACYFF010019584.1:100276940-100382179 GCA_017589665.1 Selenicereus undatus
ATATATATATATATATATATATATATATATATATATATATATATATATAACAGTGACAATATTCAAGGTTCCCAAAAAAAATGTGAAGTGATATTTCAAGACTCTTCTAGTAATAATTGCGAAAAAAAAATGGAAAGATAAATTATGTGAGAGTGACATTTGACAATTGGAGAAAAGAGTTTATTTTGCTTTAATATATTTATATTTGTATAGATGGGGGATTTTTTTCTTTTCCAAAGTAAGATGGGGCATTTCTCACTTATAAAAAGTTTGATAATTCTAATATTGTACACTAATTTTATTAATACACCAAAATTTAACTAAAATAAATATTATAATTGAGGGAGGAAAAATAGAAAGAAAATACCTATGGAACTGTTAGCATATATGTAGTATTAAAATTACAAAACTACTCTCCAAAATTGACATTCTGGTTAAAATTAAGATCTTAAATATATGAGTATAATTTTTGTTTTTTGCTTAATATTATAATATAATTATATTAAATTCTAATGTCTTTCTGTGACTACATTAACTTAAACAAATACATAAGTATACAAATAAATAAATAAGACTGAACTAAAGTAAAATTATAAAGATGAGATAGATTACACAAATCCAATCCAGTTGATTCAATTTCATCGTGTTAATCCTAAATTAAAATATCCCAAAAATAATCCCAATTCCCAAGCAAATTGGCAGTCAAGCAAATGAGAAATTAATCACGAAATCCTACTCGCCAACGCTGGGCAGTGGCCACGAGGAGGACTATACCTTAAGAGCAGTAGCAGCACCGGGCCCGTGTGGGATAAGTGGGCCCATGTGTCTCCATGTATGGCAGACTTTACTTGGCAGCCTGTGTGAATTGCGTGGGAAACGGGGAGGAGAACGCACTGGCGATTCTCCCCGCATGCCACTTTTAGTTTTGTCATTTTGTGATTTTTTCAATTAATTTTGTTTTTTAAATGTCTAAATATTTTTTAGGTAGTTAAAAAAAATAATTATGTGTTATAAAGTAGATCCAAAATAAAATATTTAATTCATTTGTCCTGAAATGAGTTCCATTGGTTGGAGAAGTGAAAGAATATAAGTTTTAAAATTGTAAAATTTTTACTGGCGTGGCAAATCAGAATTCGAAACTCTAACTGAGAATGCTCTAAGAATACTTTTCAGAAAGATCAGTATTCATCAACACGTTTTTTTTTTCTTTTTTTTTTGTGGGTTGAAGAAATTGTTGGAAGAAGGGCGACAGTGGGAACAAAAAAGGTAGCGGCGTCTTGAAGGGAGACAGAAGTTGAGCGCCGCACGGAAGCAACGGTATTGAGCGGCTACAGTGCACGAGTACATAGGCAGGAACCACGAATGCAACTAAGTCACGTCACATCAGTTATGAACATGAAAGTAACGCATACATTCCGTGTCAAATTTCGGCTTCTTTA
Organism: Selenicereus undatus; assembly: GCA_017589665.1. Taxonomy (NCBI): domain Eukaryota; kingdom Viridiplantae; phylum Streptophyta; class Magnoliopsida; order Caryophyllales; family Cactaceae; genus Selenicereus; species Selenicereus undatus. The sequence goes on from JACYFF010019584.1 coordinate 100,278,380, forward strand.
ACTTTTTAACTTTGTGAAAAATTCTTGTTTGGCAACTGCCGACGTCATTATCTTCTAATTTCTCGCTCTTCAATTGCATTCCCACCCTCATCCTTTCATCGACCTGTAGTAGATTGACTTGTGTGATATACTCAAGTCATCAAATCAATGACAGTCTGGAATGTTATATCACGCAGCAATTCACTCTCTATTTTGCTTTTGTATAATGGTATCATATATATATGTCACATTAAAAGGAGGCTATTTATGATATAATGTTTACTTTTATTAAAAAAGAATAATTGCTGGATAGAAATTTCTGTTCATTGTTTTGGAGTTTTTTTATTTGTCTGATTATCAATATTATACGCATTTTATTATCTTGCGTAAAGAATTTGGTGACGTGAGTATTTCCCCCATCAGTTTTTAAAAGAGAATTAACTAATAATCGTTCTACGATTCTTTTTTAAAAAACAAAAGTAGTCAGTGATTTATTTAGTTTTTCTATTAAGTCACCTTTATATGAATTATTAACAGCTTTATAATTATGAAAAATTACTCTCAAAATACTCATCTCACGATATTAAATAAAACAACTTCAATTAGGTGTGTGCAAACAAATCTAAAATTGAAAACCGAATCAAAAAACTGAAAAAATCGAATCGAACAATCGGCTAACCGAACAAAATTTTATTATTTGTGAACGGTTAACTGGTAAGCGAACCGAAAAATCAGTTAACCAAAATTTTCGGTTTGGTTGTGGTTCAGGTTTTGGACGAACCGAATTTTTCGGTTAACCGAAAACAGTTAACTGAAATTTTCAGTTCGATTATAGTTCGGAATTTTTTTGAATCGAAAAACCAGTTAACCGATTTTCGGTTAACTGAAACTCCGGTTAACCGGTTTTGCACACCCCTAACTTCAATTCATGCGACGCTTAGCTTACTAATATTCTTCTATGTTGTAATTTTATTGTCATTATCCTCATGAAAAGTTCCTTGGGCATGTTTGCTTAAATCTAATGTCTATCACTTTGGTAATGTGCCCAACTTTAGCGAAAATCCATTTGTAACACCCCGATGTGTTTGTCTCACTATTTGTTTACTCTTTAATTAAACCCTTAATTAAAACTGATAAACCTGATGATTGGGGTGTTACCGCCATCCAGAAGGACAATGCTTTAAGCATGTGCACTAGATATAATATAGGTAAGCGTAGATCACAATCATGCACATTAAGACATTATCAAACCATATACAAACAACAGCTAACCACCATAAGGTTTATATAGCACAATAGAGCAATTCTCTATAAAGTTTACAACTTCATTAACAGAAGATCTCCAAGTACAGTTCTCAATTCTTGAACTAACATCATTACCTATCCATCTATATTTCCTTGCTCATCTACTTTCTTTAGCTAGTTTGCTAGCATGAGAGTGATTCACTGAGCATTTGCTTAAAACAAAACATGACAAACATTTTGAACTGAGTTGAAGCCCAGTATATGCATTCTTATATTGTTAAATTATCATTGAAAAATTGGTTGGGCGTTTGCTTTGCAATTCATTTTACTTTAAAACAGCGAACGAAATGAATGCAAAACCTTATTAGAAGTTAATAACTGATAGTGAACCTCTTGTAACTGTTACGATCTATAGATAGGTGTGCACCTGTCAAACCAAACGGAGGACTTGACCTGACGCCGCGTGGGTACTTGGTGGGTGAATGCCATATAAATGATAAATGACGGGGTCACTAATTAGGTGATGAATCACCGAGTAAATCGATTCATTGATATGCTTGCAAAGACATTGTAACTTTGGTAAATATATTCTGATTTCTAAAGATACAGGCAATGGAAGTACCCGGGGTGTTTAAAATGCAATCTCACTTGATAATATTTATGCATAATGAGGAACAATAGACTAGGTCTCGATTCTGCTTAAGAAATGTAATGATAGGTATATGTAGTTAGTAAATAACACTCACTTTCATAATTTATGACTTTAATAGAAATTGATTAATTAAATGACATGTATTGCTAGTGTTAAATGTGGAGCTCAAATGTTCATAGTGGAAAAAGAGGGGTGTTGGGGAACCTAGAGTTAAGTGGTGGAATCCTACTAAGGAGAATGCTATGAAGTTAGTAGAGAGGATTGCTGAATAAGGAGCTTGGAGGTAGGTGGAGGATGTAAATACAATGTGGAAGGCAATGACATAATGTATTAAAAGGTCTACTAAAGAAATCCTAGGTGCATATAGAAGATGTGGCAACAAAATGAATGGAGCCTGGTGGTGGAATAAGGAGGTAAAGGAGAAAGTCAATAAGAAAAAAGAGGCATGCGCTGCTTTTATGAACAGTGGAATAGATGAAGAAAAAGGGATTAGTAGATTCATATATAAGGCAGCAAAAAAGGTAGCCAAGAAAGTTGTTGCTGTAGAGAGCATGACTTATGAGAGTTTACATCAAAAATTGGAGACCAAGGAAGGTGAGAAGGAAGTCTTTAAACTGGCAAAAGTCTAGGGAAAGAAGAACAAGGGATTTGGGTGTTGTGAGGTGCATCAAGACGAAAATGGTAAGGTGCTATTTGAAGATGCAGAAATCAAGGAAAGATGACAAATGTACTTTTCCAAACTCCTCAATGGTGAAGGGATGAAAGACTTTCAAAGTAGGAAAAGAAAGAGTAGTGAAAGTCAACTTGATCCTCGATTATGTGAACCTATTAGCAATAACGGGATTAAAGATTCCTTAGGGAAGATGACCAATGGGAAGGTAGATGGACCAGATCAAATATCGGTGGAAGTGTGAAAGTGTTTGGGTAAAGAAGGATTGAAGTGGTTAGTCGGGCTTTTCAATGCTATTTTTACGGCTTTTAAGATGCACAAAAAATGGAGGTTTAGTACAGACATCTCATTGTACAAGAATAAATGCAATATTTAGGATTATAATAATTATAGAGGTATAAAGTTGCTCAGTCACACTATGAAGTTATGCGAGATGGTAATTGAGAGAAGGTCGCGGAAGGATATTTAGACATCAGAGAACCAATTTAGTTTTATGCCTGTAAGGTCGACTACAGAGGCCATTACCTCCTTAAAAGGCTGATGGAATTGTATAGAGATAGAAAGGTAGATCTTCATATGGTGTTCATGATAGAATTTCGCATGAAGTGTTATGGAGATTCTTGGAAAAGAAAGGAGTGTCACCTGTGTATCTTTGAGTTATTACGAATATGTACAAGGGAGGTAGGATGAGTGTTAGGATGCCAAGACGGGTTACCAATGACTTCTAGGTTGGTATGGGCTTGCATCAGGGTTTTGGTTTAAGCCATTTTCTTTTTATTCTAGTTATGGATGAACTTATAAAAGGGATTCAAGATAAGTTACCATAGTGTATGTTATTCGCAGATGACATTGTTCTTATTAATGAGACCAGAGAGGGAGTTAATGGCAACTTGGAGCGATGGAGACATACACGGGAATCTAGAGACTTTAGAATAAGTAGATTGAAAACTGAATACCTACATTGTTGTTTCAGTGGAAAGAAAATTGTGCGGGTAGACGCCACCATTGATGGAATGACGATACCAAAGGTCGAGAAGTTTAAATATCTAGGTTCGATCATTCAACAGAAAGGAGATATTGACGAATATATTAAGCATCGTATAAAAGTGGGTTAGCAAAAATGGAAGTGCGCTTCAGGTGTGTTGTGTAATAAGAGGATGCCTATAGGGTTAAAAGACAAAACTTATCATATGGTAGTTAAACCTGCTGTGTTGTATGGATTTGAGTGTTGGTCTATAAAAAAGACAGAAGTTCAAAGGTTAATGATAGCAGAGATGAGTATGATTAGATAGATGTGTGGTTATACGAGAATGAATAGAATTAGTTACGGAGTAATTAGAGGCTTAGTTAAAGTGGCTACCATCGAAGATAAGATGAGAGAAACAAGGCTCAGATGGTTTGGCCATGTGAAAAGAAGGAATGTGGACGCTCCAATGAAGAGAAGTGAGAGGATTAACATCCCCGAAGGTAAAAAGGGAGGGGACTACCAAAGAAGAGTTTGGAAGAAGTGATTACAGAGAACTTAAAAGTTGTAGGGTTGACAGAGGACATGGTTCATGATAGGAGACTATGGCGAGATAAGATTAAGATCTTAGATCGCAGAGAACTAGCCTCGTACGTGTCTCTCGGTTGTAGTAGGGTAGATTTGGTTGTGGTTTTTTCGTATATCGTGTTTGTATGTACGTAGTACATGGATCTGGGAAGAGACATTATTAGCGTACCTCTATTTGTTAAAGTATAGTACCTTCCTCTGCTATGTTGTACTTATGTTTTTACAGTTACTGCCACCTACATTTATTAGTACTTCTTAGTTCATTTCCTGCTGCTTATCATTAATTTTCTCCATAAAATGTTTTCACAAAACCTTTCTTCAGTAAAATATTTTCACAAAATCTTATTTTGTGGCTCTCTTGGAATCAACCTTTCTACGGACAGAGATGTCGGTAGAGGTAAAGTTGTCTACATCTGAATCTCTCCAGGTCCCATGGAAGCGGGACTTATACGGGTCAGTATTGTTATTGTTGTCGTTGTTGATTAATTAAATGACATTCGTAACTCAACATTTCAATATAAGATAGATTACACTAAGATGATTTACAAACTAAACAAATTAAGGTAATTTAACTCAAGGTAAAATAAATTGGAGCAAAATAGACCAAAATAAAATAATTGAGTCATAATAAAAAGACTTTAATGGTTATAAATAGAATATGGGTTTTGGCTATTTCTGAGATGAATAACAATGGTTTAAAGCCAAAAGGGGTATAATTGGGTTTGAAATTGCTTTGATCATATTGACTTGGCACAACAAGAATTGTTCTTGATTCATTACTTTCGCCACTTCTCCAATTTCATTCACATGTCTATTTAACTCAATTTTCCAACCCAGTTGAGTTTTTAATTATAATCAAAGTTGTTAAACTCACTGAATTCTGTATTTTCTTTGCAATATCCACAATGATTGAATTATTGAGGAACTTTTGATTAAGCTCCCAAAATTCTAGTTCATGGTCTCGCGATATTTATTACTGCTGCAAGGTTGACCTTAGAAAAATTGTATTTTTCATCCCAAACCTCGAATTGAGACTTAAAACCCAAATATGAAAAGCCGAGGAAGTCTCACAACACTTTCATTCGCAGTACAAAACACAACTTCCACAATACGGCTTCTAAAATTGAACTTAAACAAAATCGTGCATAGCCCCAGTTGCGCAATCTTCATAAATTGCCCATAGCTTTTTCCACAAAACTTGGAATGAAGTGATTCGAGAGACACTTGAAAAATAACTCATTGACCTACCTATCCACTAGAAATCACCATTTTTCAATACACCAATAAATATCAGTTTATTTCCAAAATGCCTTTGTTTTTTGTTCTGTTTGCTGCCCTATATGGTTTTTTTCCCTCAACATAATCACTCAAATTGTTCTCATAAATTCATTTACTTGCACAAATAAACCAAGCAAACCTATTTTGGTTACTTATAGGGTTTTCCATAAACCACTAATTTTCAAAACTAAATCATCGTACACAATATCGTATTCGCTCCTAATGATAAAGATTACAAAACTAAATCAAAATAATTCAGAGTTCATCATTTTCAACATTAAGCTTGCATGATCATGCTTGCTCCCAATTCTTACATGCTTCTAAACTCATCCACACATAATAAAATATCAAACTAACACTTGTTTATATCAAGATAACATGATCCATAAACAAATCCAACATAAAAATCCAAAATTAAACAACATTAGCTTGAAGGAGAGATATGTAGGTGGTGTTTGGGGGTAGTGGGTGTTGGGGGTGGTGGCGACAACCTTGGACTGAGGGCAGGTTGGTAGAAACAACCCCAAACAATAGCAAAATAGCAGCAAAACAAGGAAGCTGACTGTAGGAGAGAGAGGAAGAAGAGGAGGAAAATTTGTGTTTTGCTTGCTTGAAGATTTTTTTTTTTTTTGATTTACTAGATACTTGGTTGATATTTAAGCACTCAAAAGTAATTTTTGCTAATCATAATTAGGCATATATATTGATAATTAGATAACTCAACCATACCAATTTGTTGGGCCTCAAATTCGGCCCAAATGAATTGCGCTCAGGGAAAAAATAACACTTCATTGCTATCAAGTTTTTGCATAGCTAAAAATTAAATTTTTGTGATGGTACCAAAAATAATTTAATCTCTTAGACCATATCTATCAGGGCCTATTATTGATTCACGTGCAATTTTGTGATAATTAAAACCCGAATTGCAAAGTGGTGGCCTAAATAAAATTTTCCAAATTGAAATGATTAAATGCAATAAATAGACGCGGAAAGTTAATAGCATCACTTAATTAAATAAATAATATGATATAGAGTCGGACTATTACACTATCATTGCATGTTGTTTGGACTAACAAATACAATAGTGCTAACAGTGGCGATTACCGCACATAGAAAAAAGAAAATAGTTTCTAACATGTTATTTTAAAGAAGCTATGCTAAACGCACATTACTTTTAGAAAATTACCTGAATTTTTGCATATCATCCCTTTTTTTTTGAATTTGCTAAAGTGCTATTCTGGGTAGACTTGTTCGGGGTGCGGCCGAAAGTTTTCTCTGTTAGTGATTATAACAGTTTCTGGCAATGGAGGATGATGTAGCGGCATCCTATCAAAGACTAAATCTAATAGCTGCTGAGGATAAGATCATAGACTTTGGCCTTGAAGCGAGGGAAGACATTAATGCCCAAGTCAGCCTACGTTTGATACGGAAACTAAACAAAGACTTTGTGTTATATGAGGGGCCTTACGCCTTTAATGGTCATGTTTCTCTCTTTAAAGAACTGGATGCAAGGGAGCAACGTTCCAAGATTGATTTCACATGCTAGATTTTGGATCAAGATTTATGACTTGCCGATGAACATTGGAAATATTAAGTTTGTTAAACACTTGGGCAACGAGAGAGGCAAGTTTGTTAAAGTTGATCAAACTGACTTACTCATCCCATTCAAAGCCCTCAAAATCAAAGTTGATTACGACCTAGACAAACCCCAGGGGCGGGGGGGACTTACGCTATAGATGAAGAATGTCCCAACCTGTTCAAAGTGAAATACATCAAACCTCTTGACTTTTGTTATGCTTGCGGTCTCTTGGGTGATGACTACAGGCATTGTGAGCTCTATAATCCTAATACACCAAAAATTGAGCTTCCACATGGTTCCTGTATTACAGTTTACCTTGTGAAGAAAAAAACAAAGAAAATGAGAAGGATATCCTTCAAGAGTGACAAAGGCTCCTACAGCTAGGGGTTCCAGTAGCGGCACCATAGCCAAAATAAAACTTAACTTTGATAAATCTACCTTTGCCGCGATGAACATTGACCTTGAGTCTATTAAGACCAATGTTGAGATGCTTAAGCATACGAAAGTTGGACAGAAAGATGAACAGATGAAGGGCAAGCACAACGGGATAAGATCCGAATTGTTGACAACCCAACATTCAAATCTACTCCCCATAAGCAAGCGGCAGAGGCTATCTCATAGCCCTACTGAGACAAATGAGTCTCCTATGTTATTACTGTCGGGGCCTTGGAAAACCCTAAGCAGTCAACAACCTCTGTCGAATCTTTGGAGGTTGTAAAATCAGTTTGGTTTTCTTCTCTGAAACAAGCTGCGTAGTGCAGAAATGGAGAATTTAATTAATCAATTAGAGGACTTCGCTGATGCTTATGTTGAATGCCGAGGCCAATCTAGAGGCTTAACCATGTTGTGAAGGAAAAATATTGACATTAATGTGCTCTCGTCCTCCTTCAATCGCATTGACATTACAATAAACTGGGGGCAGGTGGATGTGAAGTGGAAATCTATGGGTATTTACGGCTTTCCGGAGTCTCATAAGAAACTGAAGACATGTGACTTAAACATGGAGCTCAAACGTTACCATGGTTGATGGGTGGAGACCTAAACGATGAAATCCTGCACAATTTTGAAAAGCAAGGTAGCCTCATGAAGCCCCAAACAATGCTCGATGCATTAAGGACATTCTTGATGCTTGTGTGCTATATGAGCTGGGTCTTTTTGGCCACAAGTTCACTTGGTGGAACTGCTAAGAGGAAGATCACTTTGTAGAAGAATGGCTACACAGATTTTGTGTGGATTCATTTGGAGCTCTGTCTTCCCATATCCCAAAGGCACTCATATTAATGAAGATTTTTCGGATAATCTACTTATAATCGTCAACATCTTTGAAAGCCATCACCAACGAAGGAAAGCTAAAACACATCGGTTTGAAATTTTTTTGGCTCTTTCAGATGATTACAAGACTACTATTAGAAATGCTTGGCAACAAGGCTTCGAGTCAAGCCCAGCTTCACGTTGCATGGCTAAGATGAAATGATGCATAAGGGATTTGCTTGATTAGAGCTCTAACACTTTTGGTAATATCTAGCTGGAAATAAAAATATGTTAAGATCTACTTAAGTCCACCTTGGATACTTGTGCCAGGAAACATATTTTTAATCAAGTCAGTGATTTAAGGAAAAAAGAAAAAGTTGTATGGTGGAAACAATGCTGAGCCTACTTCATGAAGTTTGGTGACCGGAATTCAGAGTGGTCCACAAAAAAGAGAGCATTCGAGAAAGTGTGAATCATATTGTTGAGATGAGAAAAGCGAATAGAAATTTCTATTCGGATTCAAAAGACCAAGAGCAAATCGTTACTAATTATTTTGGAGCACACTGTTTTCTTCTGATGGGCCCAACAATATGGAGCAGGTGATTTCCAAATTTAGCGAATGGTAACCATGTACGTGAATGAGCAGCTTTGTAAATCTTATGTGACCGCGGAAGTGCTTACCACCCTGTAGCAACTGACCCTAGAAAATCTCCTGGGCCGAATGGTCTAAACCCCTACTTTTATTAGAAATTTTAGCCTGTTATTACGGCTGATGTCCCATCGACTGTTCTTAATAGAGGTAACCTTCCTTCGTCACTTAATCACACTCACATTGTTTTGATTCCTAAAATACATAATCCTATTAAGATTGGTGGCTTTTGTATGCTAAGCCATTGCAATATAGTTCACAAACTCATTACTAAGGTTGTCGTTAATAGACTCAAAGCTTGTTTCCTTTCCATCGTCACTCAAACTGCAAGCGCTTTCATTCTAGGGCGTATGATCATTGATAACATTCTCATTGACTTTCAGATATTCCATGATGTGAATGTATGTCATAGAGCTAACAGAGAAATGACACTCAAGCTTGATATGGTTAAGGCCTTTGATAGAGTTGCATGGCCTATTCTTCGTACTATCATGCTTAAATTGGGTTTTCAGGCTGATGTGTTAAATCTGCAACATTTTCTTTTGTTATTAACGGTAAACCTGAGGTCTTTATTAAACCTAGCAGAGCCATGAAGCAAAGAGATCCTATTTCCCTATATCTATTTCTATTTTGTGTCGAAGCTCTCTCTTAGTTGGTTCACGTTACAGCTGCGAATAACGCTCTTCGTGGTTGCATTGTTAGCCGTGAAGCATATTCAGTGTCTCACCTCCTTTTTCCAGATGACTCCAGTATCTTCCGTGGTGCTAATCCCGAAGGCTATGAGATTCATTCTTGAGGAATATGAAGCGAGTTAAGTCAGAAAATAAATTTTTTTAAGTCCAATGTTCCCGAGAAAGATGTCTATCAATGCAAAACGGATGAGGACATGAGGTACTTATAACAGCCCTTGACATTTAGGAAGTCATCTACTATGACAAAAGTAACTTGATCTGCCCACCGAAATAGGCAAAGCTCAGGAGAAAATATTCATGCTCATCAAAGACCGCATTTGTAAGAAGATTAGAGGTTGGCTAGGTAAGAACCTCCCTTGGGGGGTAGGGAAGTGCTTGTAAAGGTTGTTGCTCAGTCCAATCCTACTTAGTCCATAAGAGTCTGCAAGCTCCCGCTTGACCTTCATACTAGCATTCGATTCTTTGTTATGAACTATTGGTGGGGCCATGATAAGAATATGAGCAAGATCCACAGGTTATCAAAGGATAAACTCTGCAAAAGCAAGTTACTAGGGGGGAGGGGCTTGGCTTTAGGGACTGGGAAGCTTTCAACGATCAACATTGCCCTGTTGGTTAATCAGGTCCAGCATTTAATCTATTCAAAAGACTCGCTAGCTTGTATTCAAATTCCATAAAGCTAAGTACGTCCTGAATTGTGGCCTTCTTGATGGTTCTATTAGTTCCTAGCCAAGCTACATCTGGAAGTCTGGAACTGTATCTGCCAACCTGGATGGGTGATTAGCCAAGGCTCGCATTAGCTTGTTGGTGATAGCTAATCTCTCAATATTTGGAGTTCTAAGAGGTTGCCTGGCCCAATTCTTTAAAAGTTGTCACTCCTTTGAATCCTAAAGTTAGCTTTTTGAGGGTTAATAATTTAATTGATTTTCAAAAAGGATGAGTGGAATGCGAATTTAATTAAATCCTTGTTTCTTCTTCAAGTTGATGCTGAAGAAATCTTGGGCATTTCCCTTTGCACTAGGTGGCCACGAGACCAACTTACCTGGTATTACTCCTCGCAGTAAATTCTGTCTATCACCTCATTCAGGATGTCTAGGCCCATGAGATTCCAGGTGTGAGTGATTGTTCTATGAAAGCCTTTTAGTAGGAATTATTTACAGAAAATTTGTTACATGGCAAACTATTGTTAATGCAGCCCCATCCAAAGCCATTCTCGCCAACAAAACCCAAGGGCTAGATGCTAAATGTGAGATTTACAACGACTTTCAAGAGTTTGACGTTCATGATATGCTTGAGTGTACTCTGGCAATTTCAATATGGCATGTCTCTCTTTTTGCTACTTTTGTCCATGATCGAAGGTTTAAGCGTGTGGATGATGACTATCGACGCGTTTAACAATGCAAACAAAACCTGCATTGCAAACTTTATCACTACTATGTGGGCTTGCTGGAACCATCGGAATGACAGCTTATTTCAGAGAGGCTCCCCCTCCCTTCCAGGGCTTTATCAAGAGCTTTTGAGTTCGTCAAGGACTTCGGAGAATCTATGGACCTTTACCATTTGCGTTGGGAGAACTCCAATTCAACTTGGAAAGTACCTATACTTGGTCTCATCAAGCTCAACTTCGACGGCGGCAAACTTGGGTGGTGAGGCAAAGGTTAGGGGTGCGATTGGTCGAGATAGTTTGGGGGCAGCAATCTTTGCTGCAGTCAAGCAAGGCCTTGGCTTCATGGAAACTGACTTCGAAGAGGCAAGTGGTTACCTCTTTGTGCACCAGCAGGCATTGATCCATGGCTGTAAACAAGTCTTACTAGAAGGTGACTTATCTAGTGTTATCTCAAAGCTGAGGACAAACAACAGACTAAATCCTCTTTGGGCTTTATTTTCGATGCTGTTTGGAACACAATTAATTGTTTCAATTTTTGCTATTTTTTCTCTTGTCAAGGGAGTAGGGAGCACGCTAGCTCACACTTATACGCCTTTAGCCCTACTCTTTTTCTTGTCGGAAGTGGACTGAGGATGTCCCAGATCACGTCTTGGATCTAGCTTAGAAAGACCTTTGTATTGATGGTTCTTAGTAATGAACTACTCCGTTTTCTATTCCCAAAAAATAATCTTAAAATACTAACGTCTAGGTTTTAAATCTGTTATCATAATCATATTATTTACATGTTCATAAAAATAATACGAGGTGCACTTAAAAAAAAAAGGAAAACATACTTCTTAAAAAAAAATTAATCAGACCAGTCCACCTTTTGAATCTATGAGGGTAAATGACCTATGGTAAGGAGGAGTAAGGAGAAAAAACTTGCAACATGAAAGAAGATAAACCTTGCATTGGATGATTTTTTTGATTTTTTTTTGCAGGATAAGTTTTGGGCAGTTGGGCACCCAAGAGGCCCTCTATTTCAAAGGAACCTAGTGGGCCAACTGGGCTTTAGAGGGACACTGCCCAGGCCCAAGAAGAGCTCAAACACCCCCCCCCCCAAAAAAGCTCTTAGATAAACTTGAGAAGATTGAAGCCACCTAGACTCGAACCTGGGTGGGAAATTAGGCAGTCAATGGAATTTAAATCTCTAACGTCTTTTATCAAAGAGGAAGTATTTATCAGTTAATCCAGGTAATGTTCATTAAGAAAATGACTTCTAGAAGGCAAAACTAAAGGGGGATCAAAGGAAAAGAAGCCCTACCAGAAGGCAGATAAAAGACAAGATCACACTTGGGCTTTGGGCCGTTTCTCATTCTGGACAACAACCCAAGGATAATGGATAGCATTTGGGCCGTCAGAGTCATACTGGGGGAAGTTTCCTTGGTAAATTTGTCCCGGAACCAAAATCGCGCCCTTCTCTCTCTCTCCTTCTGCGTTTTCTCCGCTTTTTATGGTCGCAATCACAGGGGTTTTGATTTCATCAAAGAAGGAGTACATTCAAAGTTTCAAACTCTTCATGATGATTTCTCGCTCCTCTCGCTCTCTCATTCTCTTCCTCGTCTGCAAAAACTAGGGTTTTCAGTCGAAGAACAGAGTACTACTTTTCGGTCAGCGAGGTACAGCAACGTAATGTAGACTCTAGTTTCTAACTGTGTAAATTTTCATTCGGTTTTTGTTTAATTCAATGCAATTTCATCTGAATTGTGTGATAGCTGTGAAGTTGCGTTTTCATTTTCTATATGTCTGTTTGTATAACTCCTAATGTCGTTGGCTACATTTTATTACTTGTAGAATTTCCCTTCTTCCTCTTGTTTTTCTGGAAAAATCAGTTCATCTTCGTTTTGTTTTTGGCCTGTTTGATGTTCATGCATCACGATTTAGCTCGCAAAGCATTAAAGTATGCGTTTATTCCTTTTCATTGAGGTCGGTTTAATGTTTATCATCGCCTAATTTGCAATGCAGTAGCTGGTTGAGCTTAGTTATTGAATTTGGCTGTCTCAGGTTCCAATTCGGGTTGTTACGGGATGAGGATGAGGATGACGTTCTGTCTGACTGAGTTTCTGTTGTTTCAAATTGGATCAGAATTGAGGAGTGTTAGGAAATTCTGTCCCATTTAGAGCTTTGTTAGGTAGTGTTGGGATATCTTTCCTAGATCCTGTTAGAAGAGAGGGAGTGCTTCATGTTGCAATTGTTTGTTGCATATGATAGTGCTTTGTGACATTCATTTGTTCATGTATATATGAAGAGAACCACATAGGGAAAGTACGTTTGCGCATACTAGGCAAAATGGCAGTAATGACAGTTTGTCTAAGTATACATTCTCTGTTATCTCGCAGTGACATTTACAACTGCTTTTGTAATGCTCTTTCAAACAGAAAACATGTACAAATTAATTTTATCAGATTGTTGTGCAAAGTATTGACTCACACAGTTGTGTTGGCTGCTGATGAGGAGTAGACTGTGGAAAATCCTCGCAGTTTATTGCTCTTGTCGTCATTGATACACATACTTTGTCATTGATTTGATTGCCTTAGCTGGAGAATAACATGTTTTTTCTATTGTACTTAATGCTTTCTTTGTTGGGAGCCATATGTAGTTCCTAATGTACTATGCCTTTTAATAATTCATAAAGGGTCGAAATCTTACCTTTGGTCTGGGCCCCTATTGGACTAAAAATGTGAAGCAAGTCACAAGGCAATAGGGGGCATTGGGCTGTATTGAAGTTCAGCCCATCGTCACTTGCCTACACCTGGTTGTCCATGTGGAAGGTTGCCTCTTGCTCAGGTCTAAATCTTGCTTCACCAAATCTTTCTACTGCCTATGCTGTACATGCTAATTTGTTTATTTTATTATTGATATTTTTGTTGCATGGGAACACTGGAACAGTGCCATCTTCCTTATTTTGTGGTCATTTCGTGTGGATTGAAAGGAATGGTTGAGATCATTCATAGTGCGGACCTTACATGGTTATGATTTGAGACTTCAATGACAATGATGAGCCACAATATAAATGAGTGATAACATTGATATACTTCTTCACAAAAAAAAGCAAAGGACAGCTGCTCATTTATAAGAGATTTTGCCATCACTAAAAAGGGCAGCCTGGTGCATAAGCATGCCACGTTCGCGCAGGGTCCGGGGAAGGGCCACACCCCAAGGGGTGAATTGTAGGCTGACTTGTCATTGCTAGTCCACTAAATAAGCTGACTTGTCATCGCTCATGCCATGAAGCCGTACAGAACGCAAATGCAAACCATTCCAATACGTTTCCTCCTTTGGGGTCCTAGTTTTAGTTTTTATTTCTGTAGATTTTAATATTCTTGCCTATGGTGTTAGGTACTAGGTAGTGTCAACATTAGCGGCATTGTATTGCTTCAATTGTTTACTCGGCCACAATTTCCTTTGTCGCTGTACTTTGGAACCATTTCCGGAGGCAATGAGGCTGGGATATAATGGAGAAGTTCCATATGCTACTCTCTTTTTATTTTGCAATTTAACTGAAATTTGTAAGTCATTTCTGTCTTAATCGAGATATTCACCCTCCATCAATTCGTGCTTGGGGATATAAAGTTGCAGAAACATTAAGCTTCTATCGGATAGGTCTACTATGAGGCTATGACTCAGCATGCGGTTAGATTTAACTTTGCTTCATATCTGTACCATGATTGTCTTGTTGTCTGTGATCCTGGTTTTGTGCATACTTTATGTGAACCAAAGTTGAATTACCAAGTTGGTTGTGGATCACAATAAAAAACAATAACCGGGCCTTGTAGGAACAATGAAGATTTTACTTGTTTCATAGTTGGCATTGTGCAGACTTGCAACTGCTATGTCTGAGTTATTAGTGACGCTTATATTTCCCAACTGTGTGTGTGGGAATTATACAAATGATGGCAAATGAATGAAAAAGCTTATAGCATACCTGAAATTGGATTATGTATCCTGTCTCAACACCCCCTCACCTCCAGGGGGCAAAGGACAAAATGGAGCTAATATTCTGCATACTAGATATCTGCTTGTACAACCAGATGTTTATTGCTTTGTCGCTAAATGATTGTTTATGTAAACCTGATTGCCGTGATATGACAAGCATATGATGGCGTTTCTTGTGCTTATTTTCTGTGGAGTGTCGACCAGAGTCTACAGCTCTTAAATATCAATATGTAAATAATATGCTAGTCCTAGATGTTAAAAGAAATATAATTTACTCTCGAACATATTTGAATCAATGCTTCTCTACATTTGATACGTGCATTGTTATCATCATGGAGGCTTTAAGATTTCTTTCAGAAGATACCCAACTTTTTACATTAGTAAATTGTGCTTTCTACCTGCCATCTTTGCTGTGCGTGTTTGTTTCTCCCAATGAGGTGGATCTTAATTGTTAGATATGATGCAACAAAAAATTTAAACTAATATCTTCGGGATGCCTTCAGATGCAACCCCCCCCTCCTTCTGGATTCACTATGCTATATTCTATTAGAAAGTTGCAGCTGCGCTGCAAGTAGCTCCGCATTTGATAATTTACAATGGACATATCCCTGCTTGGTTCTATTTGAATTTTCTTTGCTTGGGCCCTCATGCCAGACATTTAATGCATCATGGTCTGATGTCTCCTTAAGGTTGTTGATCCAGATAATTCTTGCACATATGTGGTCAACAAGTCGCTTAAATGTAGATAGGATGGCTGTAAATGAGGAGGATGTATGTAATGCAGTAACATGTTATTTACATGTACGTTATTTTGCATTCTAAGATATTGAGGGCAAAATATAAAGTCCTTACGGGCAGTCAGTTTAGACCAGAAAAATGAAAAATTAGTGGCAAATTGTTGGATCTGACTCCTGGATGCATACTGGTGTTAGATACTTTGTAGGCTCGTTCAAGAACTATATAGGTGGCTCAGTGTGGGGATTAGTTTGTACTTCCTAATCATGACTGCTCCATGTTGCAGGCTTTGTGCATGTGTTATGCTTCTGCCGTGCCGTGTCTGTTGCTGTATAGCCCACTCATTATAATTAACTTCCAAGTTCAAACTAATCTGAATGTGACCACCTTGTACTTTTCTTCTTCCATGTGCGCTTTGGAATCAAAGGGACAGGGACAGCTTCCACCCAAACGGATGAACACAAACAAGGATTCCTAGATAGCTTTCTTTTTGCTTGCTTCCCATGCCTGTTCTCAGTCTCAACGCCAGGCAAACCTCAGAAATATGATTTGTGACCGATCAGACCCAATGATCATCCCCAAAAATTATTATAGCACAATATATGGTTTTAGGTTGAATATTTAATCTCTAGAGATGTGTGCTGCATATTTGGAGTAGGTTCCTGAATTATCCTTTGGATAGACTGAAACAAATTTAGGCCTTCTGAATTTGGGAACTTTGTGAGATATCCAAGATCCTAATCATCCCTAGGGGAGTTAAACTAAGTACAGCTCATTCTGTTTTGCAACCCTAATCAGTATTTATCCCCTTCTATTATTTATGGCGAGGTTGTTTAATTATGCAATCAGTCAGACACTGCCCCATTGGCCCATTCCATTCACATTGTCATCTGTCAGTTTGTAAACCTTCTAGGAAGCAAGGTATGTGGAGTAATAATATGCCTTGCACCCACCGTTCTTTTGCCAAATTTGACCTTGCCAATACTAGTATTGGCTTGCAATAGAAGAGAGAGAGAGAGAGAGAGAGAGAGAGAGAGCTTTCTGTTCCCACATTGCTTGATTCTAACAAATATACCTCTCCATCCATGACTACTGCATCTATCATAACAAAGCTGTACGTTATCATCCTTGGTTGATCTCTATTACAAGAAGCAAATATTGAAAGAATAAAGAAGACCACGAGTGAAGTAAGCAGACCATTATGGTAGTATTAACCAATATACGTGGCTGCACCCCGTTTATTTCCCCAAATAGCAGGTAATATAGAAGGGAGTGCTAAGAAAATCTAGTTACAGAAAAGAATGAAAAAGGCAGATGCCAAATCCAACTGGCCACAGAAGAGAAAAAAAATACACATCCACACAAACAAAACATATTGGGGGATATGCATATCTCCCAGTTTACTCATACATGTCCCAAGGGAACTTGGGTTTGGCTGGATTGGGAGTGCCAGATCCAGAAGATAAAGTAGGGCAGATAGGAATAGCTGGGTGTGTCGATTCAAAAGTTTCCCATTGTGTAGTTACCACTGTCCCAGATGCTGAATGCCTCGATGGCTGTTCTTGCTGTGAGCGCGGCGGTAAGGGCGAGTGTCCTATAGAGTGCCTTTGTTGCTGTTGGGGAGTTTGGGGCGGTTTCCCGCCATTTGACGCCCTCAACTGACTCTGGTCTGTGTTTTGCCCATTACCTGTGAATATTGAGCTTTTGACGTTTCCATTAGGAATTTTCTCATGATTTGGGTTTGTTCTCAATGAATGATCCCCATTTGTTGTTGGCGTGGAGTTTTTGACCTTGAGCATATCCAAAGTTTCAACATACTTTTGAACCCTTTTCACCTGCAGAAATGATTTAGAGCTGTCAGAAATCTTGATTCACTAATCATCTTAAAGCTGAGTTGCAATTTTCACAGAACCCATAATCAACTGATGAAAGTTGGAGCTTACCTGCATCTTTCTTTGCAATTTGACATCTCCATCGGCCACAATGCCATCTAATTTGATCAGCTCATTCATCAGCTGTTCAATGAGATTTACAACTTCCTTTTCTGCTACCCGTCCTCCTTTTGAAATCACTGATTCTAGAGCTGAGACCTGCACATTCCCATTCCAAGATTAAACTGATACATCCCTCCCAGGATGTATGAAACTACATTTAGTTGTCAGATTCTACATTTCTTAACATTCTGAAATTCCCTCAGTTCGAAGCTTGAAGCCAAATTCTTAAATTCCAAACCGAATTGCACTGTCAATACTTCATAAACCAATCCCCAAGAAGCACCCTCCACTTCCAGTCCCATCAGGGTAAGGTGCCAGGGGATTAGATGTATAGATCCTTTTAGCTTAATTTAACGTGAGTACTAACTCTCATTATAACCTATATTTGACAGCACTGACTCTCTGCTGCCAATAACAAAACTATGGAACAATTTGGCGACACATTTTTGTATAGTCGGCTATAATCCAAAGTAGAAAAATATTCCCCAATAGTAACCCTTTCCCTGTCCCCTTGAAAGTGGGAATACGTACGTAATAGGCTCAATTTAATCAAATTGCAGGGTGCCCCGATAATGAATTGGGCGAAAAAGAGAGCAATGTTAATACCTGAGCAGAAAGCCTGTCAACTTCCAAGCTGATCTGTGAGATGGACTTGGCGGCTTTCTCCAACTTGACAGTCTTCCTCTTTTCCAGGTACCTTTTCTCCTGGCTAATTGGATCCTCCACCAGCACTAGCTTTGATTTATCCTTCACCCCAACCATGTCCAAGAACAGCTTCGAATCTCTCTCCTTGTCCTTGTAATACAGCTTCTGGTCTTCATGGTGCAACCCTGTCGGCCCTGACAACATCTTCTTCAAATCCCCTGCATTTTCATTTGAAGAAATGACCCCACTTAGCTCAAGTCAACTATTCATCATTAAGCGCTAATTTTAACAAAATTGAACCCAAGAACGAGATATTTAGAACATATTCAATGCAATGGAGTAAGGATATGTCGAATTTACCAAATGTAGCTTGGGAATTAATGGGGATTTCATGGTAGATTGACCCATACTTGACCCGAACTCTAATGGTTGGTGGCGGCTTGGTGATTTCATCCGCATCTAGTCTCTTCTGAACCAGCATCCCACACGGCCGCATCTCCCAATTCTCTGGCCCTCCCTCGCCAACACCCCCACCGACATTTTCGGCTCTGCCTCTGCCGCCATTGGCTGTATTGCCGTTCATGGGTGACAGCCCTGTCAATTTAGTCCTCATTCGCATCATCTTCGCCAGATAATTTCCACTCCCCCTATTTCTTTTTTTTTGGTTTTTAGTATTTTCTTTTCTCCTACTGTACAAAAAATTAATGAGGAGAACTTGTTGAGCTTTTAACTACCACACGTGACTGAGGAGGCTTCTAAGGTAGAGACTCAGATCAAAAACCAGAGTATTCCAATCTGAGTTTAATCCCCAGTGCGGACCAGCTGTTGTAGAATGCGGCCCCTCTAACTTGAGCTTCTTATTGGGTCACCCACCACAGGAAAACAAAGAATTTCGTTGAGGAGAGAGAAAGAGAGGGACAGGATATAGAGATAGCCTAGTCACTTTTCCCCAGAGAATCTGTGGCTTTCCGACAAGGGAAACCCAGAACTAAATCCCATCTATCTATCAGATCACAGTGGAAAATGAGCAGAAAAAGAGGCTATTCAAAGCTCTACTAAGAGTTTTCATGAACTTCCACCCCTCTCAGATCTCTTCCCCCCCTCCCTTTCTCTCTCCTCCTCCTAAAAAAATTAAATGTGGGCAGCAAATCAGATCAGTTGCCTACCCACAAAATTAAAAACCCCCCCGTCTCCCGGTCAAACTAACCCCCTCTTAACTAAAACTGCTAACAAGCAAAGTAATTGAATTATTTTCCGTGGGAAAATGGATGGACAGAGGAAACATATTCTCGCCTTAAAAAAAAAAAAAAGAGAGAGAAGAAATGTCCCTCTTTCTCTCTCCTCTTCTCCTTGTCCTTGTCCTTGTGGAGAGAACGCGAACAAGAAGAGAGGGCAATAGAAAAAAGAGAAGCCAAGTGGAGAGAGAAAGAGAAGGGGAACCGAAAAAATAGAAAATAATACATGGACAACGAAGTGAAGTTGATGATCAGATACACGCACTTTCATATAAATGAAAATAATTCTTGGTTCTGTTTCTATAAAAAGATCGTGGATGCTTTTATATTATTGTCCGAACAACTATACTATTCCATCTAAAAAAAGCTTTAGGTCGGAGCCTTGGGCCTTGGGCTTGGGGAAGAGAGAGAAAGAGCTTAGGAAGCCGCCAAAGCTTAGGCTTGAAGGTTAAAAAAATTAGTACTTATATTTACGTAAAGGAAGACTATGCTTAACTGCTGCTGGGCTAGCTAGGGATCCTGTGTTTTTCATCCAACTTGACGGTGGCTTCCAATAATACCTTCTCATGCTGCCACGTGTTAGATGCAGGGGTCTTTTGGGGAGGTGATCTCCTCCAATGACTGGTCAAGTTAATGACGGGTTGGTGCTAGGACTTTAACGTGGGTAAAGATGTGGCAGGCGCTACACTCGGGTGCAGGCTATGGTTGGTACACTGAGTTCCAGGTGATGGAATTCAGGAAAATTCTCGCAACTGATTAAATATTTAAAAAGTTAGTAATAGGATGTTACGTTATTGTTAATCAAAGTAGCAGTCACACGGGCCAGATTTACCCCCGTGAGATTTCTTTGTCCTTGGTTTCTTTAGCAGAATTAACCGCAGTGAAATACTAGTGTTTGTGGCGAGCTCATATGTTGAAATGTATCATTGGTGTTTGCTACAGCACAAATAATTATATGAGACGGTCCTACTAGATTATTTATATGGTAAGATATTTTTTAAAAAAATTTATATAATGATTAATTATCATATGAGACGTCTCATTATACAAATAATCGTTAAATGATTGCACACAAAACTTACTGCTGCTGCAATATTGATTGACCTCTCTGACCCACTTTATTGCCTTTGCAGATTGATTTACTGTCCGAATAACTTATTACTCATTAATGATTCATTATGTTTTTTTGGAGCCTCCTTTAGATACTACATGTGTAGGTGGTGACATTATATTTGATATCAAGTTAGTTTTTGTATTAAAAAAATAAAATAAAATTCCTAACGTGCAGTTGTAGGCATCCTTTTTTTTGGCTAGTAAATGGTAAAATTCATGAAATAGATGTCACCATACAAATGTAAACTCTAATGTCCAAATACAATTACCATTCAAGGAAAACAAAAACTACTTTTATTTTGATTGATCGCCCAACTTTCAATAACTACTGTTTCACGACACAGTTTGGGGAAAAGATTCATAGCCTTTGTGTGATGTCTTATTCAAAATAGATCGTTGATCCAATGTAATTTCATAGGAATGGATATTTTGTCTCTCTAATTATGAAAGTTACATTATCTCTCCAACTTTAAGAACTTTTTTTTTAAATGGTTGATGTTATTTACCTTCGTGTAATATGTTCATGTGTTTTTCAAAAAAGACCATCCCTGCCTTCAAAATAGGATTGGCAAAATTTGAGACCGAGTCGATTTGGCTAAAGAGAAATCGGACATTTGGACAAACTTAATACCCAAACCCTGTACGGATTATCAATCTGACACTTTAGCCGAACTCGGACACAAACCCAAATGTCCGATATTTGGACCTGATTATCCGAATGTTTGAATTTGTAA
The DNA here is from genome assembly GCA_017589665.1 of Selenicereus undatus. Taxonomy (NCBI): domain Eukaryota; kingdom Viridiplantae; phylum Streptophyta; class Magnoliopsida; order Caryophyllales; family Cactaceae; genus Selenicereus; species Selenicereus undatus. Next base: position 100,299,742 of record JACYFF010019584.1, read on the forward strand.
ATAATTTTTTGAACATTTTGATCGAAACTTTGTGTGAATGGATTCGAACTCGATTTTCTAATGTCTAAAGTTATTTTTATGAAATTTGCTAGAAAATTTGAACTGAAATTACACATAAATCTAGTTGTTGGATGTTCGATGTCTGAACTCAAAATGTTTCAAAAATTCGGACAATTAGAACCTGACCTTAATTTAAATTTGAACATGATGGATTGTTTAAATTTTAAATTCAAACAAAAATTTTGTAACCATATCCAATTTTTTTAGGTTGGATAAATTTAGATAATTAGATATGACGAATTTTTGTCTGCTGTACTTTGAAAGGTTTTGATTAAGTCAATACACTCATCAGGTCATTTTTAGTGTTCGGTAACATAATGTTTTAACTAGCATTTCAAGTAGCGTTTTGTATTTTAGACAGTTTTTTTGAAAGGTTAATAGTATTAATGTTTTGCATTCAAACGCAAAACCTATATCATACTCCCAGGAATACAAACTTCCACAAGCCACGTCAGCACCACATATAAAAAATTGTCTATATAACAAATACACGTTGGAAAAATATATATCCATGGCAAGAGAGAGTACGCACTTCTAGTTGTATAATATACATTACCATTCAAACGTAGCATTCTATATTTTTTTGCCAAAAAATATCCTTTTGAAATTTTATTTTTGAAAATTATCTATATCTTTTTATATCAATGTATATTAATCAGTTAATCTAACAGCTAAATTTATCCGCTAATAACTAAATTAAAAACACTGTCCGTTACCTAAACAGTTATCCGCTACCTGAACTGTTATCCACTACTTGAACCACTAATTTTGTCAAATATGGCCTAAATAAAAAAGGTCATAGTGTTGCAGGCATTATTGCTCGAGTGTAATTCATTTTAAACCTTTTTTCTGTTACATTCCACCCCCTTTCTTGCCCTGCCTTGTCGTGTCAAAATATTCACCTGTGTTCACTAACAGTCTCAGAGCATTCGTAGTGTGGTAGTGGGAGGTGGAATGCAGGCCCCACAGTTCCACTTGTTACGAGATGAAATGCCAAGTAAAAGCATGCCACACGGGGAGACACGCATAGTCGTTCTCCCCCACGGGCCACCTTTTTAGTTTTTTAATATATTTTTGTGTTTTCTTTTTTTTTTGGAGTAAGTAGATAATTTTTAAATGATTTAAAAAATAGATTGTGTGTTATGAGGTGGATCCATAACCAATATTTTTATTGGATGATTAAAATTAGAGTTTCATAGGTTGGAGAAGTGATAGAATACAAGTTTCAAAATTGTGATACTTCTACTGACGTGATAAGTCACTAAAGTCAGAGATCCTAGCTAGGAATGCTGTCATAGGTGGCTCTTCTTGTGCTTGTCCCATTTCAATTGCAACCCTCGATGCTCAAAAGCTCGTTTGTAACAAGGAGTTTTTAGACAAGGGTTGCAAACTTGCAATAGGTGATGGGCAATTGTTAGTGTTATGATTGTTTATTTTGGAGTGTGTTTCTTAGGGTTTCTTTTTTTTTTTAGATTTTTTATTTCTTGAGATTTTTTCATATTTCTGCACATCATCATATCATATAGTGCTACTAAGTAGTTGTGGGGATGACATCTGCCACATTTTGATTAGTTATTTAGCACAGTTGTTAAAGTACTTTACTAAATTACATTATTAAATCATTCAATTGATTTTATTAGGAGAAGTTACACAATTGTCCAATCTGTTCTTTAATTAAATATTAAAAAACATAATAAACACATCAAATTAATTAGTATGAAATATATTTAATATGAAATTAATTTTTAATAAATTTTAGTTTTACTTTAAAAAATTTTCTTTACCACCACCAAAGAAATACGTACGTGAAAACACTAATTATGTCAATTGCTTTATAGTGCGTTGCATATATTAATTGGAAAAAAAAAAGTTTTAACCTACTGTCATTATAGAAAATACATAAACCTAAGCAATTATGCCAAAGAAAACATAATAATATACTGGGAAAGAGTTCATTTGAATGTACATACTAGCTTTATAATTATATAAATTTTTAATAGATTATCACTTTTTTCTAGACACTTAGAAAAAAAATTCATATCTATGCAAACTTTCTCGTACTACTTGTTTAAAATAATTTGTAAAACTGACCCTTAAAGTGATGATAAATGACCGTGCGAAGCACATGATTCCGCTAAATATTCTTTTCTTACATGTTTGCATAGTCTTTAACAAATTTCTTGCATATTTTTCTATAGATTTATATTTTTGCATAGATTTCTACTCTTATTTGGAATCTTTCATAATTTTGCATATTCTTAGAGATTTTTACAAATTGCATTTCTTTTTAGAGATTTGAACACACGGAAAGTACTGTACGCATTCTCACATTTTGAAAGAACATGTCATATATAAGTTGAGTTAGGTGCACTTGATTAACATGATCTATTATATTCAAATCATAAAATGGTTCTTGACTACTTGTTTCAAAGGAGATTAGAGAGAGGGATTGCTGGAGAGTTATGTGCTTTGACCTTCAACCTCCAACCCCCTTGTTAACAATTTTCTCAATAGTCATTCCTAAGGCATATACATTGTTAACGCTGGAGGTTTTTGCATCGCGAATTACTCGGTGCATTCTCAATTATCAATGACTGGGAGTGGGAGAAAGAGGAGCTCATGAGGGAATTAAGATGGACTTCGATTGGGGTTTGCTGTAGACAGATAACGTAGAGGTTCACCAACTACCTACTTAATTGTGGGTTGCTATTATCCAAATGAAGACCTGATCCACAAGTAATGTAACGCTGATTGGGCAAAATGTGTCTTACTAAGGTCTTATAGTATCAATAGTTTCATTTTATCTGGCTTCATTTAAGCCATTTGTGCATGCATGTTGATGCGGTACCATTAGTTATATTTACATTTGCTAATAAATTTTGAGGAAATTATTGATACGTACACCACAATATGGCTCATCGCATGCAGTACGTACATTAATGTTTGTCTTATGTTATTCAACAGTGAATTTAGAAGTATGTCTTCACCACGTAGCTAGACGGGCAGTGTACTAGGCTTAATGATTTAACTGTGAAACACATCAGTAAGAAGTAACTTGAAATAAGCAAATAGCTGAAGCATAGGAGGCCACAGTGTTTCTTACCAAGTCCAGACCTTAGGAGCGCTTATGCCTTAACCTTTTTAAGCTCGATCTGATCCGCTCGTGTTAGTTAATGACTAGTTAGTTGCTACTGCATGTCTTCGTTGCGGTTGGCCCTTTCCAGCTTTGTCCTCGTCACTCTATAGTGATTTCTATGAGCATGATACTAGGATAGTATGAAGGTGTTTTTCATGAGAAGAAACTGTCATTATTGGCCATGACGTACCATTTACTCAGCCACCGTCCTTGACTAGAACTACAAGTGTGCGTATCTGCGTTAAAACTATTTACTTTGAAATCAAGTAGTGTGGATGCTTAGTCATCCTAGGAATCGGCATTCCCATTAGTAGTAATATATCAAATGTTAAAAATGAAAATGTTTAATAGTTGATGTAAATTGGTGCGAGATAACACACATTTTAGTTAAGACTTTACCGACATTTTAGATTATATTTTCCCAACAACTAAATAAAGAAAAGAAAAGAATACTGCAAATATACACAATCAAATTTTCATTTTATTAAAAACATAATTAAATTTCCAACGAAAAATAATTAATAATGTGGATTTTGTTTGTCCTAGAGGAGATGATCAACTACGTGTGACTCATCTCTTGCCAAGACACATACTCTTTTGCACCATGACATTGTTCATTTAATTGGATGATTAGGTAGTTTGCCATAGGAAAACTCATTAAATACAAGCAATAATGCATCACAATGTAGATGCAGCAACAAGCTAGAACAATAGACAAAGCTGAAAGATACAAAAAAAAAATAAATTAGAAGAGGGTGAAAACGTATAAGTTTTGATGTTCTTAACTTAAATCTTAACAGTTGCTTATGTTTATTAAAAGACAAAATGTCGTAACATACATTGGATGGATAGCAATTTTTTTTTTTGGCATAAAAACTACTAATCAAAAAAGTCAACCTGAGTCAAACGAGTTCAGGTTGGAAAAATTTATCAAAGGCCCTCTTAGCTTTTTTATACGCTTCATTGATTGGGTAAATGTACCAGGTACATGGTAGTCTATTTGTCATAAACTTATATGGTAGTCTATTTGTCATAAACTTATCTTTCAAGTACTCGAAAACTTTTGGCAAAAAAATCTGCCTATTCGCTTTTCTTCTTTTCTATTATTAATTTATTATAGCAAAAAAGATCTCTTCAATATTTGTGGGCATGAAAATACTTAAAAGTGAGGAGCGGAATTGGTACAGTGGGCTTGCTGGGTCCCCCCTTTTCGGTCCAACTTCGAGGCTTGGAGCCACCGACACTACGAGCTTCTGAGTTGGACCGCCATGACGTGGCCTTTTGTGCGCCGTCCATCATAAAGCTGAACGCGGTTAAATGCACTTGGATTTACGGCACAACCTTTTTACTCATACAGATCGTACATCCGACTGAATAAAATAAAAAAAACAAACTGTGGGCGGTCGTTGTATGGATTTCTCGAATATTGATTTCAACATTTTTGTCGTCTTTGTGTTAATTAATCCATTTACTAGTTGCTGGTGATTAAAAAAAAAAAAACTAGTCACCATCGGTAATCAGTTCTTTTTCAATAAAAAGATAATTAGTAATAAAAAAAAATAACTTAATCAAAAATAGAAAATTTGTCTTTTATTTAAGAAAAGAGTGGAGTCGGCTTTAAATTCTGAGAAAAATATGAACACTTCTCGTATTTTCGTTATAGTATTATAAATGTGTTTTTAGTAAGAGAAATAATTTAATAGAAAACAAAAAACTGGCCTTTTATTTGAAGAAAAGTCCACTTTAAATTCGGAGAAAAATATGAACACTTATTCATATTTTCTCTAAATTATTATAAATGTGTTTTTTTAAATGTGTAGAATGTACTAACTTTTCATCAAATTTTGCATTTTAAAATGACAATTGACAAGTATGTACTTCTTTGTTTCCTCCTCCGTTGTATTCCTTGGCTCTCTGCATAATGTTTCGACCAAGGACGAGATTTTCAGGGGAGCCATCTTCGTTCTGGAGGAAAAGACAAGCAATACATGTCAAAGTTTGATATGACAAGCTTTTCCATGTTATTCCGTCACAAAACTTTCGTAGGGTGGGCCTTAAATCAAGTTGGGAGACGACTTTGTATTTGCATTTTCTGTTGTGTATTTTATGTTTTATTTACTGCCAGTCGCTGGTGAGAAATTTTTTACTATCGTCATTTGGACATACCAAACACGAAGATGATATTTGTGAAGACCCAACATCAGCTCACCGACCCCCCACCTCCCCCTTTTCTCTTTTTCCGGAATGAAAGAATTACGTTGGGTATAAGCAGACACATGCGTCAAATTTGTGCTATGCAATTACTATATGGAGTGCAAAAGCTATGCCTTTGCTCCACATACCATCCAACCGACACTCCCAAAAGAGACAAGACACTATTTGAAGATTAGTACTCCTATTATAGGCTAAGAGCCTCAGGTATAGGAGTATTGACCCTGATTGTCTTGTTGTTCCATTTTGTGCTGAATTTATTTCGAAATAATCGTGGTCTACTTGTTTGTATTATGGACTGTTTCTTTACCTTTGGCATCAACGTAATCAGAAAAAAAAAAAAAAAATGAGTCTCAGATATAGACATCTAATGCATAGTTCAATATGTTCCATTCTTCCTTTTCCTTAAATATGTTCTATCTAGAAATTATGAATGAGATTATTCTTCTTATGGTGCAATATTTTCCAAATCAATAATATAATTAAAAAATACTTTAAAATTTAGCATGTTGTGGCAAGAGAATGTAATTAATTCTATCAAAGAAGAAGAAAATGTAATTAATTAAGTTTTTAAATCCCCAAAGGAAAGAAAATGATAACTGTACTTTGGATATCATTCTAACTCAAATTTTAGGTAGAACGTATATATAAGAAGTTGATTGATCAACTTACAACATGGAAAAATAGAGCAGATGATAGGAAATGATAAGTACATCATGTCAATTTTATTTATTTCACTAAGCGTTAACGTCTAATCAAAGGAAGATTAGTTGGGTATGTGCTGATAATCTTAGCCTAAAGGTGGCATTCTTGTTATAATTCCCTAATTGTTCTATCTTCTCTCTTTCAATCATCCCATGAAGATCAATTTACAACTACTAGGGGCGGAGCTATGTTATGGATACGTTGGGGGCGTTCATGGATGCCCCTAGAGCAAAAAAAATAAAAATAAAATCTAATGAGTTATATTTTGAAGGGAGTTAGATTGGTACATATGAACACTTTTAAAATAAATTATTTAATGGATAAATACCCATATTTTATATGTTTAGATTCGCTACTGCTTTATTTGTTTTAATGAACCATTATTGCAGGGCTCTTTTCTTCTTTTTTTTTTTATAGTAAGATAGATTAAAGGGACATGGGGATGCCTAATTTCGGTCATGCAATGACTAATTGGGACGGTAGCAATGTACGTACAGCACAATAAGGCCCCATTGATGGAGGAGTGGCAAGCAATTTCTAAAAGCTGAGGCTCAATAAGACAAAAGGCAAATAATGCCCTTCTTTTTCATACATTAGGAACCAAAGAATCCTTCTTTTTAAAAAAAATAATATCACAGCAACAATATTACAGAATTAAAGCCGAAGTAGATAAATATAAATAGGCAACATCAGTTGTCGGCAGCTCCAAATTTATGTGGCATGCATAATATGGTCAGATGATAGCTTTTATTTGAATACATAAAGCATACCACTAGCTCTTTGTTTTATTAACTCTTTTAGTGTTTTTTTTTTTGGCATCTATATTTTTATTATTGAACTCTTTTTTTTTTTTAACATCACGTTAAGTTGATGACAAGATGTTGTAATCAACTTTACTTGATATATTTGAAAATACAGTTTTAAATTCTTAATCTTAATTAATAGAAGCTCTATTTTTTTCGATTATTATTAAAAATCAAAAGGCTTACAAGATACAAATAATATAGGATTAAGCAGCCCGGTGCACAAGCATCCCGCGTTCACGCAGGGTCCAGGGAAGGGCTGCACCTCATTGGGTGAATTGTAGGCAACCTAACCTGACTTTGTCAGTGGTTGATTCCACGGCCAATATAGGATTGAGCAATAAGCTAAATTAGATTAGATGAATTTAACTGCTAAACACCTTAAACTAGCTAAAAAACACTTGTCACAACTAAAAAAATTAGAAGATTATCAAAGTTTCACTCTGCATATATATATATATATGAAAGTGAAAGTGCTAGTAGCCTCTAATCTTCATATTTGCACACTTCTCATCTTCCTTCGATATTGTTCTTGGGCCTTGCAATTAAAATTGTAAATAGAGAAGCTCTATTTCATAGAAGCATTTGGGTGGATTGGATCTATCACGATAAATTCAATAGGGGGGAAAAAAAGTATAACTCTAACCGAACATGGAGAATGATTATCTGAATATATAACAAAAATTTTCTTTTGTGATTGTATCATACATTATTGTTAAGGGAAGCATTTGGATGGATAGGATGATCACTATAAATTGAATATGCAAAACACAGTTCATTAGGTTTTTGTTTTTGTCTTTTGAAGGGTCTTTAGATATCTGTTTTATTATAGTCGAATTAAGATGAGCTCATAAAAGGAGTAAAGCTCTTCTATAACAAATTTCCTCCCATTTTTTTTACGATTTGAGAAACTACTGAATTGCTACAATGAATGAAATGCTTACGTGAATTAGAGTTAAACCATACTATCGTTTTATGCACTGGCGGATCCATTCATAGCTTAGGGGTGTCCATGGACACCCCTAGCCCAAAAAAAAAATCTATTATAAAAAAGATTAATTTGGTACCGATGTTGATTTATGGACACCCTAAAAAAAATAAAAATAGCGTATATTAGTAACGATATTAATTTATTAACACCACTATCCCAAATTGCTGGATCCGCCACTGGTTTTATGCTTTGAGTGATTTGTAATTTATATACACAGAGTTAGTTATCTCTGTATCAACAGAGATAGAGGGCTAAAACTTATCTCATAGGTCCTAGCTAGAATATATACTATCATTTTCTTTTAACTAATAAGGTATAAAATATTGCTTAAAGCACCAATTGAAAGGATCATTTATTCTTGAAATTTTAATCCAAAAAATAGCACTAATTCTTTGATACTCAATTTTTTAAAAATATCTTTGGGCCATATATAGATACTCATTGTAGTTGGAGATAATTCTTGAATGCTCATTGTATTAGCTGCTTGCCATCTGAACTGCATATGATCATGGCCTGCTGAGATTGGTGGTTGAAGGGGATTGCCTATCCCTTATTCAGAAGCTGCACAATAAGGTACGTAGTATGTTGACAATGGCATATTTCCTGGAGATTTGAACAAGAAGGAAGATGAGATTATGAGAGAATCTTGCTCTGAGTTTATTGATGTGTGAATGATAAGAAAACCAACAACAATCAGGAAGGCAGCAATTTGCCTTTATACATAGGGACTTATAGAGGTTCTAACAACCTGCTGAGCTGGCTAACAGACTTAACAACTTGCAACAACTTGACTAACCAACTAACCCCAACACCCCCCCTCAAGTTGGAGGGTATACGAGAGGAGACCCCCAACTTGCCAAGGAGATAACGATGCTGCAGACCAGGGAGTGATTTGGTGAATAAGTCAGCTAATTGTTCACTGGTCTTGGTATGAGAAAGTGAAATCAGCCCCTCATGCAGCTTCTCTCTGACAAAGTGACAATCGAGCTCTATGTGTTTTGTACGTTCATGAAAAACTGGGTTCTTAGCAGTGTAGATGGCAGCCAAGCTGTCACACTTGAGAGGAATAGGCAAAATAGAAGGCACTTGAAGGTCTGACAAAAGTCTAGTAAGCCAAGATAGCTCAGCAGTTACAGCTCTCATCGACCTGTACTCAGCCTCTGCAGATGACAATGCCACAGTTGGTTGCTTCTTTGACTTCCAAGAAATAGGACTTCCACCCAGCATGATAAAATAGCCACTAATAGATCTTCTGGTGCAAGGACACTGAGCCCAGTCAGAGTCGCAATATGCCTGAAGATTATAACCTGCCTTATCATTGAAAAATAGTCCTTGGGAGGGATCTTGCTTGATGTATCGGAGAGTATGTAAGGCTGCATCCATATGAGACTTGGTGGGAGTTTGAAGAAATTGATTGAGATATTGGACTGAAAAGGCAATATCTGGTCTGGTGTTAGTCAGATAATTGAGTTTTCCCACCAACTTTCTGTAGGCAGTAACATCAAGTAATGGTTCTTCAGCAGTTCGGACCTTAGAGAGAGGTCCTAATGGACAAGCAGTGGCTGAAAGAGTGTCACATTGAAACTCTTTTAGTAAGTTTATGGCAAACTTTTTCTGTGTTAAGATCAGGCCATTAGAAACCCTGATAATTTCCATGCCTAGAAAATAGTGGAGCTCTCCCAAGTCTTTGATCTTGAATTTGTTGTCCAAAAATCCTTTTAAGGCTGAAATCTCCCCAGGATTATTTCCTATAATAACAATGTCATCCACATAGACACCAAGTAGGATTAGAGAATTCTCTTATTGTTTTGTAAATCAGGAGTAATCATTCTTGGAATGTTGAAAACCAAGCTCTCTCAAGGTGTCAGAAAGTTTTGCATACCATTGCCTTGAAGCTTGTTTTAACCCATATAAGGATTTATTTAGCTTGCACACTGTGTTGGGAGAAGGAACAGCAAGTCCAGGTGGGGGTTTCATGAAAATGTCTTCATCCAGATCACCATGAAGAAATGCATTATTGACATCTAATTGATAAATAGGCCATTTCTTCTTGACTGCAGTGGCCACCAAGCACCTTATTGTGGTCATTTTAACCACAGGAGAAAAAGTTTCATGGTAGTCTATGCCTTCTTTTTGTGTGAAACCTCTGATCACTAGTCTAGCCTTGCATCTTTCAAGACTTCCATTTGCTTTATACTTAATCTTGTATACCCATTTACAACTGATGGGTTTCTTGCCTTGTGGTAGGGCTACCAAATCCCAGGTGTGATTGGCCTGGAGAGCTTCAAATTCCTTGTTCATGGGCCTCATGGCTTCCTGCCATTCAGGTTTAGTGGATGCTTCTTCATAAGATAATGGTTCAGAAATGGATGTTAGGTTCTGAAGTAAGGTGGATGTACTGGGAGAAATGTTGTTATCACAGGCAGTCGTGACATTGCAACACATGGAGGTAATGGTATTAGGACAGCAAGAAGCTTGAGAACCTGTATGCTGGGTGATAACATTATTGCAGACATAATCAGATAAGTAGGAAGGTGCTTTGTGTCCTCTGGTTGATTTTTCTGGTTTGAACAGGAGAAGTAGGAGAAGTTGTTCTAGGTGTGAAAGTGTGAGTTTGAAGTGGAACACTAGGAAAATTAGGTTGCATATGAGTAGTGTCTGGAATAGTCATGGTAGGCTCATTTTCAGAGGTGTAATCGTGAAAAGGCATAGAGGTGGGAAATATTTGTGACTTGGTTGAAGACTGCTTGAAGTGGTAAGGCAGAACTTGTTCATGAAATATCACATCCCTTGAGGTAAAGACTTGATGTGTCTCAAGGTTGAGTAGCTTGTAGGCTTTTTGGTTAAAAGGATAGCCCAAAAATATGCATGGGACTGCTCTTGCTTGGAACTTATCTCTTCCAGCTTTGAGGGTAGAGGCATAACATAAGCTACCAAATATTCTGAGATGTTCATGAGATGGTTCTTGACCAAATAGTAGATGAAAAGGACTCAAACCCTTGAGTATCTTGGAAGGGAACCTGTTGATGAGATATGTTGCTGTTAAGACACATTCTCCCCAATATTTCATAGGTAAGCCTGAGTGAAATAATAAAGCTGTGGCAGTTTCAAGGAGATGTTTATGTTTTCTTTCAACAATGCCATTTTGTTGTGGAGTTCCCACACAGCTAGTTTGATGGAGGATCCCTTTGGTCATGAAATAAGTAGTGGTGTCCTTGCTAAGCCCTAGCTCAAGAGCATTGTCAGATCTTATGGTCTTGATTTTGGCATGAAACTGTGTGTAAGCCATTTCTACAAAGGCTTTGATCAGATGCATGGCATTACTTTTGGTTGCTAAAAGATGTGTCCATGTAGTCCTGCTGTAGTCATCCACTATAGTGAGAAAATATCTGTAGCCATTGTAGGTTTGGACTCTATATGGTCCCCATAGATCAATATGAATAAGCTCAAATATTTGAGTATAATGAATTTGACTGTGAGGGAATGGCAATCTGTGCTGTCTAGCCTTAGAACAAATCAGGCACTGTTTTATTGAATCAACAGAACTGCATCTAGGCAATAATCCCAATCTCTGTAACTTTGTAAAAGGTAAATGACCAAGCCTGGCATGCCAAATTTCTTTAGTGGTCATGCTGGCATTACAAGTAAATTTTGAACTGTCTATCAAAAAAGAATGAGACTGAAGACAAATTGGAAACTCAGAAACTGAATGAGACTGAAAACAATCCAGAGACTCTATTGCTGCCCTTGAAACATCTGGAAGTCTTGTCTGTAGCAGATAAAGACCAGCATGAAGTTCACCAAGAACCTGAGGCCTCCTCATTGAAGGGGCCTGCACAAGACAATATTTAGGTGTGAAAACCACAAAGCAACCGAGCTGACTTGAAAGCTTGCTAACCGATAGCAGATTATATCTAAAACTGGGAATATAAAATACTCCCTGTAAGGTTAGAATGTGGTTGATCCTTATAGTCCCAGCATGAGTCACTTTCAGAAAATTCCCATTGGGTAAAGTGACTGTATTTGGCTTGGCAAGAACTTCCAAATTGACAAATAAATCCTTATTATGACACATGTGGTCACTTGCTCCAGTGTCCACAATCCAAGTGTAATCCCAGTTGGATATGGAAGACAATAAACAAAGGTTCTTTGTGAAATCAGAGGCATTTATACCTGCAAAACTTGTGAATGTTGTAGATTCAGTGTTATGTTCAGGTCCTTGAACTGTTTTCTGCAACTGGACATTCTGGAGCAAAGCAATAAGTTGGGAGGATTGCTCTGAGGTCAAACCAGGAACTGTCATTGTAGTTTGTGAGTTTTGTGGAATGGAACCAGGCCAACCCCTTTCTTGATCCTCTGTCTGAACCAATGCAGCTGTTCTTCTCCCTCCTTTGAACTTGAAGTTTGGTGGAAAGCCATGGAGTCGATAACACTTATCAATGGTATGACCAGGCTTCTTGCAGTAACTACAGAAGAGAGCAGGCTTCCTTCCCTCATTTCTTGCAACTCCACCATGAAAATGGTCAGCCCTAGAATCATCCTTATCCATTCTGCCTTTATGAAACTGTGATGGCTTATAGGACTCAACAGCAAGAGATGCAGATTCTGTCAGGAAATGACTTGCAGATCTAATTTCTCTTTGCTTTTCTTCTTGAATTAACATGGAATACACTTGGCTTATGGAAGGCAAAGGGCTTATCATGAGAATGTTGCCTCTAATGGCATTATAATCATCATTCAAACCCATTAAAAACTATAATAGCTTTTGAGTTTGCTCTCTTTTGATCATCTTTTCAGCAGAGGAACAAGAACAAGAAGGTATTTCATCAAGGTCATCTAACTCATCCCATAGACTTTTCACCTTAGTGAAATACGTTGATATGTCACTAGTACCTTGGCTTACATTACACATTTCCTTCTGGACTTGATACAGTTTTGCACCATTAACTTGTCCAAACCTCTCTTCTAGTTCTCCCCACATCTGTCTAGCAGATTTAGCATAGATAATGCTATCTGCAATGCTCTTACTCAGAATATTTAATATCCAAGACATCACCATGTCATTGCATTTCACCCATTTTTTCAGATTGGGGGAATCAGATGGGGGTTTAACAAGTGTACCATCAATGAAATACAACTTGCTTTTAGTGGACAAAGCAATTGTTACAGCACGTTTCCATGAGCCAAAACCAGTGCCATCAAAAATTGAAGACACAATGAGCATACCTGGATGATCCGATGGATGAAGAAAATAGGCTTCAGCAAGGTCTTCAGCAGTAAGCATGGTCTCAGGATTCGGAGTTGCCATTGAAACAGTAATCAAGAAAATCAAGAAAATTTCCAAATCAAGAAATAACAAAACTGAATTGATCAATATCAGTCGATCAAGAAGAGAAAAGCAAAGATAATATTGGAAGCTGATCAGATTGATGAAGTGAAACCAATTGATCAGAAGAAACAGAAAGCTATATCATGAAATCGAAACCAACCATACTCAACCGGCTCTGATACCATGTTGACAATGGCATATTTCCTGGAGATTTGAACAAGAAGGAAGATGAGATTATGAGAGAATCTTGCTCTGAGTTTATTGATGTGTGAATGATAAGAAAACCAACAACAATCAGGAAGGCAACAATTTGCCTTTATACACAGGGACTTATAGAGGTTCTAACAACCTGCTGAGCTGGCTAACAGACTTAACAACTTGCAACAACTTGACTAACTAACTAACCCCAACATAGTAGAGGACAATTTCGTAGGTTTTAATGTTTTATTGTTTCTGATATCCTCAAGTTGGTGGAACTAATTGAATTTGTTGCATTTTTTTTGGTTAAAAGAGAGCGGAATAGGGTAGCTCATGACCTTGCCCACTAGATCCTATTGAGTTTGGAGAGGAGGGTTTGGGTTGACGATGTCCCAGAAGATGTCATGGCTCGGGCATCAGAAGACATATTTGATTATATTGACTCCAACCTAATATAATCTCCCTTTCCCTTTGCTATCAAAAAAAAAAAAAAGAAGAAGACATATTAAAATGGATCGGTTTAACTAGTTTTTTTTTTTTTTTGTTTTTTAGTTGTTGATGGTGGCATAAGCCAAGCAATAGAGTACATCAAAGCTCCAAGAGATGAGTAACTGATTGCTCATCAATTTAAATAATTTGACATTTATTTTTAAGATATTAGTTTGAGAATTGTGCATAGAAAAAAAATATATTGTGTGCATCAAAATTACAAGCCCTTAATATACTAATAGTTATAGTTCGACTCTGATTAACAGAGACCAAAAACTTAATTAAAAAAAGACAGCATTTGCCATTTGGAGATATGATGCTGCTGCTTTACACTTTTAACCGAAGACAATGCGCCACTTAAGAATTTATTTTTGAGAATCATTTGCGCCATATGTGCCAAGTTTAGGTGTGAAGATTTCAAGTGCAATTGGGTGGCCATGAAAGTACACATCTTTTTGCTCTAAAGAGTAGGGAAAATCATCTTGTAATTATGGTAAAAATGGCATGCAGTATAATTAAAGGGTTATATATAATTTGTTAGAGTACTTAATTTATTCTTCTAACCATAAGGACAAATAGTGATTTAGCTATAGCTATAGCTACATTGTTCACAAGTCAAGAAAGAAAATTTTCTGGAATGATAGCGCAGCTGCTGCTTTTTTGCCACCTTCTCTCCTTTGAAAACCTTTCCCCTCTTAAGTCTTAATCATATATCAAGTACGTGTTTTTTGGGGAGAAATAATTAACAGCCAAGTTCAAGGCAAAGAGAATTACCCAATCAAGGCTAGGTCTTCTTTTTGTTGAATTGAACTAGGTTGGACCTATTTCTATTAAACAAAACCTTTTTTTTTTTAATTTTGGTGAACTAACTTATTTTAATCGAATTTCTTAGCTTTGTTGAGTTGAACCGAACTGAACTAATTTTTGCTAAACTAAATTAAAGTTATTCCTATTTAGAGAAAAACTTGAAGAAAATAGGGCCTTACTCTTAAATAATCATTCTTTCTTGCTAAAAGCTTCCTATAAATTTGTGTGGCCCAACATTTTGGTAGACTATGGCCCTGTTTGGCATACAGCTGTTAGCTGTTTGTATTAATTGTTAGCTGTTAGCTGTTTGAATTAGCTGTTTGTAGAAAAATTGTTTGGTGAAATTAGTTGTTCCTAACAAAGTTGTGAGACAATTTCCCAAAAAGCTCTTCCAAAAAGCTAATCAAATTAGCTTTTTCAAATTTGCTTTTTGGACCCAAAAAGCTCTTTTGACAAGTTATTCTACCAAACATCTAAATTAGCTTTTTGACAAAGTCAAACAACTAATTTCGATCAAAAAAACTCTTTTTGGCCAAAAAGTTCTCCAAAAAGTTGTTTACCAAACAGCCCCTGTATATTGTGCAACACTATGACATAGTGCTACAAATCAAGAGTAAAGTTATCGACGTGTGACACTCTTTGCATGTGCATATCGCTTAGGCCGTATTTCGGAGTATTAGTTTACTTGAGTGTTGAACTACTCATACTTTTAGTAAATTGACAATTTAAAATATAGACAGGTGCAATTCTTAGTTTGTTAAGAATCAAATATTATTCTTCATAGAAAATACTATTGTTGGTAACAGATATAAGGAATCATAAAATATAACGGATATAAAACCTATGCATAATTTATAATCCACAACCAAGAGGAGTAGAGTAGGAAAAGTTCCCTCATGGGTCATGCAAATGTTCACTTCCCTAAAATCTCACAACGAGAATATTCCCACAAATTTATCCAATAAATAACCCATCAACTTAGACTTGATTTAGTATGTATGAGCATCATCCGCTGTCTGCACCATCGTTATCACGCACAGCCCAGACAAGAGTTTGTTATCATGGCCTTCATGGAGCATTAACTGTGAGATGGGCCAAACATGGCATTTGCAGTGGCCCTCATTCTCATTCATCATTTGCTCCAGTTGCCACACTTCGCCTACCAATTGGGCTGGGACCCTTATGTAGTAATGTAGTGTGGGGACAACCTCTCTATCTCTTGAAAGGCACCGCTTATACGAGTCAGCACTTACATCGTAGACTTGAATCTACAATAGACTTGGATCTATACGTTAGATGACGTGACACAATTTAGATTAAGAAACTTTATTCTTTTCAAAGGAAATCATGGAAATAACGGGCGCATTTCAAAAAAAGGAAAAATATACAATATATGCTAATATGTGTTTATAAATTGGAGTCTACCATATAATTTGTGTACGCCAATAGTTAAAGGACGCATGGCAATGTAGTATTCTTCTCGGGGAGTAAAGACAGCCAAAATAAAAGGGTTTAGGAGACAAAAAAATAAAGAGTTTAAGAATGAAATGGCATGAACTCACAAGTGTATAGAACTAGATCTACAGTATAACTTGTGTTCAAAAGTGTTATAATTTACACTCAAAGGCCTTTTATTTTCTACACATTAGAAAAACATCGTTTCTTTTTTTTTATTATTTAGTTGGCATGAGCCATACAATAATAAAGGAGAAAATACATCTATTAAACAGCGCCTCAGCTAAAGCTTACATACGCAAAAAAATCTAGAGACTGTACATTCCTGATTTGGACATCGATAAAATAGTGACCTACTAACCAGGAGAAAACTTAAGATTAGCAATTCTCAAGCTTGCCTTTTGTTTTCCGTCTCCTTCCTTAGGCTTCTTGTAACTCTTCTAATTGCTGGGGTCTCATATCTAATGACCGTTCCCCCCCCCCCCTTGTAAATTCAGAACTTCTTTCACAATTTCAATAGCGATAGGCGAATCTTGGTTTGACGTGAAAATCTTGTTGGTACTCTTCTTGCCCTCGTTGGAAGCTTTACATCTTTGAGTTTTCTCATGGACTTGAAGATCCATTTCAAGAGGACCATCAAAAATGCCAAAGTGGCTGTCAATCTCTTCATCTTCTTCCATAGAAGGTCCATAACTTGGTTCATGGGGGAGGGGGGTGAACTTCCCAACATAAATCGAGCGACTTTGAGTGTTTTCCAAGGTTGAGTAATTTTCTTGCCATTCTCCGACACTTTCCTTATATATATATAAAATAAAATTCAAACTATTTGTCAAAACTTTTCTTGGTGTAAAAATCTTGTGAGTTGTGCAACATATATGGCTAGTAAATGGGGAATAGACATTGATTCTGTTGCTCCAACTTGATCAATAAAAAAAGGTCCTACCTAAATGGAATAGAGGTATAGCTACATGAAAATGTGCCCATGCGAAGAAATTGAAAATATTTACGAGTTTCCAACGTTGAAATTTATCGAGTCCTAGGGGGAAGACAAACACCCCCAGGCAAATCGAGTTGGTAATTTGTCGGTTGCATTGTATGCGATTTCAACCTGATCTTGTTAAGTTCGCTCAAAACTCATGACTTAAATTTGTTTAATAAAACTGTTTGAATTTGTTTTTAAACTAAAACTCACAATCTGCATTCAACTCATTTGAACTGCATACAGTTAGCTATTTGCTCATAATTTTGTTTTATTTTGCAGAGATACTCTGTTTCCTTGTTTTAATGCAAGCAGACGTAGATTTCATCGCTCCATCAAATTGGAAAAAGATATGGATTTCATCAGAACTTAGATCCAAATCTTCCGTAATATTTTTGAAGACTAGTACGACTAAGCCAACTAACACTCTACACACGTGTAAGACTACAATTAGAAAGAGGTAGCATGCAGTAAAAAGTGAGCTAAATTATGTGAAGAGTGTTACAGCTTTTTAAGTCTTTGGCAGTACATGGCATCGCAATGGTGGAAGGCACAATCAGAATTTACTATCATAGAATTCCCTCCAAACAAAGGCCTATCCTAACAAGCCAAACCTTACCTTAAACTAGAATGCCGCACGGCTTCAAGGAAAACCATGGATGCTGAGACTTAGAAGCTCAGATTCAGCTCATATCTCAACACAGCGCTGCGGTCGACCATGGCAGGCTGGCAGCACCAACCTGCCACCTTCACCCGGTCAATCGCTATGCTAAACACCGGCCCTGTATCTCTTGCTCAATGCAACCTGCTCACAGCAACATCAAGGTAAAAACTGAACACCCCCCCTTCTACCCTTGCGTGGGTGCGTACGTATGTGTGCGTGCGTGTGCACGTATGTGTGTGTGTGCGTGTCTGACTCGGGTCGGGTGTTCATAGGTGATTATAAACAGGCCAGCCCAGGAAATAGGAAGGGCAGCAGTGCTGACAGTCACCAGGGCTAGAGGAATGGAGGTGGCAGGTGCAGTAGATTCACTGTGTAGGAGAAGACATTGGAAAGGCAGTGTTCTCTAACACGATCACTGCTTTTGCTTTCCTATATATATATGTTGATTTCCCGTCAAGAGGATGATTTACCATTTTTCTTTCTCGTAGGAACCTCTCATACTCCGTTTTCAGGTATGTGACATGGAAGAACCACTGGAAATACCCGTAATCAATGATCTTACTATGGTTTTGGGCTCCATTTCACAGGTAGCATTTCAAGAAGCTATACACTGACTGAGAACAATAATTTCCATATAGGACACCCGTGTTACTAGGACTCAGAAACAAAAATTTTGTATGTTTTCTTCTAAAACAAAATGTAGAGCATTGATACGTATGATAATAAGTTGCCAAGTGTTTGACATGGGTATAGAACGTGGAATGAAGAGTCCAAGCGGCATAGCTACCAATATGGTCTTATATATTTTCACATTTTGTAGAAACCCCAATCCCACATTCTAATTTTTGGCACAATCACAGTCAAGAGCGCCAGGGGTTGTGGTTGATTTCACTGATCCTTCAACAGTTCATGAAAATGTCAAGCAGGTAAATCGCATTTGATCTCAAATCTTTGCAAATCGCTTTTGACCTCAAATCTTTGCAACACCTTAATTTAATCAACGTTCCATAAGAAGAATCAGCTTTTTGGATTTGCCATGAAACTTACCTTCTCCGTTGCACTATTCAGGCAACAGCATTTGGCATGAGCAGTGTCGTTTATGTGCCGCGTATCAAGCTAGACACAGCGGCAGCATTATCTGCATTCTGCAAGAAGGCCAGCATGGTGAGCACAGGTTGAGACTGTTAAACAACGAAAAAGAGAAGGCCCGGAAAGGACCTTTAGCTCTTGAAAACTAAGGGTTAAATCTCTATGCATATAAGCTCTCTAAATTGGTTTCAGTTTGCATTTGAACATGGAAACCGGGGTTGTCTTGTAGCGCCAACACTGTCAATAGACTCCACACTTCTGCAGCACGCAGCAATTCAAGCCTCTTTTCACGACAACAATGTAGAAATAGTTGAATCAAGACCAACTACAAATGTAAGAAAATGTTATTTTTGCTTATTGTTTTGGATTTGAGAGACGGAGATTTTCACATTTATCTCAATTTGATACTTATTTATGCAACCACAAATGCATGAAAATGGTGATAAAAAACTTCTAATCTAGATGAACATGCAGCTATGATTAAGTTTCCAATATGCCAAATAAGAATGCGTAAGCAAGCTTATAGAGAATTCCCCGGTATATCCATTCATTATTGGCCACCACCCTGTTCATTTTCTATAGTTGTGGGACCGTATCAGATCATATCTGTGTCATGACTGTCAAAACACATACTTCATAAACATGCCATTTCACAGTACAGGATGTTTACAGATATTTTCCAAGGAATTAAGCAATCAAACCAAGCCAATGAAGTGTCAGTTCATATTGATTACTTTTCATTTTCTCAGTCACAGTACTCATGCTCTTAATACAGCCAGATTTGACCATCAGCATCAAATAGAACACACAGTGTAATCTAGCAGCTGTGGGCTTTCTGTTTTCTCTTTCCAATTAAAAGAAGCCTGCTATCTCTTCATCAAGACAAGGGGAAACGACTTTTTGTAACCAGACATTTGCACCGCTGCTAGGTGAATAGTCAACTTTTTGTTCACATACAAGTATACAAAGCCTTCAGATCCCAGCTACCGTAGGCAGTTGTCTCATGCACAAGATTGACGGCAGTAATTTGATTCATAACAACAATTCAAAGAATCTTGGGTGTAGGATGATCCAGAATAGTTCCTTAGTTGAGTTCCCGTGGCTTAGTAACCACTCAATGAACAGATGCTTCTATCAATTGACATTTTTCAGCACTAGTACACACACCTAAAGACAAAACACATATGTAAGCAATTTTACGAACTAATGAGGTGGAATGTATTAACCTTTTTCAATAAGACGATGAAAAAGTCCAGTTGTTTCTCTGCAGGATCTTCCATCGCAAGATGCAGTTCAAATTGCAAACAACTTATCGAATCTTGGGCAGATCTACAACAGGGAAGATATTTCTACTGATGTTGTGGTAAGATGATATCAGATGTAAATGTATATGTTCACAATAATGCATGCTGGCTAATTGCTTCATTAAATAATCAATAAGCTACAAACAATTGTAAATAACTGACGGACAAGCTGGTCTCAAGAAGTGCTTATCCTTTAGGCAAGGGGTCAAATTTTGGCGGAAGATGGAGTCCGAGTTCACAGTATGGTCCTTGCAAGTCTTCCTTCTAGCACAACAGTTTACTTCTCAGGTGCTGGAGAGGTTTGTCTGGTTTTCCTCTGAAGATCGAAAAATAAAAGGGAACGTTTTATTTACAACTTTCTATGCAACAAAATTATCTGACCTATGAGGAATCTGGCACAGATCTACACCCTGAAACATGAGATCACAGACGTAAAGAGCCTAATGCCAGGCTTAATTATGGCCATCAGGAAGGTTGTACGACTAAAGGTAGTGTTTCTAATTCCGTGTCAACTCTAACTGCATTTCTCTGTTCTCTAGCAGAGCATTTATATATATATTGTCAGTTGCTCATAAAATTTCTTCCAATTGTGTTCCTATCCAATATTGCACTTTTCTCCTTGGCAGAATCTTGTGTATGGCTTGGAGAAGTTCTTGTAAAGGCTCAAAGTTGTATACCACAGCATCAGGTGCCTAAGATAAATAGGCCTATTTTAGATGTCTCTGCGTCATTGAACCAGATTCTGAAACAGTTGCGCTAACATGGGGCCAAACCAACAAAACAAAGGATCCATCGGGTGATCACTATCTAAATGACAAATCAAAACCACAAATATCATCACAAAACAACAATTCAGCGAGCAGGCATTATGTTAGAACTAAAATATGATATCTGACAGGATTGAAGACCCCCTCTCCTCTGACACTTAGGTAATGTTTGGTTGATTGTAGATGACCTTATAATGCAAGAAAGTTTGTAATTGTGTTTCCATTATCTTGTTTTGTTGTAAGGAAATACTACAAATAACAAATATCTCGTAATTGTGATTGCCACAAACTATGTAAGCATGATTGTATTACAAAGTCAATTACATTGCATTACATTCAATCAAACATCACATTAATCTACCATAATTTGTGTTATCGAGTCTCAATCAACTACAACATTGGAGATATAGGAAGACACTTTTTCATTTTCTATTATTTTATATCTTTCCTTTTTGACGATTTGCCCACTTTTAATTTGGAATGGATGACTATTTGTATTTGATCAGGAAGTGATGGAGAAGTGTAACAATCTCTGAACACAGTAGTTCAATAGAGTAAAAATTATTTTCCGGACTGTGATATATCTTAATATGTAGTATTTTTTATCACAGCGAAGTTAGCAAAGTCCCATGTCAGAACAAGAGGGAGAAGCTAAAAAAAATTTTCAGCTCCTTGTACATTATGCAAGTGCTGTTGATCAGTACATTCAACTTTACCTCAAAACCTATTAAAGGAACTCTGATCTCCTAAGCCATGTGTTAGAGTATAAAACTTATTCTTAGGCCTTCAACCATCAGCTTAAACTTTTGATTGAAATGGTTCTTAAATACCATGTGTCTTCCCAAGCAGGGGCAATTGATATCACTAGTTATTTAAAGTGGGTACAAAATTTGTATGATACAAAAGTTAAGATCAATATGAAAAATCACAGATACACAAATGTAACTGCACTTGAAGCACGTCACTTGGTTGACCTCAAAACACGAAAAAGCAGAGTCCTCTTTTGCTCAAACAAGCACACCTATAGCAATGTAGCCATGAATGAACTATGAAAGTTCAGAATCCGTGTTTCTTGTCTCACCTCTGAATTTATTGGCAATGGCTTGTATCCACAACCTGTCCTTGTCACCATACGCATAGCTAATGCTTGAAGCTAACAGGACAAAACCTGCAATGTTTTCCTTACCCTTGCCCAGTACTGGCTGTATTAAAATAGAGCCAGTACCATCTGGAATGGCCCCTTCCAGCATGGAACCTGCAATATATTTGTTTCATCACAGTCACTTCCAACAAATAACCATTTAGAATAGCAAGTTGATGGTTTCTAATTGAAGGTCCAATGCACTAGCTTCTCCTCAACTTAAGGGTAAGGCCACCAGATAAAACCCCCCCCCCCCCCCCCCAAAAAAAAAAAACCTAAGCAGCTTAGGTCTCTTGGGATGTAGATTTGGATTTGGAACCATTTGAAAAGCATCATTTGGTGTACAAGAACATTGATGAACGAATTCTGGATTAAATCTATCAGAAAGAGACTCAGTAGATGTCTTTTGAAAAGAGAACTGTTCAGGAAATTTACACATGGAAATTTCAAATTCAGCAGCAGCTTTTTTCTGTGCAGAAGATTAACTTTGTAAATTGTGAAATATTGTATCAACATCCTTAAGATCTAAAGTCATAAGTCAGACCAGCACATCATTTGCATGTTTTTAGCCTTCACTAAAACTGGAGATTTCTAGCAGAAGCTGATTGAAAGAGAGCTGGTTCCTACAAAGAAAATAAGATGATTTCCAGGGGAACCGTAAAGTAGAATGTCAACCATCCATTTTGTTTTCTGTCAATCTAACAATGTCTGAACACTATCACTTATATTTCCCCACCCTGCCCCTTTCCATCTTTTCGGAGGGAGGTTAAAGATCCTCTTTCCTGTAAAACTTGAAGCAACAAATGAAGCGCATGTATTATTGCCAAATCTCTCAGTCTATCCATGTTAGTTGGACTTCCCCATTTCATATTTCAACATCAGAATGAAGTCACTCACATGGCTCAAGAGTCAAGACATGAATCATAAACCAGCCCATTCAAACTTGAATGCAAAGCATTCCTAATCAACCCTTCTTTTCGCTTTTTGAAGTTACTTTGTGTAAGATTATCTAAGATTGATCAACAGTTATTGATCAACAGTTATTAGGTCGAAGTCTCTTATTATTTTAAATTTAGCATGGAACGTGACACAACAAAACTGTAATTATAATGGCAATAATGCAAAGCCAATTCATGATTTACCTGTGCTTTGAGGGAAATAGAGTGTATCTTTCACATCAACCAGACCAAATTTTGTAATTTGACCAGTAAACCAGTTCAGAATCTCATCCTTTAACAAATCTTCTGGGACCTTCCAGTAGCCACGGACACATAACACATCTTGCAGATATATAAGCTGAAAATTAGATAAAATAAGACATTGTCAAATAAAAAATGAGAGACTCCTTTTCTTGATTGAGGGAGGTGGAGAGGGAAGGGATAAGAGCAGGCAACAAATGTCCAATTGAGAACTCCATTACTTTTGGCTTCTCAATTCAGTTCAGAACTTACCACTGACAGAGATTTTGTATTGCGCAGTAGAACATATGATGTCCAAGCCAGATCCTCCTTTAGGTTATCGGAAATGTTTTGTGACATCACAAAAATTTGTTGAGCACTTTCTGGGAGAGTTGTCAGCTCCTCTGTTGTTGCTCCCTGCACAACAATATTTAGCAAATATGTAGTTTACATAAGTAAAAGGAAATAAACAACCAAGAAGACAGCTGGGGTATGAACACAAGAAATTTAAAAAAGATCCTGAGTACTTATGATAAAAGTATCCTATGACCAAAACAGTATTATTAGCTTATCCTTTCAGCCATGCAAACATGACATATCCAGAACCACTAATGCTAGCTTATCCTTTCAAACCATACAAACACAAAATTTCATAATGACCTACCAACAAAAAAAAAAGTTTCTACATCTGCCCAAAAATATTAACCATAACTCTGGCATTTTGTGTACCACAGTTTACAATTAAGGAAAACCCCAGTGATAATGGTATCAACTTATATGGCAAGTTTTAGGGTAGATTTGGACTAGCAGCTCCATGGCAAGATTGAATGTAGCAATGCAGCAGGTCTAGCCAAGTACTGCCAAGGCATATGACTAAAGGGAATAGTGGAATATGGCCACAAGTATTCAGTATTTAGGTGAGTAAAATATTGTTTTAGAGATTGTAACAAGAACAAGGTTCAGGATAACCTCCGATATTCAGCCATCTATTTACACATCTCCTTCAAATATGGCGTCAGGTGTTTCAAGCATATATCAACTCGTGGCCTAGAGTTCCTATGTACTTTATGGTGGCAAAACCGGGTAACATCTGTCAACTTGGTGTTCGACACCATGGAATCAAGCAGTACTAGGAGTGTTCATTTGACACCCCCCCCCCCCTCAAAAAAAATCCAGAAAAAATTTGCCCTTTGCAACAATGCTGAGAAGTCTTCTGGGTTAGCTTGACCCATAATACAAATTTTCAAGCCTTCTTTCCCAAAATAATGTCCAACAGCTATCACAATTTGTTAATTCTCCTACATTAAATCACATCTCTGCATGTAGCACAACAATCACAACTCTGCCACAGCTATTCAAAGACAATATTTCATATCACTGCAATTTCAACAACCTTCGTGCTTCCCTTCTTGACAGACAATCATAGCCATCATAAAATATGCAAGAAAATTGCGAGAAAAATATTAGTATTACCTTGAGAAATTTTCCCACAAAGGGAATTGTGACAGAGAAAGCTGCCAATGACAGACCCAAAGCCTCTGATACCTGGCCAAGAATTCAATGTCAACTATTTAAATTATACGCCAAAACCCAACAGCATCAGATCCAACCAAGATGTAACTTACAAGCTGAGCTGAGGGTACAGGTGAATTTGAACCAATAAAATGGTTCAAAAGAATAAGAGATCCGAAACCATAGCCGATCAATCTGGGCAAGTAAGATTCGTCCAACCAAGGTATTCCTGCGCACGCCAATTGATTTAAGACACCAAACAACTGAAAACCGACAAGGGAGATGGCAAAGCATAACAGTGCACACAAGGTGTTCGTGAATATGTCCCACAGAAAGATGAACCTACCAAAAGTGAAACGGAGGACGGAGAGGTTAACTTGCTGCTGGGGAACTGTAAATTGTGGAGAATCGTCAGATTGAGCCCATAATTTCAAAGCTCTTCTTTGATTTCTTCTCGTTTTGAGAGGGGCAGCAGCGGGGAGATAACAACAGCATTTGGCGCGAACGGCGATGGTTAGGTTTAACGGTAATAACAAATTCCCACCAAGGCCAGTCATTTTTTCTGCATATTACTTTGCCTTTGGCAAAGCCTATATATTTTGGGTCATTTGGTTATAAATCAGATTAAGTTTAGGTTGGGTTATATTTTGGGTTAACTAACATTTTGGGTCGGTTCAATTTGGATCGGCTAAATGTCAGTTCGAGTTGACTTCGGATCAATCGATTTTTGGTCCAATCACTTGTCATGCAAAAATAATTAACTTTGTAGAAAACTCCAAATCGGATATGGTTCAATTCAGGTTTCAAGTTCACTTCCGAGAGAACCTATTTGGGATATTGGGTCGGTTATGGATTTGGGTCGTTCGGTTCGAATTTCGGATATCGGATCAGATTTGTCATATCTACCTATATATGGGGATTGGGAGGGACGAGGAAGGAGTTTATATTTGCATTCCACTAAGCTCTTTTTTTTAGCTTCTTTTAAAGTTGGCGAAATAAAGGTGTGGTTATAAAGCTAGAGGGGTGACCCTTTTTTTTTTGGTTAAAAAAAATGATAAGTCGATAATGAAATTAGGGAGATAAATGTGCATCCACTCGATAACCATACCCTAACAAGCATCCTAAAAGAAAGATCAATAAGAGCTCCGGAATTCAATACGAATTAACATCATATTACAGCATAACGATGAAATTACCAAAAGCTGAAGATTAATAACTTCCAGAAGACGTTTGCTTATCTTTTTCCTACAACCGAATATGGACGGAGTGGAGAACTTATCTTCAAATAATTAAAAAATTGAGATTTTGGCTCTTCATTTTCCTTCTAATTTTCAACAATTTGCCATCTTAAGATTATTATTATTATTATTAATCAACGACCAAAAAAAAAAAAAAAAACAAGACCTAGTCGTACCGCTTTTGATGCTCGATAATAATTTTAGAGAGGATTAGTGTAAGCCAACCTAACGATTAGCACCTTGATTGCTTTACTCCATTCACCCCCCACCCCCCAAAAAAAACCAAAAAAACATCCTCCTCCTTAAGGTTTGTAACTGTCCTCACACAAAGTCACATAGGAGGTTGGCCCCAAAACAAACATGAGGGCAAGGAAGATGTAGACAGTAGACCTTTTTCTGTCTAAGCATTCGTGAGTTCTGGATCTGATGCGAGGTATGTAAACATTCAACCGTATCCTTTGTAATTGTGTCGTACAACATGAAAACAAAACTCAAATAAATAGAAATCAGCAAATTGAATGACTCTAATAGCACAGGGCGAGAGCAAAAACAAAGCCACATCCCCTTGCTGCTGAATCCAACAATGGGCAGGCCAATTTTAAGCCATCAACATGGCCGGGATTTCGCGCTGTCAATGGTCTAATAGACGACTCAACACAAGTACTTTGAGGCTTCACTGCTCCTTCTTCTGAGGTCGCGACCTTGCCGGTTTTGGAGGCTTGATTACGTAACCCAAGAGAATGATAACAGTGGGAATAATAGTGCCAATGTAATACACACTTCCATAGGCCGTCAGGGTTTCATGCAAGCTTAGTACCTGGAGATGTCAAATGGATCATTAGCATCGCTCTTGAAAATCCCCCAATCGGAAACCTTTAAGTTCACATATACTAACCAAGGTATACTCCCAGGATAACCAATTACAAGCACAAATGCATACTAGCTCAAACACAAAAGAAGCCAAGTTAACCAAAGCCACACTAGCAGATCCAAACCAACTAACTCGAAGGTTTATCGAACGCAATATCGATGGTATTTAGACAACTTTACCGGACAAACTAATGCAAAACCACATATGGACAAGCCCAAAATGATCTGACCCAACACTTACCGTTTTATCACCCAGTTTAAACCAGATTTGACATTAGCACAATCCAAATGAGCCACTTTCCTTCTCTACTCAGGAAACATTGTTTATTGCACATAATTAACCTTTTCTTCTTGTTCCATTAAGGCAAGAGATCTGCAGTAATTAAAAAACAAGACAGACAAAGAAACTTACCATGAAACCAACTGCTGAATAATTCAAGACTAATAGCGTGTATGCAAAGTTCACTAAAGTCATTATCTTCTTAAGAAGGCCTGAAGACACAGCTTGCTGCCATCTGTAGATAACTGTTCAAAATTAAGAGAATTAGCTTCAGTGAACTAGAAGATGGACAGTACCGGGGAGCATTTTGCCGGGAAGTGGAAGGGGCAAGACATGACAATGACAATGGTATCAGAAGAATACCTCTTGAGCCTGCAATCATCAAGGCGGATTGTACAAAGAAAATAATGTAACCAGGATACAAACCCTGTAATTCCAAGAAAACAGAAAAAGTTACAGGGGAAAAACAAAAAAGGGGGAACAAACAAAATAAGCACAAGGATTGCAAATTCAAGGAATTCTGCTCTGCTGATTTATGTACCTAGATTGATCAACCAACAATTCTCCACCTTCCTCATTTTCAGGGATGGAGGAAACATTTAGAGAACACCTAGGCTACCAGGCAATGAACTAGAGGTCTAGAACACATGCACTCAAAGATCAGGTCGGTGTCATCTAGCTCCGTTGGCAAAGTCTCTGGGCATTGGTATCAGAAACCTAATTTCAAATCTTGCCTTTAGTTACACTGCCCTTCAAACCCTTAAAACAAAAAAAAAGATACGCTCAAAGACACAAAGACCATCAGAAAAAGCTACTCTGATTCTCTGACCTTTTCTAGACCCAGGGACGAACAACCTCCTCGACTCTTTTCTCAACATCACAAGCGTAGTTAACAGAACCACGCTAGTTGATATTGATAACATTGCCGTGCTTATCGATCAAGATCTGTAATTGTCGGGACTGTGGACCATCTCATTTAGACAGAAAAAAAAACTACTAGATTTTATGTGAAGTTATTTCCAGGACAACCAGGTATCTTTAGCTACGTATTTGGAAGTCCTCAAACCTTGTATTGGCATGCTCTTGTTTCAAATTTCAGACCTTTTAATCTTTTTCATGTTCTATCCTACTCAACATTTACGCCCGCATCAATGTCTCTATTAAGTGGTCATCTTGTCCCAGCCTCAATAGCACTCATCCAGTACACCACTGCACCGCTCATACTGACGTATAGTTCAACAACATACGAGCTATATGCTACAAGAAGGTAGCAATTGACCCATTCATATATCAAGGAGGAATACTACCACCATGCGTCAATATATGGCGGTTGAGAAAGCGAACTACTTACTGGAACAGCTAACGAAGATACATCAAGAGAGCATTACTGAGTCCGACACTCTGACTTAATGATGTTAGACATGCAAATAAACGGCAATCCAGGAAACTTATTAGTTCAAAGGAGAAAACTCACATGCCATATAGCACTGACAGTCTGTGTGGCAAGCAGCTGAAAGAAACCAGCCTTCTTGCCCTTCGGGACAAGTCTCTCATAGACATCTATGACAACAAAGAAAATGTTGCTTTAAGTACAAGAGATTGAAATACAATACAACAACTCCCAGTGGCAGTCCGGCTTTCGTGGGGATTGAAATACAATGTTAAGAATAAAAATTAGAATCCATTATGACAATATGTAGCCAAACTTACAGTAGCAAATAAAAACAAAAGGGTGAGAAGAATGCTGAACACTCACAGTGGCGAAGCCAGGTGCTAACTTGTATGTTCCAATCAAGTGGAATCTGAACAGCACTCGTTGCCAACTCAACTCCAAGGATGTCAGCATTTTTTGCACGATCCCACTTGGGCTTGGGGGGCTTGGTATCAGTCCATCCACTAAAGCCAAAGCCAGAGATTATGATGGCAGCTTCTGAAATAGACCAGATGAAGTAATACTTCCACCGTGCTGTAAAACCACACATATACTGATAACCCAACTTCTTCCAGAATCCCCACTCCCCATACAAGGGGTTAGTAAAGGTAGACAAGGGGAAATGTGGCACCAGATATAAATAAAGGCCCATGCATATAGCAGCTTGAACAAGAGCCCGAGCAACAGCACCATAGGGTGATGGCTGTTTCACTTTTTCGCTCCAGAGCTGCAAAATTAAAAGTGAATTAATGATTTCTAGAATCCGTAGATCCGTAAACTTGAAAGCACAACAGCAAGAGATAAGAGAATAAAGAATGGTTCATGAACTGACCCCTTTTCCTTCTGTCCAATCAAGATAATCCTTCATTTCATACACAGGTCCTGCAAAGTGACTTCCGCAGCAGAGGCAGAAGCCAACATATTCAATTAAGGAAGGCATCTTCAGCAATCGGAACCTTTTCTGTGCCTCACGGAGGTCTTCATCTTTCAAGAGTCCATCTTGGTAGTTCATTGCACATGAGATGACCTTAAGAGTCAAGACCATTAATGCACCTGCCAGAAAAGTGGGCTATTATCTCTCAAATGAAAAGACAGAAAAGCACACCTGGAAATGCTGAGAATGAGATGAATTATTCATGCTTATTCAAGCGTTGACCAATGAAATAAAGAGAGGTTAAAGTGAGAACCAGCAATTGAGAGGTTAAAGTGAGAAGCAGCAGTTTCCCACTTTGTTTAATTAACATATTATACAATAGTACAATATCCAGTAATTTCCAATGCAATGTGAAGAATGTACATCTTGGCCAGTGTACAATATGCACCTTGGCTGCCAACTGTCATGCTTGATTCAAGAACTTAACCTACTATATAGTAAGCTCTGGGGCAGGCTCTCAGAGGGAGGGGGAAAAGGATACTAAGCTCGGGTTTCCACCAAGGATTATCAAGCAGGGGAATGACACTCTGACTCATGCGAAATTCCTTGTAGTCTAGTGAGATTCCACACTATTAATTGTTAATTGGAAAAAAGAAAAACAAGGAGAATAACAGCAACCCCAAAAACAAAAAGAGAATTAATTGTCATTGGAAAACAGATGTCAATGCAAATTGCTAGTTTGTTTCCCATGTATTTATATTGATGCAGCCAGATATTTAGGTGTTTATGTATTCACGCCCTTTTTTTCAACAGTTAGGAGTACTAGCATACCACTTACCGTTCCTTGTTATTGCTGACTGCCTACTCCTTACCGCTCCTTACTTATGCTTTACCACTCTTTTACACATATAATAGTAACTGCTTAGTACTCCTTATCACTACTCCTTATCACTCTTTTATACACATGTATGCAGTTGCTGCTTGCTGCTTGCTGCTTAGTGCTTACTGCTAAATACAACACCACCTCCCAGTGTGGGCCCCGCTTTCGCGGGGTTTGGGAAAATTCAACTGTAAGCAATCTTACCTCTACCGGCATTTCGGCCCGTTGAGAAATTGATTCCAAGAGACCCACCAAAAAAGGAATTTGTGAAAAGTTTTATAAGCGAAAGCTTTTGTGAACACATTTAATGAGGGACAATAGAGCCACAAAGCCAGAGATGACTAAGATAAATTAAAGGATAGAGAAGCTGAGGCTGCCCAACACAAGAACAATATAACAAAAGGCGGAAACATACCTTAACGATCCGAGGTAGGCAGGCGCTGTGACTTCCCAAAATAAAATACAACCTGTATACGAGCACGACAAACCCCTACCAACACTAAGTCACTGCAGCCAAGGTCCTATACGGAGTCGACTCTCTGCGATCTAAGATTTTAATCTTATCCCGCCACAACCTCCTATCCTGAGCCTTGTTCTCTGTCAAACCCACAACTTTCAAGTCCTCTCTAATCACCTTGTCCAAACTCTTCTTAGGTCTACCCCTCCCTCTCTTACTTCCGGGGATGTCGATCATCTCACACCTCCTCACTGGAGTGGCCACACTTCTCCTCTTCATGTGGCCAAACCCTCGGAGTCTTGATTCTCTCAACTTATCTTCTATGGGAGCTACTTTAACTAAGTCCCTGATTTCTCCATTCCTAATTCTGCCTATTCTCGTAAAACCACACATCCACTTAACCATCCTCATCTCATCCTCATCTCAACTACCATCAACCTTTGAACCTGCGTCTTTTTTAGAGGCCGACACTCCGAACCATAAAGAACATCCGGTCTAACTACCATTCGATAGACTTTGCCTTTCAATCCTATGGGCACCCTCTTATCACACAGCACACTTGAGGCAAACTTCCATTTTTGCCAACCCACTTTTATGCACTTGTTAATATACTCGTCAATATCCCCATTCTGCTGAATGATCGAGCCAAGATATTTAAACTTATCAACCTTAGGTATTGACCTTCCATCCAAGGTGACTTCTCCCCTTGCCTCTACCCTTCTACTGAAACAACAATGGAGGTATTCCGTTTTCGATCTACTTACTCTAAAACCTCTAACTTCCAGCGTATGCCTCCATCACTCCAACTTGTCATTAACTCCCTGTCTGGTCTCATCAATAAGAATAATGTCATCTGCAAATAGCATATATCATGATACTTCATCTTGAATCCCTCTAATAAGTCCATCCATAATTAAGGTGAAAAGAAACGGGCTTAAGGCGGAACCCTGATGCAGACCCATATTAACGGCGAAATCATTGGAGACTCCGCCCGGCGTCATAACACTCGTTCGCCCTCTCTCGTACATATCTTTAATAATTCGGATATACAAGGGCGACACTCATTTCTTTTCCAAGCAGCTCCATAACACTTCACGCGAGACTCTATCATAAGCTTTTTCCAGATCCATGAACACCATATGAAGATCCACATTTCTATCTCTGTACAAACCCATGAGCCTCCTAAGGAGGTAAATCGCCTCTATGGTCGACCTGTCTGGCATAAAACCAAATTGATTTTCTGAAATCGCAACATCCTTTTGCAACCTTCTCTCAATCACCCGCTCCCATAACTTCATAGTGTGGTTGAGCAACTTAATACCCCTAAAATTATTACAATCTTGAATATCCCCTTTGTTTTTGTACATATGGATGACTGTACTAGACCTCCATTCTCTTGGCATCTTAGTTGTCCAAAAAGTAACATTGAAAAGCTCCGATAGCCACTCTAATCCTTCTTCACCCAAACAATTCCAAAGTTCCATCGGTATCTGATCTGGACTCTCTGCCTTCTCATTTGTCATCTTCTTCAAGGCCTCCTTAATCTCGTCCTTTGTGATATGGCCACACAAATGCGGATCAAATCGCCTTTCACTACACTCCCTGCTTCTACTACATGAATCTTCCATCCCTTCCCCATTTAGGAGTTTGGAAAAGTACCTTTGCCATCTCTCTTTGATTTCTGCATCCTCAGACAACACCTTACCATTTTCATCCTTGATGCACCTCACAACACCTAAATCCCTCATTTTTCTTTCCCTAACCCTTGCCAGTTTAAAAATTTCCTTCTTCCCTTCCTTGGTCTCCAATCTATGATACAGCCGATCAAAAGCCAAGTAGGCTTGTAAGGCTAAAAGCTAGATCACTATCTGAACATATCCTAACATTTTTCAAAACTAACCCCAAAACACAACATAGCAACCTTAATTTGATTAGTGCTTAGCCTGCCATCCAGAACCCCAGGCATCGGTGCGGCTATCCTCAATTTTCAGATACCCGCAACCAATACTCCATCAAAATTGTCCAGAATGATCATAACACAGCTCATAATATTTATGTGCCAGCTTGACCACAAAGTCACCACCTGTAAACCTTCTTTTTGGTGCCACCTGAGGTCCGCAAGCTATGAATCTAACCTTCATTTTTCAAGGTACTAGAAGCATGCAACTATTATATGAATAAACCTATGTGGAATATTATCGTTATGCCCCTAAAGGTCTAAAAGGTCACCATCACTCCAGAGTCGCTGCATGTCACATTGTTGGGCATCATCCTATATCGCCTAAAAAAATGCCCGTTATTGCCTTCATTTAGGTTAATAGAAGGTCTAGAACAAAATTCTCTCTGAAGCCAAATAAAGTTGGGAAAAATTCTCTCTGAAGCCAAATAAAGTGTTCCCAACTGCCATCCGCGATCCTAGAATTACCTTCTTCTAAATGTTTAGAAACCATGCCCAAGCATTCACGATCCTACGACATTTAACAAGTCAGGCACTTTAGTGCTTCCCTTCCTATTTATCTAAGGTATTCTTTGCAGACTAAGATGTGTTTTCCTTCGATCTGCTTTGATGGAAATAAATGGCACTCAACACGCGGGACTGAATGTTCAATTTGGGGGGAGTGGGGCTTTATGCTTAGTGATTATTAGTAGTTGCTAATTACGGTTACTTTCTTAATCCTTTAACCCTTTGATATCTATTTCTTTTTTTAATTTTTTTAATAATTTTTCTTTTTCTTTTATATTTTATGTTTCTTAATCTTATTAATTTTATTTTTATTTACATTTTCAAATTGTTGGCTAGTTTCAGTAGTCTGTTCTTTTCCGATTATTTGGGCCCTCCCTAGTTTATCTTAAGTGCTATCTTTCGATTATTAGTACACTCTTTTAGTGAGTTGCGGGAGGTGGGTGTTGGTAGCTTTATCTAGTGACGAGCAATGTAGTTACTTCAGCCAGTCCTCCGAGGGGTACTGGGGTTAGGAGGGGTTCAGGTTGTCAGAAGGTGCGTCTAGCGTCTTGGAATATTGGATCTCTTACGGGTAAGTCTATAGAATTAGTTAAGTCTTTGCACAGACGTAAGATTAGCATAGCTTGTGTTCAGGAGACTAAGTTGGTAGGGGCTAAAGCAACAGTACTTGACGGGTTCAAACTGTGGTATTCTGGTCAAATAGTGCTAGGAATGGCGTTAGCATTTTGGTTGACAAGGAGTGGGTTGAATGTGTTGTTGAAGTGAGACGCAAGAGTGACCGAATTATGGCCATTAAGATTCTGGTGGGTTCTGAATTCATAAATGTGGTTAGTATTTATGCTCCTCAAATAGGTTTGTCGGATGATAGCAAGAAGTAATTTTGGGAGGATTTAGATATGGTCATTCAGGATATACACCGGAACGAAAAGCTTTTCATAGGAGGAGACTTTAATAGTCATATTGGTGTTGACTTGGACGGGTATGACTCAGCTCACGGAGGTTTCGGTTTTGGGGAGAGAAACATCGGAGGAGTTTATCTTCTAGACTTCGCAGTGGCTTATGATTTGATGGTGGTAAACTCCTTTTTTAAGAAGAAGGATGACCATTTGGTAACCTTTAAGAGTGGCCCCTCAAGAACCCAAATTGATTACTTCCTGATTAGGGCAGATAATCGAAGGTTGTGTAAGGATTGTAAGGTGATTCCTAGTGAGTTTTTGGAAACCCAGCATAGGTTGCTAGTATTGGATATGGAGTTCAATTGTTCTAAGTGGAAGAAGAGGAGGTTTGGGGATCGTAGAGTTAAGTGGTGGACCCTTACTAAGGAGAATGCAGTGTTAATAGCGGAGAGGATAGCTGAAGAAGCTGCTTGGAGGCAGGTAGGAGATGCGGACAAAACGTGGGAGGCTATGGCAGTATGTATTTGAAAGTCAGCTAGAGAAATCCTAAGTACTTCTGGGAGAGGTGGTAACAAAATGAAGGGTGCCTGGTGGTGGAACGAGGAGGTTGAGGAGAAAGTCAAGGAGAAAAAAGAGGCATTCACTGTTTTCATGAACAATGGAGAGGAGGAGAGAGATTTGTAGAGGTAGCTATAAGGCGGCTAAGAAGGTAGCTGAGAAAGATGTTGTTGTAGCTAGGGCTTTTGATAGGTTATATTGTAGACTGGAGACCAAGGAAAGGAAGTCTTTAAACTGGCAAGGACTAGAGAAAGACGGTCAAGGGATTTTGGGGTTGTGAGGTGCATCAAGGATGAAAATGAAAAGGTGTTGTCTGATGATGCAGAAATCAAGGCGAGATAGTAAAGGTACTTCTCCACACTTCTCAATGGTGAAGTGATGGAAGATGCCCGAAGTGCATAACGAGAGTGTAGTGAGGGTCACCTGGATCCGCGATTGTGTAGTCCCATCGGCAAGGACGAGATTAAAGAGGCCTTAAAGAAGATGTCTAATGGGAAGACAGATGGTCCAGATCAAATTCCAGTGGAAGTGTGGAAGTGTTTGGGTGGAGTAGGATTAGAGTGGCTTACGGAGTTTTTCAATGTGATTCTTAAGACAACTAAGATGCCTAAAGAATGGAGGTATAGTACAGTCATTCCGCTATACAAGAATAAAGGGGATATTCAGGATTGTAATAATTTTAGAGGTATAAAGTTGCTCAGTCACACTATGAAGTTATGGGAGAGGATGATTGAGAGAAGGTTACGAAAGGATATTTCGATATCAGAGAACTAATTTGGTTTTATACAAGGCAGGTCGACCATAGAGGCGATTTACCTCCTTAGAAAGCTCATAGGTTTGTACAGAGGTCGAAAGGTAGATCTTCATATGATGTTCATTGACCTGGAGAAGGCATATGATAGGGTTCCGAGTGAAGTATTATGGAGATGTTTGAGAGAGAAAGAAGTGTCACCCGTATATATTCGAGTTATTAAGGATATGTACATGGAAGGTAGGATGAGTGTTAGGACACCAGGAGGAGTCACAGATAACTTCCTCATTGGTATGGGCCTGCATCAGGGTTCTGCCTTAAGTCCTTTTCTTTTCTCTCTAGTTATGGATGAACCTACAAGAGGGAATTAAGATGAGTTACCTTGGTGTATACTATTAGCTGATGACATTGTTCTTATTGATGAGATCAGCAGGGAGTAAATGACAAGTTGGAGCGATGTAGATAATCTTTAGAATCTAGAGGTTTCTGTGTTAGTAGAACGAAATGGAATACCTTCATTGCTGTTTCAGTGGAAGGGTAGAGGTGATGGGTGAAGTCACCTTGGATAGGATGATGATACAAAAGGTCGATAAGTTCAGGTATCTAGGCTCGATTATTCAGCAGAATGGGGATATTGATGAAAATGTTAACCATAGCATAAAAGTAGGTTGGCAAAAATGAAAGTATACCTCAAGTGTGCTGTGTGATAAGAGGATGCCTGTAGGATTAAAAGGCAAAGTTTATCGTACGGTAGTTAGACCGGCGGTAATGTATAGATCGGAGTGTTGACCTCTAAAAAAGACTCAGATTCAAAGGTTGATGGTAGCGGAGATGAGGATGATTAGGTGGATGTGTGGTCATACGAGAATAGATAGAATTAGAAATGAGATTTTCAGAGACTTAGTTAAAGTGGCCCCCATCGAAGATAAGATGAGAGAATCAAAACTCCGATTGTTTGGTCATATGAAACGAAGGAGCGTGGATGCTCCAGTAAAGAGATGTGACAGGATTAACATCCCCGAAGGCACAAGAGGGAGGGATCGACCAAAGAAGAATTTGGACAAGGTAATTAGAAAGGACTTGAGAGTTGTAGGATTGTCGGAGGACGTGGCTCGGGATAGGAGACGTTGGCGGGATAGATTAGGATCTTAGATCGCAGAGAGGTTGCCTCATAGTTGGTCTTTCAGCTGCAGCAGGGTAGCTTTGGCAGTGGTGTCGTGTTTGTCCGCAGGAAGTTCTTTCATCTAAGAAGAGACAACGTTTGCTTACCTCTGGTTATTAACGTATATTTCCCTACTCTACTTTATTGTTCCTTTGTTCCTTAGCTACGACTTCTTGTTTTGCTTATGTATCTTACTCATTTCTGGCTGTTGTGTTCTCCATTTTTCCATTAAATGTTTTTCCAAAATCCTTCGTCTATAAATTATTTTCTCAAAATCATGTTTTTGTAGGTCTCTTGGAATCAGCCTCCCTACGGGTAGGGATACCGGTAGGGATAAGGCTGCCTACATCTGGATCTCCCCAGACCTCGTGAAAGCGAAACTCACACTGGGAGGTGGTGTTGTTGTGTTGTTTACATTTTCAAATTAAATTTATAAAAAAAGTTTTCCTAGGGGAAAAAAGCCTCTTCGTAGGTTTAAAGCAATCTCTCCATTTACATGGTAAGGCTAAGGCTACCTACATCTAAACCACCCTAGACCCTTCTAAGGCATGGTTGGCAGTGGTGTTGTATTAGGATTTGGGGACCCAAAACCACTATTCCCTTGGAACATTATGAAACAACTTCCAAAATAACCTGGAACACATCATGGGGCAATCATGACCCCGTAGATGCCAAATAACACACTTTAGAGCACAATCCTAAAAATCCCTAAAAAAAGTCAGATAATAGCATTCATTTTTGGGGTCTTATACTCCAATAGTCCCAGGTACATATCATTAAAATTATTTGAATGACATAGCCTTAAAGATTATTTTGGAGGCCATCCTAACAACATAATCACCATCTAAAAGCTTTTCAATGCCTCTTAGTTATCACTGCAAAATCCTTAAAACTAATGGCACTATGGTTTTCACGCCCAAGCATCCATAGCCATTCTAACCTAGAAAATGTTCATGACAGCCCTGACATAGCATGGGAAAAAGAATTATGAGTTAGATCCCATAATTACCAGCTTGTAACTTGTCCTCATCATCCTCAAACCACCCAAAATTGGATACAATCTTCAACTTTTTAGGTCCTCGGCCAAGACAACCACACCTAGAGGCTGAACGAATCCAAACATAGACCTAGACATTTTCTAGACCCAGCAGGACCTGTGCCATTCTTGGACAGTATTTGAAATATCAAATCTCCTTGCAAAGGCAGGTAACAGTCTTCATTTTAGAGGCTCACAGAGCCATGAATCCACTTTAACTCTAAAACAGTTCAAGACATATGCAAAATAAACTTAAACATTTTGAGAAGCCATCATGATCCCAGGGTCAACATATGACATACTTTCCCGCGTCATCCTGAAATCCCATAAGATATGGTTATGCCCTTGCCGTTGGGGTACCCAAACAACATATCACAATCACCACATGGCAAACATTAATTGTTTTTCCTTTCCAGGCACCATAATGAAAGCTAAAAGCTGTGAAAATAATTTTCATTTTCGAAGTTCCAGGGCAGAATCCTTGCCTTTGAAAATGTTTGAATAGAGCCTAACGACTATGAAACCTCCAAAATGTCTACAGATAATGGCCTTCAATTTCTTTGTATCAAGGTTCCAAAACAACTACAACAAATAGATGCTGACGTAACACAACAATCCTAACAAACCAAGGCATATTTCAAGTTTCAAATCATCCCAAAATCCCCTGCTGTGGCCAATGGTCCTCAACTCATTCGTGGGACCCCAAAGTTAGGCCGTGATGGACCACTATACCCTGAAAACAGACTAGGATTACACCTTGGAATATAATGGGGGCTACCATAAGGTCTGTTACCATATGCTGCGCATATTATTATTTTTGAAGCACCACCTCCCAACGCTTGGAAAATTGACTACACTTCATGTTTGGGTCCTCTGGATCCAAGATTATTATATGCTCAAAATTTTTGTTAATGTCCCAAACATACCCTGAACAATTTCCAGGAGCCATGAGCCAATTGTTGTGATAAAGATGGCATTTAGAGTGGTACCACCAGATCCTTGAAAATTCAGATACCACCCTTTCTTGTCAAGGTTTCAAGGCCCACAATCCATCACATCTTCAAATCTAGCTGACGAATTTTCAAAAATACCACAGCATGTTTGCAAGGAGTAGCCATTTGTGGATGTTGAGATCCCAGACAACTAGTTCATACAGAACTATTCAAGATGTCCCTATCATGACCACTAGTATTTTAGGGGGCCATCATGACTTCAAGGTCAGCTGATGAACTTGCAGGAACCAAGCCAAAACTGCCCAGAAAAAGTAACTGCTACATCCCAACATTTATGATGCATACATCATATGCAATTGACAAGATTATAGGGCCATCGGTCATAGCTCCATTGTCACCATATCACACCTTTCCATGCTTTATCCTCAAAGCAACAAACTGAGGATATTAGCCAATTTAGCCTTCTTTCTTAGGTCCTGGCCACCCTGGGGCCTGGGTCCTCAAATGTAAATCATTTATGAAACTGTTGAGACCGCTTTTACCATACTTTCAAACATCCTGAATGCTACCTGGAGAGAAAAGAAAATAAAAAAAGGAATCTTATAAAAGATTCTTAGAACAATGAACCTCGTTAGAGGTTAACTTTGACAAGTTGGAGTAACAGGTTGGCTGAAATGACTAATGCTAGTTACACCCCTAGGAATCACCATATAAGGACTAGCTTGACACCCAAGTCTTCTACCAAAGAACTGCCTTTCTTAAAGGCCGATTACAGGGGGCATCTCTAAGCTGGAGGCAGTGAGAAATTGCAGCCCCACCATTTACTCCCATCATTCCTCAGTGCTCTGTATCAAGGTCTGTCTTGGACTGTATCCTTCAGTCTTTTCATTACATGGACAAACCTATTCTCATATAATAAACTCCTATGAAAAGCACCATGTACATCCTCTACGAATTAAATCCAAGCAGATAAACTGAATCATAAAACCATACTCATCCAAAATTGCTTCCATATTTCAAGTACGTTTGATGAATAATATAGGAACCCCGCACAAAAACATCATAAATAAATATACAAATGGTGCAACCCAAAATATATCTCGCACTTAATTTTTATTTTTTAATGAAATTTGCATCCTAGAGCACTGATTCGAGCCCCAACTTAGCAGCGACATTAGCTCAAATCCAACAACATGTTTGCACCCTGAAAGTCCGACCTAGGCGAGGTGTGGGTGATCACTTATGGCTGTCTTAACTCTGAATTAATTTAGGAGGCTACTTTCATGAGACGCTAGATTAAAGATTAATGATTGGCTGATACTCCATTCCAAGGGAGCATAGGAGAGTTTACAAAGGCATTTTGCTTTAAACCAGTACAATCCAACCCGAAGAAATTGCCCAAAATTGGCTTTTCTAGCTCTCCGGATAGCGGATATATTCCTCTATTAAATGACAAGAAAAATAAGAAAGAAAATATGCAAAACAAAAAAACAGCAATATGAAGCAGCTGCAACATATAATAAGCTGTTACCAGTGGCATCAATTCCTCCCTCCTTCCATGCATCTCCACTCATGTAGTAAACATGGCTATACAAGTCAAAAGGATTTCAATGTCAAAATCATTTCCACAAATTGCAATGTAAGAAAAGCACAATTATATGTCACCCCAAAATACCAGAGAAGGATAGAAAAGCCAGACAGATATCAGCAACTAAAACAAATTGCATCATCTTGTCAGCTCCATTGTTCAGCACAGCGTATACTAGCAGAGGATAGAACAACAAATGTAGTACCAGAGATGGGCATATTTTGTTAAGGTACAGGTCAGACAACTAGGGCTTAGATTAGGGATCTCAAGGGTCTCTGATGCGGGATCAAAGAGTAATTGGGGAGAGAGCAAATCATATTAAAAATGAAAGCAAGTTTATTTTTTTTAATTGGTGATTAGCTTCCGCTGAAGCAACAGGAAAACGTTAAGAGTATTTGGCCCAACATACAAAACAAGCAATAACCAACCACCTATAATCTAATTGGTACCAAGTACCAACCCACCAAGATTTGCAGCTACCTAAAATCCAGCCACCTAAAAGAGAAGCAATTACACAGGCCATATTGTCATATTTTGATTTGAAGGACAAGTTCCAAGCAAAATACCTCTGAAATCATCGAAGGCTTCTAATCGGAAAATAAATCTAGGATGTAAAGAAAATATTTCATAAGAATTTACTCCTATCATTTAAAAAAATACCAATAAAAACATACCAATATGTAAGTTGGAACAGGGGCAAAAAGAATGCCACTACGCTTGTACTGCTCGCATTGTTCGCATCACACAAGTTAACTTGCATTTGTAAGCATTGTTTTCTTTCATTAGCATGCCAACCACAGTCAAGCAAGGATCAATTCCATAGAATGAACAGAATGAGTTGTTCAGTGAAGAGATCAACCCATAACTGGAAGTTGAAACCAAGACTTAAAAGCGTTGAC
The DNA here is from genome assembly GCA_017589665.1 of Selenicereus undatus. Lineage (NCBI taxonomy): Eukaryota > Viridiplantae > Streptophyta > Magnoliopsida > Caryophyllales > Cactaceae > Selenicereus > Selenicereus undatus. Next base: position 100,340,898 of record JACYFF010019584.1, read on the forward strand.
TACAACAAACACATAAAAACAAGCAAATTCAAAAACCATTTAAATTCTCTTTCACAATCATGCATTCAAATATCTCCACACAAACATGAGCAATTCATGGATCTGAAGTACAAACAAACCCAACACAACAGCAACAAATTGAGAAGAAATTACAAATACCCATCAATCCAAATCCACTTACCATCCAATCAAATACCCAAAAGCGCCAAAGAAAGTGATGATCCCACACTTAGGACGATAAACGGCCATAGAAATGTACCCAATAAGCATAGAAACAATGAAATGAAGATTTGAGGAAAACCCAAATGATAAGTAGCTGAGTAGAGCTCCAGTGAAGGCGGAGTAGATGTGTCTGGGGATAGTTCTGGGTACGAAACGCCAGAAGAAGCTGATGGGTATGGTAGCGACGAAGCAGAGGAGAAATCTAAGCACCGGCACGGACACTCCGATGGTAGCCGCCATGGACGGCAAGTCAAGGTCCATGGCTGGGTCGCCGATTCGGAGACTCACTGAGGCAGAGAAAACGAATTGGTGGGGAACGAGGACAATGGCTTAGCCGATGGTCCAAACCTTGGATGATTTGGTGGTTTTAATGGTTGATTTACGAGGGGGGGTACGTATCAGTTGACGAGCAGTTGGGGTGGGTGGATGCCCATTGCAGTGATGTGAGCTACTGAGAAGTCATTTGAAGTGTTTGTTTGTGGTAAAATAAAAAATGAATAAAATTTAAGGGATATATAATAGGACGCTTGTTGTGTTTATGTTCCACCTAAGGCCTGTTCTTTTAGTTCATAAATTCACTTTTATTAATTTCTATTGACTTCTATTAATTTCTACTAATTTTTATCAACTGATATCAATTTTTATTAAAAAATTTAATTTTTTTTCAACTCTAGCTAATTTTTTCAACTCTAACTTACTTCTACCAACTTTTACTAATCTACTTCAAAATTTTCACAATTTGTAAATTATTATGTGGAAATTAATTATTTTTTTCAACCACAAAAATGCTCTTTGGTTATTTTTTGGATTAGTGTATTTTGAAGCAGCCAAGGAGGGCATAGTTATAATTGTGATTTTGTATTGTTAGAAACATGCCCAGAGAGTGGAAGTTTGGAAGTTTATTGGGGAAGTTGGACTAGAGTGGCTCACGGAGCTTTTCAATATTATTTTCAGGACCGCCAAGATGTCCAGAGAGTCGAGGACCGGTACAGTCATCCCACTGTACAAAAACAAAGGGGATATCCAAGATTGTAATAATTTTAGGGGCATCAAGCTGCTCAGCCACACTAAGAAGCTGTGGGAGAAGGTGATTGAGAGAAGGCTGCGAGAGGAAGTAGAGATTTCAAAAAACCAATTTGGTTTCTTACCGGGCAGGGCAACCATTGAGGCAATCTACCTCCTCAGAGGGCTCATGGGCTTGTTCAGATACAGAAAGGTGGATCTTCATATGGTGTTCATTGACCTGGAGAAAGCGTATAATAGAGTTCCAAGGGAGGTATTGTGAAGGTGTTTGGAAGAGAAAAGGGTGTCGCCCGCGTACATTCGTGTTATCAAGGACATGTACGAGGGAGGGCGGACGAGGGTTAGGACTAGGAGGGGTCTCCAATGACTTTGCTGTTAGTCTGGGTCTGCATCAGGGCTCCGCTTTAAGCCCGTTTCTTTTCACATTAGTTTTGGACGAACTCACTAGAGGAATCCAGGACGAGGTGCCTTGGTACATGTTCTCTATGGATCGGAGTGTTGGCCTCTAAAAAAGACGCAGGTCCAAAGGTTGACGGTAGCTGAGATGAGGATGGTCAGGTGGATGTGTGGTTTTACGAGATTGAATAGGATTAGGAATGGGGTAATTAGGGGCTTAGCTGAAGTGGCCCCCATAGAGGAGAAGATAGGGGAATCGAGGCTCAGATGGTTCAGCCACGTGAAGATGAGAAGTGTGGCCGCCCCAGTGCGAAGGTGCGAGAGTATCAACCCCCCCGGTGGTAAGAGAGGGAGAGGTAAGCCGAAGAAGACCCTAGAAAAAGTGGTTAGAGAGGACCTGAGAGTTGTCGGTCTCACGGAGGACATGGCTCAGGATAGGAGGCTGTGACGGGACAAGATTAAGGTCTCTGATTGTAGGGGACCGGCTCCGTAGGTGGCAGTAGCTTAGGCGGTGTGGGGTGGGTAAGGTTTTGTTTTGCTTGTCTGCAGGTCGTACTTTTTCTGGTTGTCACGGCACCAAGCGCCCCTGGATTGTTGAGGTATGTCTCCGCTCCCTCTTTATTCGCTTATCCGGAACCTTTTCTCTTCCCATTTCTCTTACTTCGGTAAATGGTTTTGCAATCATTTTCTCTTCAAATCTTTTTCTCAAAACTGTTTTGTGGGTCTTATGGAATCAACCTCTCTGTGGGTAGGAATACCAGTAGAGGTAAGGTTACCTACAGCTGGATCTCCCCAGACCCCATGAAAGCGGGACCCATTTTGGGAGTTTGTTGTTGTTATTGTTGTATTGTTAGAAACAAAGAAAAAAAATATGGAGGAAAATTAGGTGAAAAAATTGTTATAAACAAATGATAAAATTTTCCTCATAAAATTGTGAGAAAAGTTTGAAAAAAATTTCCAACCTCCTCCAACCTCGCACTACTTAGATGATATCAATATGATTAAGGCAATTCATCAATATTCAAATTTCTCAAATCCTTGTATTTTTTCCTCAATCGAAACAAAAGGAAAAAAACTCACTTTCTCTCTACTTTTTTTCACATCTTTTTCCTTTAACTTTTCTTTCCACCAAACGGAGCCTTACCAACTTCTATCAACTACCTTCAATCTTTCCTAACCTTATTTTACTCATACCAGTCATTCAAAATAATTGAAGGAAAAGAGTAACTCTTACCCACTTATACCAATTTTTACCAACTTCACCTTTTTACCAACTCATATTTACCAATGAAAAGAGCATACTCTTAGTAGTGCACCAATTACTAAAGGTTTTTCCTTAACAAAAAATGTAAACTAAAGGGTACAATAGAGCAGTACATTTGACAACTTGCACATTGGTGAGTTCTTTTCAGTGGGAATGAGTAAAATGAGGGTAAGATGAAAGGACAAGAAAAAAGGAAAAGGTAGGATATCATGATATTTTCTGAAAGGAGTGAAAAGGGGCGAGAAAGAAACGAGTGGAATAGAGTGGGAAATAATAGGAAGGGAAAGAATGAGATAATTCACCAACGAAAAGAATAGGCTTTTCGATATTCTATTCCTAATGGAGAAAAGTATGTTAGAATCTTTATTAGAAGGAATACTAAAGTAGTGGGTTTTATCTCTTAAGGAAAAAAAACTCGAGTCAGTACACAATAACTAAATAAACAAAAGTAAGGTAACTATGCACGAAAAAATGGTTGATTGACGGTGATAGAAATCCACGGCATTTTCATCAATTTGCATGCGATCACAAGGAAACTCTTCCCTAATGTTCTTTGCATCAAAAATGAGATTGGGTTTTGAACTGAAAATATTGAATTAATTAAAGAAAATTTTATATCGGATTTTTCCAAACGTCTATCCGTGACTCATACTTCTCATAACTACCTTGCCTCTATTACCGCTCTAAATAAAGCCACTTCAGAGGAAATTTGGATCTTATTAATTAAGCTAATAAGAGACGATGTGATTCAAATGACTATTTTTCAAATGAATCCTCACAAAGCACCAGGACCTACAGGTTTTCAAGCTTCATTTTTTTGAAAGTATTGGACTCTACTAAAAGACCAAATTTTTTTGATTATTCAATTTTATTTTATTTTTTCTCTGGAAAGTTATTAAAGCAATTCAATCATTGCTTAATCGCCCTTATTAAAACTAGAAATTACTTTCGATCTATTATGTTATTGCAGTATATTCTATAAAATTATTGCAAAAATTATGTTCAACAAACTGCTCCTTGTATTGGAACATACTATCCAGCCTACTCAAAGTGCCTTTGTCCCTCATAGGGCCATCATGATAGTATTTTACTAGCGCGTCAGATTATGAATAAATTTCATCAGATGAAAGAAAAAAAGAGGTTATGTGGCTGTCAAACTTGATATGGAGAAAGCTTATGATTGTCTTGAATAGGATTTTTTGTTCCATTATCTTCAAAGCATGATCGTCTATGTGGTGTCCTACTCTATAACTGTTAATAATGAACCTTGTGGATTTTAAAAACTGAATAGGGCCTCTGACAAGGAGACGCTCTCTCTTTGTATTTATTTATCCTTGGAATGGATATTCTTGCTCAGTAACTTCACTTTTCCACCGTGGATCCAAAATCTGGAATTGGAATAAAAATAGCTTCACAAACTGAAAAATTTCATGTCTTCTTTTTGCAGATGATAGTCTCCGTTTCCGTAAAGCCACTTCTCGAGCTGGTTTCAAGCTAAAAGGCATTTTGGATGCTTTTGGCCAGCAATTTGGGAAGTTGGAGAACTTTCATAAATCTAACATTGTGTTTTCCACGAATACTTCAAATTTGGACAAGCAAGGAGTTGTAGGAATTTTTAACATTCCTCAAAGCTCGTCTCTTGGGAAATATTTGGGTTGTTCTATTTTTTAGGGTCGACGAAACCTTGATTCTTTTCAAAGTCTTTCCTCTAAAGTTGTTGTTAACTTGAGTAATTGGATAGCTACTACTTTGCTTAAAGATGGGTGTACTGTTCTAATTCAATCCAATATTGAATCGTACTGACTCATACCATGCAATGTTTTCAGTCACCCACTTCTATTACTCATCATCTTGATCAGATCAATTGTCATTTTTTCTAGAAGAAATGTAATACAAAATCTGTGTTGCCACTTGTTGCTTGGGATGAGATTTGCAAACCAAAAATTATTAGTGGTCTAATCTGCAAAAAACAGGTGGAGTTAGTATAACTTTTGTAGCCAAACTCTCATAAAAATTTATCGCTAATTCGAAAATTTTTGGATCAAACAGATGAGAGCCAAATATGGTTCTCCTGAAGCTTTTTTCTCTAACAAATGAAAACATTCTAACTCTTGGCATTGGAAATGCACATCCTTCGCACACGTGAATTCATTCAATAGGGTATGCTTGGTGCCATGCAATGGAAATTAGGTAATGGTAAACAATCCTGACGCTAAGATATGTGAGTTCGTCTCACCATTAAAAAAAACTTGGGATGAATCTAAACTCTCACAAGTTTCGCCTCCACATTCAATACATCATGTGCTTGTTGTTCCATTCCCAGTAGCAAATGGATGATAGATTTTGTTGGGGGTTTGTAACACCCTGGCCCCTTCTTAGGCCGCAGACATTACCAAGAACGACTTTTAAGGATTATTGACTGGCCTTACAAATCACCACAAATATTTCCGGCGTGTTCGTTCTAGCTCACATGCCGCCTGAAAAACTTCTCGGGATGTCACCCATCATAAGATTTTGCCACAGCAAGCACGCTTAACTGTGAAGTTCTTAAGAGTGAGCTACCCAAAAAGAAAGGTGCGTCTTTGGTGATATAAATAGTCGCTTCAAATCCTTTAATTTTAAGCACACTTGGGGTGGTACAAGGTCGTACTAGGAATGGTGAATTTTTTGTGAAAACTGCCACTTGGAAAGCACATGGTAATCTGCAGTCAGACCACTTGATTTGGAGATTTAATTGCATATAGAAACTGGATATCATGCCTAAGATCAAGCTCTTCTTATGGCAATTGTGTCATAATACTTTACCTTTTAGAGGGAATTTGTTGTGGAGAGTATGCAGATATATCCTCTTTGTGCTACTTGTCTCTCGAACATTGAGGATGCAGAACACATTTTTGTTTTCAGGGCTTTTGTCATCAAAATCTGGCATTTTGGCAGTTCAACATGGCTGGATTTGCCAATCCTCTTTTATTCACCCATAGGATACAATTTGAAATGCTCTGCATGAAATATATCTTGGTTGAAGGGAAAATATTTCTCCAATCGCAATTCTACTTTGGAGCATTTGAAAGAATCGCAATGCTATTGTTTTCCAAATGATCTACCTAAGCCCTTAGGGTTACCCATTAGAGCTAAATGCAATTGGGCTGAATGGCAACAATGTAACCATTCTACACATCATCTTTCACGAGTCCATCTATTTAATTCATTTCCTATCTTCAAGACCACTCGCACAGTTTGGTGGGATTCCCCTTTAGGAGGTTTCGTCAAGCTCAAATTCGATGGCACTTTAACTTTATCAGAAGTAGCAACAAAATATGTGCCGCAATATTCGCACGGGCTCTCATCTGAGCAAGTACCATATTTATGATGAGGTGTTCATTCATGTATCTGGTACTACAACTATGTGGGATGGTATTTACACAGCATTAGGGGCAAGATTTAGTCACCTCCAAATTAAGGATGACAATCAACTAGTTGTCCAAGCAGTTCAGGGTATTGTATGTATGCCATGGTGAATTCAAAAATTGGTATATAATATTCAGGTGTTGCTTTCACACTTCAGTTTTACCTCAATTAAATATGTGTTTTTGAGAAGGTAACATGACAACTTGATAAGTTAAAAATACTTGTAGCTAACAAATAGCTAATACATGTTGTATCCACATGGAGTTGTATTTCCAAATACCAAAGTCAATTAAAGCGTCTCAATCTAGGCAAAATAAATGGTGATAGAAAGTAGAACTAAATTACCGAAACACTCAAAGAAGACTTCGATTATAATTAAACATAAGATAAACCAGCTAATCAAGTCAAAACCTCACCTTTCCAAGTTACGCTACCATTCATCGATTGCACCATCAAAGTTCACCTAAGCCCTCTTTCAAGGGCCAAAAGGTAGTTTAATTACTCTAACCATCTATTTTTATGAGATTAGCCCAATTAAATTACAAGTGTAGCAACCCTGGACCTAGCTTGGAGTAGGACTATTTTCATGTATAAACCCTAGCTATCGTCCCTGCTTGCACTAGACAATTGACCTCATCTTTCAGTATAAGTCAATTACCCAAAACACGAATGAAAACTCTTTTAAGCATTTCATGAAACACTTGACGGGTGTGAGAGAAAACTCTAAATGCAAGCATAAACAAGATAGGCTAAGGCTTAAAAAAATCGACTAACCATCTTAAGGGTCAATCACAACCAAAGATAACAAATTTAAGTACAATTAAACATCAAAACACAAGCAAAATGAAGAACTACTGAGTTAAGCAAACAAACTGAAAACATGAAACTAAAGAGAGAAAGAGGAGAGGAACTTAATCTTAAATAGCAAAATCCACAATCATGTACATGACATACACCAATCTAGCCTAAGTTATTCTCCCCCTAATGGGATTTGGAAATGGCTAATACAAACCCTAGTCAAGCCTCCAATGACCTAAGCCAAAAAAAAAAAAAAAAAAACATTTTCTAATTAATTCCACAATCTGCTTAAATATCGCAAAAAAGGGGAAAATGCAAAGTCGTGCAAAAATGCATGGGCAACCCTGTACTTTTGAAACTGGCAAACTGCACAGCTATGACTTCTACATGATTGTTCGTGCGTAGGTTCAAGAATCAGGGCACAAATCTGCAGGTTTATCACGGTTGTGCCTTAATACACGCCAACCATGCATTTTTTGTGCTCTTCATTCTTACTCATTTGAGCCATCAAAACCTTATTGGACCTCTTTTCTTCCTTAGAAAACATCTCCATGGCATTTCTTTCTATTAACACTTGTGAATGTCCCATTTTCTTGGAAAAATTCCTGAAAATAAGAAAAATGCCTCTATAAGTACAACATGAACCAAATGAAACTAATTTAACCCTTTCTCATCAAGTTCCACCATAGAAGTAACGGGGAAAAGAGGTCAAATAAAAGGACAAAACGAGGTATAAACAAAGGCTTATCACAGTTGATTGGATGGCGAAGCTAGAATGTTTGATTAGATATAGAGCTACCTTATCTTTATCCCCTTTTCTAGAATTTTCATGTGTAATTACTGAAAACTACTTCGGCAAAATCCTTGAGAGAATGGTTGTATAATATTTACTTGTACTTACGTACAAAAAATAAATAAATAAATAATTAAAATGATACTAAATACTAATTTGCAATAATTGTTCCTACATTTTTAAAACTTTTTAATGGATTGTTGTTATCAACTTTGGTAATGACAACTTTTAGATACATGTAATTAATGTTATAATATTGTGCATGTTAAAAACCTTTAACCCTCATACGAGTCACAAAGGTTAATAAGATACAACAACAACAACAACAACACCACCTCCCAGTGTGGGTCCCGCTTTCGCGGGGGTTAATAAGATAGGGCATTCCTAATCCTAATCCTACCCGACCCTTATGGAGGTAAAAAATCCTTAACCTTTAGTCCACTGGTGTAAGTATCTTCGGGTCAGTAGATCAAACCTGACTGTTTATAAAATAATTACTACTACTCCCAGTGTAGTTTCACTTTCGTATATTTGAGGAGATTTAGATGTAAATGGTCTTACCGTTGTTTGTATCAATACCCACAAAGAGCTCAGTTCTAATAGATCTACAAAAACATTTTGGAGATAATAATCTTCTGCTACAAAACTAGCACCAAAACAACAAAAACCAACAAATTGAAATAATAAATAAATATTATAGATCAACTCAGTACCACAAGTACTAATAAGTTCCACATATAATAACCAACACATGCACGACCAAAGGAAAAAATTACTAACGCACACCAGTACTGGAAATACGTGACAAGTAATAGCCACAACCATGCCCCAACAACTCACGTGCCCATGGGGTCTAAAGGAAGGGCAAGTAGCAAGATAGGTAAAGTCTGTAACCTTAATTCTATACCTGTACAACTTCCTATCCGGAGCCGTGTCCTTCGATAATCTTAAAGTTTTCAAATCATGTCTAATCGCTTCGTTCTAACTCTTCGTAGGTCTAGCTCAACCCTTTTCACACTCCGGAAGAGCAATCCTTTTACATCTCCTCACTGGTATATCCATACTCGTCGTTACATGACCAAACCATTTAAATATAGCATTTCTTATCTTATCCTATGACATTCCTACTTTGCCTCTAATCGCTACATTTCTAATCCTATCCAATTTCAAGTAGCTACACCACCAACGAATCATCCTCATCTCCGCAACCCTCATCCTCTAGACTTCATATGTCTTGATTAGCCAACATTGTACAACATTCAATAATGCTAGGCCCACAACCATACAATACACCTCCCCTTAAATCTTAGTGGGATCTTCTTATCGTACAACACCCCTAAAGCATTCTTTCATTTTTCCACACTACCTTTATTCATTGGTTAATGTCCTCATCAATATTCCCATTTTCTTGAATCATCACCCAGATATCTAAACTTTTTCAACCTTTGGTCTAGCCACACCTCCAATGGCCATTTTGTCTGTAATACCACTAAATCGATATTTTAAGTGTTGAGTCTTTGACCGACTTAACCTAAAACTCATGACCTCTGGAGTATCTCCCCATCGCTCCAACGTGTTACGGTGTTAACCTCCTCCCTGATCTCATCAACAAGAACTATATTGTCAGCAACAGTGTACACCATGGTACTTCTTCTCGGATCCCTTTAGTAAGCTGATCCATAACCATAGTAAAAAAGAAAAGGGCTCAGCTAACCCTTGATGAAGTTCAATATCTACAGGGAAGTCACCTATATCCCTCCAGGGTCCTAACTCCTGTACTTACTCCTTCGTACATATCTTTAATAAATTGAATATAAGCAACTGACATGCCTTTCTTCTCTAGGCACCTTCATAATTCTTCCCTGGGTACTATATCATATACTTTCTCTAAGTCAAAAACACCATGTAGATGTTATTTTTTTGTCCCTGTAGAACTCCATGAGTCTTCATATGAGACAAATAGCTTCCATAGTCAACTTATCCGGCATAAAATCAAACTAGTTCAAATCCTTACGTCCTCCCGTAACCCCCCTCAATCACCTTTTCTAGAGCTTCATTGTATGATAATTATACGTCTATAGTTATTGCAGTTTTGAATGTCACCCTTGTTCTTATATAATAGGATAACTATACTGAATCTCCATTCACGTGGTGTCTTTGTGGTCCAAAATAGAATGTTAAAAAGTTCTGTTAGCCATTCAAGACCCTTTTCACTCAAATACTTCCAAATTTCCATAGAGATCAATATTATTTGGGCCGACTGCCTTTTCAACCTTCATATTTCTTAATGCCTCTTTAATTTTCTCTGTGGTGATATGATAGCAAGGCCTAGAGTTTTGTAGCTCCTCCCAACCTCTTTGCTTACTAGTCTTGTTGTTCTTGTTGGGAAATTGCAGCTGTAGAATAGGTGAGAATGGGAAAGGGGGTAAGGAGTACGTGAGAGTGGGTAGGAGTTGTATATTTTTTTTTTTAAGTGTAGGATAGGGGGGAAGGAGTGGGAAAAAGTGGAAAAACATGGGAAGGAGTGGGAAGGAGCTGAATGAAGTAGGGTAGTTGATGTAAGTTATGTATTTTGTTTTTTTAATGTAGTATTTTATTTGTAATAGTAATTACCGATGATAAAAAAAAAATTTAGACTGAAAAAAATATTTTTCTGTGTTAACTCAAGTACGAAATATTATTTCATGGCCGTTGTTACCTTAAAAAAATTGTAATTTTCGCTATTCGTAAAACAAATTACGGATGCATTTTTTTCATGTATTAACCAAATACGAACAACGAAAAAAATACACATATGTTTAGGCCTTATTCTTTTCGTTGGTAAATCCAAATTTACCAACCTTAACCAACTTCAATCCAGATCAACCCACTTCACGAACTTTAATAAAAAAATATCAACTTCAACCAACTTCATTCTACTTCAACCCACTTCAACTAATTCAACACATTTTCCACTATTTTAACAAACTTCTACCCATCATACAAAAAAAAATTCAACCTACTTCAACCAACCTCAACCCATTTCAACATACTTCAGCCAACTTCAACTCACTTCAACAAAAAAGTACCTACTTCAACCTACTTTAACCTACTTCAATAAAAAAAATACCCACTTCAACTTACTTTAACCCACTTCTATTAATCTCAACCAACTTCACCCATTTACCAACCCATATTTCCCAACGAAAAGAACAGACCCTTAGTACGCAAAAAATAATCATCTGCAATTTATGTGAAGAACTTTCAATATTTTATTACAAACGCACATGGGAAAAAAATGCTCAAAATACACGTACAATATATCTGTAATTCCTATCATGAATTACAAACAACGCCAAAAAAATTTACATGTTCCTTCATTATGCCGAAAAAAAACATCTGCAAATTTGCTCCCAAATTACGATGAACGGAAAATAAATATGTTACATATACAGCAACAATCATCCACGCTTTGGCGACCTATAACAAATATTTCGTAACCAATGCAAAAAAAAAAATAAAAAATTTAAGCATCTCTTCCATATACAGAGTCAAGCCCAAAATATCTATCAGGCACAAAAAAACTAACATTCGCTTAACAAAGCAAAAAAAATTATTATTTCTTCAATATATATAACAAAAATTACGTCATCTACAATTTCCGTCACAACTAACAAATATTTCCATAACATCCGAAAAATAAATAAAATTTTTCATAATTGTTATCAGACTATTTGTACACACAATTACATAAATTATAAAATTTTTTAAAATATGAAAAATAATAGTTATATGTATGAGTGGGAAGAAGTGGGTGAAACTGGATGAGAGTGGGAATAAGTGAGAAAGAGTGATATTTTTTTTAAAGTGTGGGAAAATGCAGGAAAGGGGGGAAGGAGTGGGTTGGGTCCATTAAACTATGAAAAGATCAAGGCTGTTAGGAAATGTCAACCCTTCCCCCAATTAAAGAGCTTACAGAAATAGTTTTGCCATATTTCCTGTATTCTGATATCCTCGATCATGGCTTTACCATATTCATCTTTAATGTACCTTGCACTACCTATATCTACTGTTCTTCTTTCCCCACCACTTAGTAGCTTAAAGACCTCCTTCTCACCCTCCTTAGATTCTGATTTCTGATATAACCTTTTGTAAGTGTTACTCTTTGCTATCGCAACTGCATCTTTACTTCCCTTTTGGCAATCTTATATCATACTTTATTAACCTCTTTTTCCTCCTCTATTCCACAAGTTACTAAAGCACTGTGTGCCTCTTGTTTTGCCTTGACTTCGTCCCTCACCTCTTCATTCCACCACCAAACTCCTTTCATTCTCCCACTTCCTCCTTTAGAGACTTCTACGATTTCCTTAGTCGATCTCCGAATACATTTTGTCATCTTCCCCCACATTTTGTCTGCATCCCTTGCTAGTCTCTAATTATCTTCTATTTTCATCTTCTTAGTTAGCTTAGTCGCATTCTCAGTAGTTAGATTCCACCATTTAACTTTAAAGTCCCAAACATTTCTCTTCTTCCTCTTTAAATTTTAATCTCTACATCCATAACCAATAGCATATGTCATGTCATTAAGCACTGACTTTATATCACTTTACAACATTTACACAACCTCCTATTGTTCGCCCTCATAAAAAAGTAGTCAATTTGTGTCCTAGTATTACCACCCTTGAAAGTCACTAAGTTTTCTTTATTTTTTTTTCCTAAAAAAGGAGTTAAAAATTGAAAGTTCATATGCAATTGCAAAGTCTAGAAAAGAAACCCTCCACTATTTCCCTCCCCATAGCCGAAACCTCCATGTGTCGTCTCATAACCATCCCATTCTTTCCTCTATGTCCGTTAAAATTGTCTCCAATGAAAAGTTTCGCAGTCTGTGCTATACTTTGGATAACTTCAACTAATTTCTCTCAGAATGTCCTATTAATATCCTCCTCCAACCTATATGAGGCTCATAGACACTTACTACATTAAGAATCTCGGAACCCGCCAGCAACTTGATAGACACAATGGAGTCACTCTTATGCATCACCTCAACAATTTGCTCAACTGACTCTTTCTCAGCCAAAATGCCAATTCCATTTTTGGCTGTATTGAGGCCTGAATACCAAAGTTTATATCCATCAATCTCCTTATCATTAGAATCCATCCACTTAATTTCTTAAATACTAGTTATGTTAGTCGTACGCCTATGCAAAATAATAAATAATTCTATAGCATTACATGTGAAAGTCCCAATATTCCAAGACGCAAAATACGTCCTATTGATCCCATTTCTTCTGCTAACCCCTTTTCTCCCTAGAGGACAGACATTGACTACTGCACTATTCTCCTCTAGAGAAGGTGGATGGAATAAACTAAGAAAAAGAAAAAAAAAACAACAACAATGGTAACAATAAGGACGCCGATAACAATAGTAATCACAATAATAAAAATAATACTAATAAAAAATATTAATAGTAATAATAATAACCACAACCCTAATATACCAATATTAATGAAAAGATGCTAGGACGAGTCAAGACAAGTAACAAATGCACTAATTCTAAGAGGCTAACCTACTCTACAAAAGTCAATAGACGCTAAAATAAATAAATAAATAAGCACATAAATAAATAAATAAATAACAAATAAAATAAATTAAAATCAAATCAAACAAAAAATTTAAAACCCGCATCTATGACGAAGTAAATGACATACACAACTTACGATAACAATCACTCAAATCAATGGCCCAAATTAACAACAATGGTCCAAATTAACAACAATGGTTTACTCAATAATATAACATGAGACATGGCATCTGTATCAAATGTAATGCTCGACCAACACCAAAAGGGGAAAAAAAGCACCCAAAAGAAAAAGACGTTAAAATCTACAAAAAAACAAAAACAAAACAAAACCGATATCCAGGCACCAATGCATTAAAAAAAAAAAAAACAAAGGAAATGAAAAAGGATGAGATTCAAGTTACAGAAGGTAGGGTTAAGGTACCACTATGACATTAAATCAAGCAATAGATCATTAATTAGTCAGCAAATAAAATATAATAGGCAGACGAATAAAATGAATAAGAAAATATATAAATTAAAGCTCTAACATCCTATCAACACAAGCTTTCAATTAACTAAAAGCGATTAAATTCCTACGTAAACTATCATCCTTATCGTGATTAAATGCAACTATTAAGAGTATGTTCTTTTCATTGGTATATAAGTATTTACCAATTCTTCCCAATTTTTCTCAATTATTACCAGTCATTACCAATCATTCCAAAAATTTTCCAGTTCTTTCAAACCGTTTTCTTCTACCAACTCTATTTGGAAATGAAAAGAACAGGCCATGAAGCTCAACTTTGCAAAAATAAGAGTTACCACGAGAAGATTAAATTATACAAGGAGAGCAAAGTATAGTCATCAACTAAGCCATTATGCTTTTGTTCAACTGTTCTCTACTTTAGAATCTACAGTCAGAGACCAAGTTGAGAGAGGAGGGGTCGTGGCTTCACTAGAAAAATTGAGATTCCGAGTCATAGATTACTTTTTTCAAGATGATAAAGAGAACCAACCCTAACCCAACCCAATGTAACCTAAATTCAGGGCACCATATTTGAGAGGCCAATTGGGTCAAAACAAAAGGTTCCTATCCTAATCCACAATTCCCCACTGGCTGACAGGATCCAGCTATAGCTTATTATTTAGACTCTTTGTTGTCTTGGAATGGTAATGATCACAGCAAAACTCTAGTATGTGTCTAAAAGAAGAAAAACAAGACTAAGAATTATTAAGTTATTCAGTAATTCATGTGTCCAATGGAAAAAGGCGACATTGATTTATTAGAGCAGTTATGTTTAGCAGTATGAGCTAGTAATGAGCGGTTGTCAGAAATTGTGCAAAAGAGCAGAAGAAAAGGAAAGAAAAAAAAAAGGGAGAGTTTTAATTTTGATTACTATCGTTACTGCTGAGTCCAGTTATGGAGCATACCTGGCTTTGTTTTGAACATAAATGTAAATGATATAGCTTGTACATTAATTTACTGCATCAATATCTTCTTAGAACCCATTCGTTTTGCTCTTTTGTATATGTTAACTACTTCTGACTTCTCTCAACTACTTCTAAATACTTTTAACTGCTAACTATCATGTTTAACCACTTCTAACTGTTATTAAATGCTCATAACTGCTTATATCTCTTGCTATAACCTGTGCTGATTACTAACCACTCCCATTCGCTCCATACTACTACTAACTATTAGTTTTAAACACTAAGGTTCTGTTTGAACCTTGAAAAATTTGATGGAAAGAATTTTTTTTGGGAAAGTCACTTTTTTTCTTGTGTTTGGTTTAGAGAAAATCACAAAGAAAAAAAATATGGACGAGAGTTAGGTGGAAAAATTATTAGCAACAAGTGATAAAATTTTCCTCAAAAAATTGTGAGGAAAGTTTGAGGAGAATTTCCAACCTCATATTGCTTAGATGACTTCAATATGATTCAATAGTTCATTAATATTCAAATTTCTCACCCAAATTCTTATATTTTTTCCTCAATCCAAACAAGAGAAAAAAAACTCATTTTCTCCCCGCTTTTTTTTCCTTCACATTTTTTTCCTTTAACTTTTCTTTCCATCAAATTTTCTAAGGACCAAACAGAGTCTAAAATGAATATTCCCTCACTCAAAATTTAGTTTTTTTATAATAAAAAGAAATAATTCATTAATGAAAGGTCATATGGTATTTACAATGAATATCTCCTAACAAATGTAAATCGAAAGCATCAAAATAAATCTTAATTTCTCTCCAGAAAGTTATTGGTAGATATACATTGTCAACTAGTCCTAAACTTGTATTATTCTTGCTACCAGTTACATTCTTCTATGTCAATATATTTTTTCCAAAAACCGGCGAGCTATAATGTAACTTAATGGAGTAGATATCTAACTAACATGACATATTGTATTTGAAAGGAAGGTCTTCATATATGGTAGAACCACATGAAATTTTATTGCTAACTCATTTCTTTATCAAAAAAGTAGATCTAATACTATAATAGTCAAATCATATTCTGCAAGAAACCACAATCTAAATTTTCAAATCTACAACAAATCGCACAAATGTGATAATTGAAACTCACACTAGAGATGAAAATAACTTAATTCACATTAGAGGACGACCTAACTCATACTAATGATGAAAGAAAATAACAACCTAGTTCTCACAAAACAAAACGGATAAAAAATCTATTAAAAATAAACAAAAATACTACTAAGTTTAGTTGGCTTAAATGATATATAGATGTTAACATAGAGTGATGCAAACAGATTCTCCATAAGGTCATGTCATATAATTTTTGGTTTCACAGAATTCCTCCTCAATATTCAACAAAGCTGTTACCACAGTTCGATAACATGATTGAAGCTATAAGTGATTAGTTGTCAGACACCAGTCCGGCACTCAAAGTCAGAAACGACTTTTGGAGCTATTCAATACCATGGTGTTGCGGATGAGTTACGCCATCACTTTCACAAAGAGTCGCTCTTGACGTTGCTTCATGTTAGTCAATTATGTTTTTCAAAAATGTGATACAGCCTGCCATATCGCCAATTTAGGATCTGTTTTTTTTTTTGGATCAATTATAATTTATCAATCTCAACTTATTTCAATCTACTTTAATTTATTTTAATTTATTTTAATCTATTTAAAAAAAATATATCAATTTCAACCAATTTCAACCAACTCCTTTCATAATTTTCATAATTTGTAAAGTATCATGAAAGATTTAATCATTCTCGTATTAAAATGTTCACTGTACTACTTTTTTGTAAATTATCGTACTTTGAAATTGTTTGATTTTTGTATTTTTAAATTTTTAAATTTTAAATTTTTAATATTTAATTTTTTGTATTTAATTTTTTAATTTTTTAATTTTAATTTTTAATTTTTAATTTTAATTTTTAATTTTTAATTTTTAATTTTTAATTTTTTTAATTTTATGTATTTTTATTTTTTATTTTTTATTTTTTATTTTTTAATTTTTTTAATTATTTTTTTATGTTTTATTTTTTTATTTAGTATTTTTTATTTTTAAATTTTTATTTATTTTTTATTTTTTATTTTTTATTTTTTTGGAATTTTCTATTGCTTTTGTTTGGAATAAAACTAAAAAGATAAAAAAATTTAAAATAAATACAAAAAATTAAAAAAATTAAAAAAAATGAAATATAAAAAATAAAAAATTAAAAAAATTAAAATTTAAAATTTAAAAAATTAAATACAAATAAAATATACAAAAAAAATAAAATTAAAAAATAAAATAAAAAATTAAAAATTAAAAATTAAAAATTAAAAATTAAAAATTAAAAAATTAAAAAATTAAAAAATTAAAAAACAAAATTTAAAAAATACTAAATAAAAAATAAAAAAAACAATAAGAATTAAGAAATAAAAAATATAAAAAAATAAAAAGTAAAAAAATTAAAAATATGAAATAAAAAATATAAAATATGAAATATAAAATAAAAAATATAAAAAATAAAAAATACAAAAGGATAAACAAAAGTTCCACAAAATTTTGATAACTTCATAAATTATCATACATTAATTACATTCTTATTATTTTAACCCATTTCAACCCACCACATAAAAAATATACCAACTTCAACCCACTTTAACCTACATCAACTCACTTCAACCTACTTCAACCTATTTCGACTTACCTCAAAAAAAAAATATCAACTTCAACCTACCTCAACCTACTTCACCCTTTTACCCATCCAATTTACCCACGAAAAGAACAGGCCCTTAGTGTTAGGTTCTATTTTCTTTCATTTTTTTTAGAGAATAAGTTTAGATAAGTTTAATAAATAATTTCAGAATAAATTTAGATAAATTTAGTTCAAAATAAATTTAAATAAAATAAATCGAAAAGAATAGGGCCTAGTTCATGTGTTACAAAAGTAAGAAGAACGATCACAAAGAACTTTTAAAAATTGTAATACAAGGGGAAAAAAGCTGATTAAAGACAACAGTTAAATATAGGGTTGAACAGTAGATTGGACCTGATCAGCATTAACCTAATAACAAAAAGGGGCGGGTTGAGTTAGTAGTAGCATTTTAATGGGCTAGGGTGGGTCATGAGCTAGGCGACGAGCCTGAGCCACCCTTGACCCCGCCTAGTTTTTAGCAATAATTTTTGAAAGTGCAAATTTGGGCTTTATACCTAGGCCTTTAATACAATTCTAAATTGATGATCCTAGTGCATACGGCATACCTAAACAAGCAGTGAGAATTACAAGAGCCACACTTAGCTGTGTAAAGCAAAAGTAGGACCTATTCCGAACAATCCACCGGGTAAAGGCTAAAATTTAATTATTACAAAGAGTTGAGAGTTAAATATTTAGCAAGAGCCCAAATGTCTCCAAGTGAAATTAATGACAAAAAGCTCCATGAACAGCCTGAAGAACGTCGAAGCAGTGCTTGCCGTGGGGCAGGAAGAGAGTCATCAGAATCGTTGAGAGAGAGTGTATTAGAGAAAGGTAGTCGCTACCCGAGCTTGAGAGCATAGTACTAGCGAAGGAATTCATTTTCTGTCAAAGCAATTCATCCGTTTAGAGACCTAACAATGACCCTGTTAACCGACCCGCAATGGCCCAATTTTGACCGCCGATTTAAGCAATCCGTGAAGAGTCCGACCCATGCAACATTTAAATGGGCATCGACCCTATTTTGATGCGCCTGACCCTGACAACCCATCAGAACCCCTACGCATTGACTAGGCCTAATGAAATGTTAAATGGATAAAAATATGAAGAAGCTAAAGCATGCCTAATGGCTGCTCACACTGTATGGGTTTGAAGGAGACTTAAGGTCCTGTTCTATTTCGCATTTGTTAGGATTCAGCTAAGAATTTATATCTTCTTACAATTTCTTACATCTCATTACAGCTTCTTACATCCTTAACATAATCCTTACATCTTCTTACATTTTCTTACATCTCATTACATGTTCTTACATCTCCTTACATCCCATATAAATTTTGTATAACATTTAATTACTTCTTACATCTATTCTTACAACTTACATCTTCTTACAGCTCCTTACTTCTCCTTACAGCTCATTCCATCTTCTTACAACTTCTTACAACTCTTTACAGCTTCTTACAACTCCTTACATCTCTTTACAGCTATTGGCCGTATCTAAACGTGAAATAGAACATGTCCAAAGTGAGCATCATATCCAAGCTGAAAAAAAGATGTTGCCCAAACATTGAACATGCCCTGGACCTTGGAATATGATGAAATTTTGGATTACTTTACATATTGGTTTTTGTACTTTTCCTCATGTTAGAAGGAAGGGAAATCGGTTGACCCAGACACACCTAATCCATCTCCAACCAAAGGATTTTTTTTTTTTTTTTTGGGCCATGGACTTTGGTTAGGGGATGATTCGGATTGCGGTTGACCCACACCTAATCCATCTCCAACCAAATGATTTTTTTTATTTTTTTTTTGCCATGGCCCATGGACTTTGGTTAGGGGATGATTCAGATTGCGGTTGACCCAAACACACCTAATCCATCTCCAACCAAATGATTTTTTTTTTTCCCATGGACTTTGGTTAGAGGATGATTCGGATTGCGGTTGACCCAAACACACCTAATCCATCTCCAACCACATTAATTTTTTTTTTTTCATGGACTTTGGTTAGAGGGTGATTCGGATTGCATTATTGATCTGATGGCCAATGACTTATATATGAAATTTCCCCTTCTTAAAGGAAACGGATTTTTGGAACCAAATATTCAACTTTGAGGGTGATGATAACTCATAATTTAACCTTAAAAAATAGCTCATACCACTTCAAATTTTAAGGGTATTTATTTTCAATAGTGTAGGAGTCATTTTATATTGTATTTTTCAAGCAATTTAAACTTCAAAATGAATCTAAAGATTTTAAATTTGATATGTTTGTTATTTTCGAGATAATATCATTCGACATTGCCTAAAAAATATAATCTAGAATGAGTCAAATGACCTTATTCTACTAAAATAAATATTCTCAAATTTCGAAGTGTTGGAGGCCCTGTTCTTTTTTAGTGATTGGGAAGGTTTAGCTTACAGTTTACAACTTCTTGCAGTTCCTTACAGGTTCTTACATCTCCTTACATATCTTTACATCTCCTTACATCTTGTTAAATTTTTTACAACGTTCAACTTATAAAGCTATTTTATTCTCATATTTATATAGAAATATGTAAATATTTTTTATATACTACCGATACAAAATCCTTACCGCTTTTTATGAATATAATATTTGTATAAACATAAAAATAGAATTTAACAATCAGAATTAATATTTGAGTTTCGACATAAAGTATATATGCCTTTATAGGAAAATAAATCAACATATTTTAAAATTATAATACAAAAATTGCATTTATATTTGAGTTTTGATGTTAATCATGCATGAAAATAATCAAACAGTAGGTGACGAAAATATTTCAGCTATTTCACCCATAAGTTTATCCATGACAACTTGATTGCTATCATCGTACAATTGAACATTATATTGAATTTAATTCCAAAATGTTTAATTCAAATATGATTTTGTTTTTAGGGTTCTATTCAATTTTGTTGAGAATTTTTTAAAAATTTACTTATAGGGAGGTGAAACTAACGTTAATACCAAAAAACCACATCGAGTACAAAACATATTTGGTTCTACATGTTTGTTAGCTTGAATTTATTTTATTAATATTTATGAGCTTATTTAAAGGTTTATTTTTATTAATTATGTTATTTTAAATATTTTTTATTATCCAAAATGAATTGTAGAAAAATAAATTTTCTGCAATGTTAAAATATAATCTATTTAGTAATGTTATTAAATTTATTTCATAAATATCAACGTTACAGATAATTTATTTTAATGAAATAATTTTTTTCATAATTCATACATTAAAGATCAATAATTATATATACATATCTAAAAATTATACTATATAATTTTTTAATAATTCAACAACTTCTTACATCTATCCTTACAGCTTCTTACAACTTTTTACAGTTTCTTACAACTTACAGCTTTATTTTATCATTAAAAAAGGACCCAGAGTCTATTTAGTTTCCATCATTTTCAAAATTAGAATTGTCATATTTCAAAAATCCAAAAAAAAAGGTGAAATGTTAAATTTTCATTAGGACAAAAAGCGTTTATTATTTTTTTTGTAAGATTCCAAGACGAGCCACAAATGTGCGCGTATTTTCCGTAAGCTAGCACATATTAAGAGCAATTACGGTGGTAGGCGCGCGAGGAGCAAAAGGAGGAGAGAGAGAGAGAGAGAGGGATGTGAGGCGAGGCAGCAACTCCAACGACAACCTCATACCTCGGGCCTCATGGGGAACCTCGGCAGGTTGAGGTAACTCGTGGAGATTTTTTTTGTTTTTTAAATTTTTTTTAATAGTTTTTCTTTTTTTTTAATTTTAAAAATAAAGTTGTGTGTGTTGGAGTGTATTTATAGGTGTTATTTTATTGTTAGATGTAGGATTTATAGGTATTATTTTATTTTGTGAGGGAAAGTGGTGAGCCTGTCATTGCAGAGAGTGAGGATTGTGAGGCAAAAAGTTGGAGAGATGGCTGATATGGTAGTGATAGGATCTGACTAGTGAGCAAAAAAATGGCTCACCATTGTTTTTGCTCTAATGGCAGTGGACAGGTCAGAACACACAAGGGCTTGTTTAATGTTTCCATAGCCTTATTTCACCTGCTGCCACTTCCATTTCTTCTCAAATCTCAGAGATCATCAGTTACACCATCCAATAGCCCGGCAGAACGCAAATGCACTGTAACTTGTTCAAGTAATTCTTCAATGCTTCTTTGTTTTTTCATGTTTGACCTCTGCCACCTCTTTATGTTATATGTTGAGACTCCCCTAATTTTTTACTTGTGTCTGAAAAGGTTTCAAGTTATTATTTTTTTGGCTAACCCAAATATCAAGTAAAATTAATTTGCTACTTAGGCTCTTTTTCTTTTTGGGCGATTGAAAAGATTTAGTTTACATTTTATAGCTCCTTACAGTTTTTATTACAGCTCCTTACAACTCACTACATCCTTAATTTAATCCTTACGTCTTCTTACTTCTTCTTTCATCTCCACATATATTTTTGTATAGCATTCAATAAGTCATGCATTTTTTCTATTAATTATAGAAATATGTTTATATTTTTTATTATATTACCAATATAAAAAATTTGTAAATATTTTTATAAACACAACATTTCTATAAATACAAAACAAAATTTAATGATGCAAATTATATTTGAGTTTCAACTTGAACAATATATGTCATTATAGATAAAATAAGTTAACATGCTTTTAAAATTATAATACAAAAATTGCATTCATGTTTGAGTTTGAATCATATATGAAAACTCTCAAACTATATGTGACGAATTATAATACAAAAATTGCATTCATAGTTTTGAAATTATGAAACAAAAATTATTTCTTAATATTTTAAGGGTCTATTTATAAACTTTTTTGGTAATAATATATTGAATACTAATTTAAGATTGTTTATTTAAAATAGAATTTTATTTTAACAGTTGTATTCAGTTTTGTCGAAAAAATTAGTTTTTAAAATTTGCTTATAGGTCCTATAGGAAGGTCAAACTAATGTTAATATAAAAAATCACTTCAAGTGTAAAAAATTTTGATTACAAAAACTTTTGGGATTGAATTTATTTTATTGTTGTTTAATTAACTTGTTTAAAAGTTTATTTTCATTAATGATATTATTTTAATATTATTTTTTCTCATCCAAAACACTCATTTTAAAAAAGAAAATTTTGTTTCAATAATATTAAGAAATAATTTGTTTATTGACGGTATCCAATTTATTTCATAAATATGAATAATATATTACATTTTATTTCACAAATCATACATTAGACACCAACAATTATGCATACATATCTAAAAATTATATTATACAACTTTTCAACAATTCAACAACTTCTTACATCTATCTTTACAACTCTTACAGTTTCTTACAGCTCCTTATAGTTGATTACATCTTCTTATAGCTTCTTACATCCTCTTCCAACTTATTTACAGTTCTTACAGGTCCTTATAACTCCTTAGAACTTCTTACAACTCCTTACATTTTCTAACAACTTACGGTTGCATCTTATTGCAAAAGAGAACAAACCCTTAGTCAGTTAGCTCTTCAATTGGTATTTGTTTAGGGTAAAAGGGTATGTTTTGTTGCCGTTTACTTCAATTTACTGATTCGATTGTTTTGATTTGAGCTTAATCATTGGTGGTTGACATATAAGATTCTATTCGATAAAATTTGTTGTTTAAGCGACAATAACGGTTTAGACAGTGAACAACAGTTCTAATTTAACTTTAGCAGATAGCTGTTTAGGCAAATTGTTGAAGCATGTGGTCGGTAAATTTAGTCGTTGGGCAAGTTGATTGATGCAAATTGACATAAAAGAATATAGATAATATCCAAAAATAAAATTTCCAAAGGATATTTTTTGGGCAAAAAATATGAAACATTACTTTTGAATGCCGAAAACTAACATATTGACTTTTCAAAAAAGATTTTTAAAAATACTAAATATTGTTTGAAATATTAGTCTAAATACTAGATTACCAAATATTAAAAATTAACTAATTAGTGTATTAATTTAATTACAATATTAAATACTAATTAAAATGCTATTGTGAATGCGATCTAAATGTGATTGGTTAAAAACTATATATGTTTTAAGTATGTTAAACAAGAAATTGTGGTGGCTTTTAAAAATGGTGTGACTTGATACGTGTTCGGTTGTTTTGATGGAAAGGGCTTTGACTTTTTTAGGGGGGGGGGTTGCTTTGTAGGTGCAGTATTTAGACCTGTCAATTCGGATGGGCGGGTAGAATACGGGTCGGGTGTATTTTAATTTCGGATAAATACGGATCAGGTGTATTTTGGGTTCGGGTAGAATACGGGTCAGGTGTATTTCGATTTTACGGGTTTCGGGTAGACCGAACGGGTCGTGATCGCCATTTATTTTACTATTTTTGGGCGACTAATATCGGCTATAAAAGCTCAAATTACTTGAATACATATCAAATAAATCTTTGATATTTCATCATGACAAACAAATGAATATTTCTAGACTTAAAATTGATAAAAATGAAGAAAGAAAATATGTATTTATTCGTTTGTGAATTGTGAGTCCACAAATTAAGAATTAATTATGTTTTTGAAATACACTTGCTCCTTATATGGAATATGAAATACCTATTATAGACATTAAACAAGGTACAAATGAGCTACTTACTTTTCATTCTTTGAACATGATTAAGGATTCAAGGTCATGATTCATCATGAAGCAAAGTCTTCTTAGGTCATAAACAAGTAAAACAACCAAGTCACCATTACAACAAGTCACAAAGCACAAAGTCACTACATGATAGAAGAGTGATCACCATTACAAGTTTACAACAAGTCACAAAGCACAAAGTCATAAGTCATAAACAACCAAGTTATAACAAAGACACCCAAAACATAGTTCAATATCAAACACCTCACATTAATAAACTAATTAATGTTGGAATTGCCACATTCGGTTTGGTCTCCCAATTTCAAATCCACCTCTTCATCTTCCTCTTCATTGTCTCCTCCTTCTTCATCAACATTCAAAGTGACTTTGGAAAAGTGAGCACTCACACCATTGAGCTCTTGATCATCCTCATCTACATCGCCAAATATTTACAAGTGAAATTAATGTATTTATTAGTTTGCATATACAATACAAAAAAAAATATATTTATGTTTGTAGAACTTACCCCCATGGATCTTATATCCAAACAACCAGCTACGAGTGGTAACCAAGGCTTCCGCATTCTTGGGTTTAAGAGAAACTCTCCACTTTGTTATGATACTACCTCCCATACTAAAGCATGACTCAGAAGCCACTGCAGTAATAGGAATACTCAAGATGTCTCTTGCCATGTTGCATAAAGAAGGAAATCGATTTTTGTTCATTTTTCACCAACTTAAAATGTCTAAGTCGATGGTATGATCTAATCTATACTCATCCAAGTACTTATCCAATTCTGAAGTTCTGCAATTGGATACTCCAACATTATCGAAATTTGCAAAGCCCTGCATAAGATGAAAATATATTCTTAGGTACAAATAAATAAGATAATTTCTCTTATAATGAACAAGTACAAAATAGAAATCAAATTATGAAACTTACCACTAGGTCTTCCTTTCCTCTCCTTGCACCACTCTCATTTGCTTGGGGTTTTTCTTTCACATACTCCCCAAAGAGCTTGTACAACTGATCGTTTACAATCTTGGACTTCAATTCAGTAGTTTCAACATCAAGTGTTTGAAAACAATACATGATAAATTAAAACTTGTAACGAGGATCCAAAGTGGCAGCAAAGGAGAGAATCATACTATAATTTTCCTAATAGTCTTAAATTTTCCTCTCATCTTTGTTGCCATGCTCTTAAGAACAACATCCTCACAGGAAGTCCATGATGCTAAGAGGCTTTCAATCTTCCAAACATTTTTGAGGTACAAGTTTTCCATAGGATACTTTGTACCAGATATGATAGTGGTTATCTCATCAAATGGTTGAAGGAGATCACAAATTTTCTCAATTCTAGACCACTCTTCTTCTGTGGGAAGATCAGGAAAGTTAGGAGTAGACCTCTCCATCCATCTCACACTTACAAAGACAGCTCGATAAGGCAATGCTCTATCTAGCATCTTATAGGTGGAGTTCCACCTAATTGGACAATCCGACCATAAACCTCGAGCACAATCAATTCCAAGACCCAAAACAATTTCCTCAAATTTTGATTTCCTACCTTCAGAACTGGTCACATATGTCACTAAATCCTTCACCTTACTTATCCCCACATCAATCAATTTCAAGCCTTCTTTGACAATCAAATTTAACACATGTGCTCCACATCGAACATGAAAAAACTCACCACCGCAAGGCAATCGAGCATGCACATTAAGAGTATCACACAACATGTCTTGCATATTATCATTTACTCTAGCATTATCCAATGTGATCGTGAAGATTTTCTTGTGAATTTTCCACTCCTTTAAAAGATCATGGATTTTGTCATGCAAGGCAATTGCATTATGAGGAGAGGGCATGTGAATAAAATTTAGAATCTTAGAATACAAATTCCAATTAGCATCAATGTAATGAGCTGTTAAGGAGAGAAAACCACGACCAACGCAAGAAGTCCAGATCTCAGAAGTCACACAAATCCTACTCTTGAGTTGGCTCAATGATCCCATAAGTCTTTGCTTTTCACGTTTGTGGATCTTCAAACAATGACTTCTAGCTGTGTTCCTAGATATTGGAACACAATCCTCATTCAAATAAACATGAATTGTTCAGGTTCCATTATGCTCAGCAAATGTATAAGGGTACCCATGTCTAATTATAGCTTGTGCAACCAATTCTTTATACTCAAATCGATTAAACTTTCTAGCTAATTTTCCATCTTTAGCTATCATCATTTGACCCACATCAGTACTACAACGGGCGCTACAACTTTCAGTATGACACCTAAAGTTGGACGTACCATTGCTAGAATCTGCATCGACGGGTCCTCCATTACAATACTTACAATAAGCACGATCTTTGCCATCGGAGAAGTGCTTGCCCTCTTTTATGTTGTAATGCTTCCACACAGGAGAGGTCCAACGTCTTTTTTTGGTTGAAGGAGAATCGTCATCTACTTCAACAACAATTGGCGTTGAAGGGGTGGAACTCCCTATAAAAATTTCAATAACTTAGTGCAAAAATGATTACTAGCAAAATATGTTGATAGCAAATAACTCTAGTAACCAGCCAGCTAGGAAACAACAAATAAATGCACTTCATGTTTCAAATTTTTAGTGTTAACATCTTTCAAATTAATGGTTTCGCAAAAATGATTAGTAGCAAAATATGTTGATAGCAAATGACTCTAGACTCCATGTTTTTCAAATTAAGGCATTAAACTTATCCAAACAAGTGCTTAAGAATGAAAATCATGGCTTTGCAATAACTCTGCTGATCTTGCTACTTATCCTATGCTGGAAGAGGTTAACCAACAATTCAATATGAAATCAATGTTTCATGTGATGATTTGCTATATGATTGCCTTTCTTTCTTCCAACTCAATGTGGTTTCCTGAAATTTGGGGGTTGCCATTCTTTCCTAATTCCATCTGATCTCTTTTTTTTTGTCTGTGCATCTTTCTTAGAGGATCAGATCATTGTGATCTCATCCACTTGCAATTGCTAGGGCCATGTGCCAATGTCAAGTTGATATACCTCTAATAAGCATTCTTTCTTCGTGTGTTAATTTGTTTCTTATTTGTCTCTGTTTTTTGGAATACGTTCACATTTATCCTATTTGGTACACCTGCACTACCGGTACACTTTTCTTTTCTTGTTATATGATGGCATACAAAATTGGCAAGAAATGCAAGTTTAGGTAGTACTCTCTTGGAAATCATCCTCCAGGAAATAAATAATACTGGAACAAATTTTCTGAATGCTAATGTAAAATGTTGACAGGGACATATTCGGACTCTAAGCGGGAGGATAGCAGAGACAATTTTAAGCCTGAGGTTTCTCACCTTCCAGTATGGGATTGTGTATAAACTGTGTGTTAAAGGGACAAATACATAGCAAAGAGGATTAGTGCTTCTAAATTCCAACAATAAAACAGATTAGACACTAACAATTGACTTCAACAATAAAATACAAAGCTTCAACTTCTAAATCCAAAACAGAGCATACACGATTGAAATTCTGCCAAAACAAAGCTTCTAAAACAGAGCACACACGATGGGTATTGCTGCCTAAAACAGAGTACTAAAAACGGAGGCAGAGTACACAAAATAACACAAAACTTCTAAACAAAACTTCTAAAACAGTCGAAACCTGATGGGTGGATGGAAGCACGAGTGTTGCGGCCAAAAGGAGATGGAGAACCTGATGCTGTTCTACTTCTTCCATGACCACGAGGCCTACCTATGCTAGCTCGACGTGATGCCATGGAAGGAGATTGGAAGAATTTGACTGCAGTAGGACAAAAACGAAGAACAAATCTCAGTTAGGCAAGCACTGAAAACTCGAAAATAGCTAGGGAGAGAGAGAGAGAGAGAGAGAGAGAGAGAGAGAGAGAGAGAGAGTGGAGGCGATCTGGGAAGCAAGCAAATGAAGCAATGAACAGCTAGGGTTATAGCTTTTACTCAGTGTCTCAGTCACGGCCTCACGAGCTCCCTTCCCACTTCTCAGCTAAGGCCCATTTGCAAGTGTCTATGCAGCCCAAACCTGCAAGTTGAAAAAAAAAGAATGTAAAGGGTCTGACTCATCGGGTCGGCCAGGACCCGACCTAACCAGACCCGAATTTTTTCGGGTTTCTCGAGTTCGGGTTTTTTTAGGTTTCGGGTTGAAAAATCTTGTTCATAACCCTAAATTTTCAGGCGGGTTCCGGTCGGGTTTTCGGGTCGGGTCAAATTTTGACAGGTCTAGCAGTATTCTTCTAGTCTGAAAGTGCTAGGATCTGTGTTGTTCTTTCCTTTTTTCTTTTTGTGAGTGGTGTGCTTAATGAGTATTAGTTCCCGAATTTTGACTCAATCTCAGGGTACGAAAGGTTCTAGCTTCACCTTGTCTTTCCTTTACTTTTCCCCCTCTATGTCTAGTAGTGTTGTGATTCTATGTTTATTCATTAGTCGTTTTAATGGAAAATCTATGCAGGTTTTTGTTGGAGTATGAAAGTGGGTTTTGTTCCACATTGATAAAATTAAAGGGTTTGAGCATATATATAAACTTATGAGTTACTCCACTTATTGTCAATTGATTTTGGGTTGGAGCCTTATTTGAACTTATATACATGACTCTTTGTTAATAACCCAATTGATATATAGAAAAATTTAACTGTATTTCATGTGCTCTTTCTAGCTTTCTTGCGATAATAGGATGGTTTTCTTTTTCTTTTTTTTTACCGCATTGTAGTATCTCCCTAATTATTTGATCTTGAATTTTGTTCTATGATTGGAGTTTGTTTCCAGTGCTGTTACTTCGACTTGCTGCTTTGCTAGTTTGTTCTACTTCTAATGTGAGCTTTGGTTTGTATTTTACAGAGTGAAAGGTCATCAGGTAGGTTAGGAAAATTCAAACTTTTTGATTGGGTAGTTTATTAATCTTTGTTGCAGGTGCCAACTGCATTATCTGTTCCAAAATGATTTTCTCGCTATATTTTCTTTGAAAATTCTATTATAGGTTTCAACAGGTAGCGTTGTTGAGCAGTTTGGGTAGAATTTTGCTGGTTTAAAAGGGGGAAATAGGCCTAGCTTGGGATAGCTATTTAGATTCCACTCACTTGGGATGATGCCGCTGATGGCTCTTTCTCGAGGATAATCCCTTTGTAATAGGTAAGACTCCAACACAGAATCCTATATACATGTCATGTTTATCCAACAATATTAGCATTTCTGGTCCCTTTGTAATAGGTAAGGCTCCGACAACATAGCAGGGTTACCATGATCCCAATTCTCAACAAATTATACAATAGCAGTGGCTTCAGCTAGGAGCTTTTGGTGCAGCATCATTGACACAATCACAACCAGGTCAACTTCCTTTTGCCACAGGGCCAAGAGTCCTAAACGCTTTCTTCTTAAACCTTGTTAATTTATCCCAGATGCAGAAGAAACAATGGCTTGACATTAAGGAAGAAGACATTTTGCGACGTTAAGTTATACAACAACTACAGAGGCAGGACCTATGTAGTTGCACAGCCGTAGCACTTAATTAGAGGGCATTGAATCTTTCAGTAGCAGAGGCTACGGTAACAACAACAATAGTAACAACATATTTTTCAAGCTAAACTCCAAGTCAATAGTTTGAAGCTGCAATCACTCAATGACTTAGGTTTCTCTAAAACATGTCATGTTTGCAGGTATGTCCTTGATTACTATATTATTGAGCACTCACTACAAAAAAAGACCAAATAAAGGCGAAATCAGCAACAGAATAAGGCCTACTAGCGACAGAAGATGGATGTCATATTTTCGCTCGTTGCTGAGTACTTGGAGATGGAATTTTGAAATTCCGTCGCAGTAAATGAGGGAATCGGCGACGGATATTGCGACATACTGTTTTTTGGCAGGGAAAAATTGGCGGGGTAGGGGGCGACGGAATAAAAAAACCGTCGCCACTATCGACAGAAATAGCGACGGATTGTCCATTCCGTCGCCTCCTTCTGCCCCCCCAAAAAAGTTAAATGATTCCGTTCTGTCGCTAGTCCGTCGCTAAGTTTCTAATTTTTTTAAAATAACAACGCTTGTTTTTGATCGTATCCCTTAGTATATACATTTCAATCTTTGCAAGAAGTTTACACGAAATTTGCACTCAATCAACATCTAATAGCTTCAAATATGGCTTCATTCGAAGCGTTCTCAACAATTTCAAGCCACACAAAGGTGGAATATCACATCCAAAACAACACTTCCAACCAAAGGTTTTGAATTCACAAAACACAAGTCCCAAATAAAGTCTCTACATATCACAAACTACAAATCCATTCAAAGCAGAAGTTGCTAGTAATTGAAAGTAACATTATGTTTGCAGAAGAGGGAGAAGCAGACGCCAAATGGGAGGGGAATGAAATAAGCACCAAGGGGAGGGGAATGAAATAAGCACCAAGGGGAGGGGAATGAAGTAGGAAGATATGTACTGCATGAAAAACCAAGCAGGAAAGCCACCAGCTAGGGAAAAACTGCAACCAACTCAATCACCAAGGTGATGATCTTCCTCTACCTCTGCCTCTTCCTCTTCCTGATCCTCGTCCTCATTATGTTACGAATGAAGAATAAATGGTGGCTGAGATCCCGAGCCAGAAGCTTATTGCATTTGGAAGAAAGCTGGGAGGTGTTGATCGATGCTCATAATTTGTTGGCTCAGTTGTTGGTTACTTTGGGTGAGCAATTTGTTGGGTTCCTCCAGTTGCTTACATTTCTCCATAAGCAACTGATAGCTTTCAGCTTGTGAAGTTAGCTCACCCTCTAAGTTGGTTATTACACCTCTTAAGTCATTGAGCTCTTGTTGTAATGACGTACAATCAGTATCTGCTAACAAGCATTTAAGTGAAGTACACGTTAGTATTGTAATTAAGTAAATTCATCGTATAACCATGTTCATTGAAACTTTAATATGAAAATTGTACCGACACTTTGAGTAGGACTGAAGTAACCAGATTCCCTAATGTTGTCAGCCTCATCGCCAATGTCATAAATGCAACCCTTCTTGTTCTTGTATGTCTTCACCCACAACTCATTTGGGTTTGGAAGTGGTTGGTTTGGATCTTGAGAAGTGCTATCCCCGCTCCCTTGAGAGTTGATAATATTTTGGAAATCACGTTCAAAGGATTCCTACAATAGCACAACATCGTAAGAAATCATGTATATTACAATTAATAAAAATGAAGTATAAAAGTTCATGTTGAACTACCAATAAAGATTGAGAATAGCTAATTGCTTACATATGTTTGTTGTGACTTCTTGTCAACCCAATGGGCATCTTCTTTGCCAAGGAGTTTGTGAGTGCGGCTGAATAATTCAACATTCGTGGGGTCCGTCCCAAGTTGTTCTCTCTATATACATGTCAGAAAGAATGATGTCAACCACAAGCCAAACTACAGTGTTCAAGTTAAAGAAATACATAGCAAATTCATTTACTAGACGCCGCCTATGCTCATGCATAGGGATCGAGCCACAGGTGTGGAGAGACGGGCCACCACTTTCTGGAGTACCCAGTCGGTTCTTTTGGGCCGTTTAACTCAATTTCTTATAATGTTAATTTGCCCAGTAATGTTAGAGTCCCTTCCATTGAGCATCACTGAGCCAAATAGGCTTCTTGTTATGCTTCCTTACTGTGCCAAGGAAGTCTCTCAAGCATGCATTGCCGCGGTTTTCAAGATTCCTTCTTATACATTCCTCATGGACCAGATCCCAACTAAACCACTTCTGCAACTATGAAAACAACAAACACATCAAATAATACAATAGTAATTTATTACGTTCACACAAATTGTTAATATGTAGTCATTATAGTTACCTTGAACTCTCCAAACCACAAATCTCATACTGGTTTGGGCACTTTACTCCAAGTAGGCCAAGCTCAGTCATATTTGCTTTGAAATATGAGCGAAATCCTACTAACAGTGCCATCATTGGGGAGAAACCTAATTGAATATAACACATCAAATTGATTACTTGTGATGCAAAATTCATGTAGTAGTTCATAACATACAACATGAAGTCTTATCCGTTACCATCTGGCTCAGTCCAAGTCTTTGCTCGAGTGCTCCCATGACTGGATTGTGCTTCACTTTCACCAGTTACATTGTTGTCTTGGGACTGGTTTGTGTTAGGGTCAATGGGCTGGGAAGTAGGCTGCACATTTACACAACTCTTTTCGTTTATCCACAGGAAGTACGAACTTCGCTTTTAGTTTAACCGGCTTACCACTTAGGCCTGGATGTAAATGTAATTTTGGTTGATTACATATTTCTGCAACATCTATCCATTCTTGATTTGACATTGTTCTTTGTTTTCTCATAGACATCCATAATAGTGTTAATAATGTTTTCGAAGAAGTTCTTTTCAATTTGCATCACATCCAAATTATGGCGGCGCAATTGGTGTTGCCAATAAGGCAACACCCGAAATATGCTCTTCTTTGTCCAGTTGTGCTTATTTTTCTTAAATTCTGGTATGACAAAGTCATCATTTGTAGCCACTATTGGGTAATCTTCCACCTCGACATAAAGTTCTTCCCCAAACAGTCGGCGAGGAGGACCCCCTGTAACAATTCTGTCTTTCCTAAATGTTGTTCTATTTCTTCTGAACGCATGATTCTTTGGCAGAAAACACCGATGACAATCGAACCATAAGAATTTACCTCCATTTCTCAATCTCAAACCCTTTTGCTATTTCATACATACAAGACATGCCAATTGGCCATTAGTACTCCACCCAAATAACATTCCATATGCGGAAAAATCATTAATGGTCCACATAAGTGCAGCTTTCATCTGAAATGTATGCTCCATAGAAATGTCATAAGTCTCAACTCCAACTTTCCACAACTCTTTCAACTCATCAACAAGAGGTTGTAAATATACGTTTATCTTGTTCTTGGGATTTTTGAGGCCGGGGATTACACAAGTCAAGAACATAAATGGTGTGGTCATACACATTTCGAGGGGAGGTTATAAGGTGTAACTACCACCGGCCAAATGGAGTATGATCTTGAAGACAAAGTGTAAGGATTAAATCCATCAACACATAAGCCAAGCCTCACATTCCGAGGCTCTGCAGCAAATTTAGGGTACTTGGTATCGAAATGTTTCCATGCTGTTCCATTTAATGGATGACATAAAATACTGTCCTCACGCCGATGTTCATAATGCCATCTCATGTGCTCTACAGTACTTCTTGATGCATACAACCTCTGCAATCGAGGTTTTAACGGCAAGTAATACATCCTTGAGTATGGCAAGTGTGTAGAAGGAGGATTGAACACGCGACCTTAGGGTGCCACTCAGACAGATAATGCATGCGTTGAACCGCTAGGCTGAAAGGGAGCGTCAAGCAATTGCTTGCCTAGTTCTATATTTAATTGCACCTGCTAATTTTTCTAATTTTTGCCACACAATATTTTTTTTTTTTGATGGGTGTCGGATGACTCCATAGGCACCACGCTCATACAATCCAAGGTTTCTCCTTTGTTCACTACTTATCTCCAGTTGGGGATTTCTTTGCTCTCGTTGTAACCTTCTGGGAAGCTCATAAGTGAGATCTTCCCAATGCGCCTCCCATAATTGATCAGGTTGTCCCACTTCTGAGAACATAAGCATTGAACAAAACATACTCCTTAGTTCAGCCCCAGTTGCCCATGTTGATGTTTCTGTCAATGCTTCATCCCACTCATTAGTGTCATCTAACAACCCACATGCTAAGCCAGCTTCTTTAAAGGTTGAATGCAGGGTTCCATTAATAGTTCTTAAGTCTTCATAACATGTTGCATCCCGAACAATATGCAACAACATTCTCAGATAATATCTTTCCCCCATGTTAGGGTGAACATATTGTATTTGACCTATGCAAACCCTTTGTTGTTTTATAGTCCATTTCTTAAGGCTTTTATTCCATACGTAATAAGTTGGAAATTCTGCATAAGTTTATCTTCTAGCATTCATATTTGCTATATTTGCGTGAAACCACCCAATGAGTATTGTCACCTTCTCTATTGCTTGATTCACCACATCATGAAGGTCATTTCGATCGTTGAAGACAATGTATTGTTGTCCTGGTAAGTGGTATTGTAGCAATTCGACAGAAGGGTAACGGTGCGTTATATCAAACTCAAATATTCTCCAAATTGCATCTACGGGTGGGACATAACGACAATCTATATACTGTTGTATTTCATCAACCCATCTATATGAAGGTCCTACTCCATCCTCGGTACTGTGAGCATTGTCTTCAATAACAAAAGTTGCTTGATCAGGTCCCTTATGCATATACTTGTGAAGATACTTAATTACCTTCTTTTGAGCGCAACGCTCAATATTTATATGCGCATCATATTTGACACAAAAGTCACGATTGTATGGTACAACCCACCTGTTATCAATGTTCGTACCACGAATTGTTATACTTCTCCCATCATCTCTACGCCTATATTTAACAAACCCATTCTCTTCAATAATGGTCTCATTAGAGAAGGTCTTTGGATAATGTTTTGTACACTTACTACCATTCATACATGGGGCATAAGAAACACCATTACCACATGGACCATGAATCATGCGTCTTGTAACTGTTTTAAATGCTAGAGGGTCACTAACATTATCAGGTAGCTCAGCACATATAATGTTATCAATATCTTCTGCATAGGTTGGCTTATCCTCATTTGCTAAAGTAAGCAAAATATGAGCATGCGGTCGTTTTTGGAATTCAATAACATGTATATATGTGAATAGGAGAAATCACAAACTTGAGTGATGGAATAAATAGTGATTTGTATGTGTGCAATGAAGAAACTTGGTTTTACATGACAGGTATTCAGCTAACCAATATAAAAAATAAAGAGTTGGAGGAGAAACTTACCTGCAATGACTTTGCCAAATAATTTTTTCTACTTAAAATCTCGAGTCAGCTCTTTCAGCTTTAAGCGAAATACTCGAGCTACAATATCAGGTCGATCACTGGCACATTGGCCAGGTTGTTGGGATAGTGCTTCCATAATTTCAGGCTAGTTTGGGTTGCAAGTGAATGTCACAAAAAAATCTGGATAGCCCAGTTGACAACAAATGGCCATTGCGTCAAGAAAGTGTTGCTTCATGTAACGTGGGGCCCCCGTGAAAGTTGCAGGTAATATTAACCTCTTTCCAACTGTAGTAGGATCATTCTCTCCAGCAGTAATTGCATCTTGTAGACCACTATACAAATCTGCTCGGAGTGTACCTTGGTGACTCTGTATGTAATTCAAGCTCCATGCTTCTATTGCGACATAACAATCAACAATGAATTGTAAAAATAAACGACCAGAACGACGTAAAATTTTCCACTCATTCACTCGATATTGTATCAAGAATGCATAGAACTCTCGCATTGTGACATATCTTCGATTACTGCTTGACCCTTCAGCATATGGAATGTGTTTTGACCAACCATCGGTTCCATATGGAAATAAAAGGGGATATTGGAGAGGCATATAAGATGGGTGAGTTTTATATATACGTTGCAAGTTTCCATCTATCTTACAGACAATGATGTCTCGGGTTTCCCCATCAGTATGCTCACCACCCACTATGAGAGCTGCCACTTCATCTGCCGTTGGTCTTGTATATTTGCGCCCAGGCCGTGCTTCAATGATGCGTATTCTTAAGACAACAATATTGTTGGCATGTAAGACATCCCGTACATTTTGAAAGACCCTCACATAAGGATTTGTTGAATCAAGCATTCGTTGTAATGCCTCCAAAACTGTCAGATCAACGCCGTTAACACTTTGCTGATTATTCAAAGCCCTACATCGGTTTCATACTTCATCATGTGTATTGTAGATACAATTGAGCAAATCTTGGCTTTCTTCCTTGTGTCGGCGGTAAAGAACCAATGTGATGGTAGTTTTGGCCACTAATACGGAAGGAGTAAGGACCATGACCGTCCATTACAACGCAGTCAATTGTCCCACCCATTAAAGTAAATGATAGCATTGAGTCATAAGCTCTAATATGTCGGGAGAAATTTGGATCATTCAGTAATGTGTCTAGGGGAGGAGGAGCTGAAGGCAGGCTTGACAATATGACTTGGCCATTTTGACAACATAAGATGAATCGCGGCTGAGAAATGTTACTACTTCTAATCTTTTCACCAAACCACATAGTAGCTTTGCAGTGGCTACATGAAACCATCTTTCCGGTGAATGACCATCGCTCTGTAAATTTTCTATGTGGGTTAGAGTTCAGAATAGTAGGCGGTGCCTGCTGTTCACTTTGTAGATTAGTAGTGTTTGCTGCAGCATGGGATATGACCAATTGTAATGCTCTCGCTTCTGCTTGATATCGTTCACGTTCTTGCATATATCGTGCAGCTGTCTCATCTTGATTACGCCGCGTAAATATCCTCCATCTTGCATTAAGCTGAGCTAGCCTATTTTGTAAACCATTTTCAATTCTTTGACTACTTCATGGGTCTCTATCCATGACTGCATTATGGATTTTTAAGGATCTTTCAGTTTCAAAGGCATGCACGTCAAGTTTATAAAGGGAAGATCCTATGCTTAGGAATGTATGTCACTTGTAATGTGTTGAAGTGTTCGATTACCTCTAATGGATTAAGTTATATTAAAATTATTATGTTGTTTTAATATTCAATATTTTAGATATTAAAAGTGAAAGACATAATGTAGTCAAAGTTATACTAGACAATGGAATCACAATTCTGTATAAGTTCATGTACCTTTATTTACATGATGTTGCATTACTAATTTGACTACTTTGATATTCATTTCTACTAAATGAAATAAATGGATTTGTTTTTAATTTGATATTGAGGCTCTAGATTTTTAAGTCCATGATTTCTTATCTTTTTCGTAAGGGTTTGTTGGTTTATCATTTTATTGTTCTTCTATATGATCATGCTTTACTTTTGTATCCATGATTTCTTAATCCTTTCTTGTATTTTTATTAAAAATTGGTTCGCCTAGTGACACTATAATTTTTAGCCTCAATAAAGATTCTGTTGTTTAATGGAAGATCAATATTATTTGCATTTGATATATCTATTGATTAGTGTATAATTTTTCTTGCATAGCTTTAGTTATGTATTCTTTTTCACATTCATTTAACATAGGAATTGTCCACAAACACTGGCCTATTAATATTGGATTCTAGCTAATTTGATTACTTTGATATTCAATTCTACTAAATGAAATAAATCGATGTGATTTTATTTTTATTTTTAGTTGATTTAGCTTTTGTTTATTTCTGTTGCATTTTTTTATTCAATTTTCTTTTCACTTAAATATTAAACATGAAAGACAAAATGTAATATAGTTATATTGGAATAATGACTTTTATGGTAGTTGTTAGTATCCCAGTTTAAATTCTAATTGTTCATAGTAATATTCTACATTTTGTTTCTTGGGAGGGTACACGATATTGCATTACTAATTTGATTACTTTGATATTCAATTCTACTAAATAAAATAAATGGATTTGTTTTTATTTTTATGGAATTGATCTTAATTTTAGATTGCTTTTGGTATTTTCTTTTATTTCTTATATAATTTGATCTTTGTAATTTTTTTTCTATGTTTAGTGAGGTACTTTGCCTAGCCTAGTCACTTTATTAACAATGTAAATAGAGGACTTCCCTCCTCACCGCCCTTCTCCCATGGTCCCAACACGTATATTTTCACGAATCTTAAGTAATTTTTCAATAACGAAACTCTGTCAAATTTCTCTCCTCATCTCTTCTGAAAAATATCATGTTTCGTTCGGACTAACCTTCATTCTATTGTGACACACTTGAATGGAAGGAATCAAGAAAGTCTATTTGCATTCAATCGGATCAAGGCAGGTTCTAGGGGCCATTAGTCTTATCTTTTTCCGAAGGCTTTGTTGGTTTATCATTTTATTATTCTTCTTTGTGATCATGCTTTACTTGTGCGTCCATGATTTCTTAATCCTTTCTTGCATTTTTATTACAAATTGGTTCGCCTAGTAACACTATAATTTTTAGCCTCAATAAAGATTCTTTTGTTTAATGGAAGATCAATATTATTTGCATTTGATATATTATTGATCAGTGTATAATTTTTATTGCATAACTTTAGTTATGTATTCTTTTTCACATTCATTTAACATAGGAATTGTCCACAAACACTGACCTATTAATATTGGATGCTAGCTAATTTGATTACTATGATATTCAATTCTACTAAATGAAATAAATCGATGTGATTTTATTTTTATTTTTAGTTGATTTAGCTTTTGTTTATTTTTGTTGCATTTTTTTATTCGATTTTCTTTTTCACTTTGAGGGGGAAAGCGTTTGATTTTCCAAATAAATTACATTTAGCATATTAAAATTCAAAATTTAAATGTTAAACACGAAAGACATAATGTAACATAGTTATATTTGATAGCGAAATCACAACATTTATAAATCAAACTAGCATAGCCGCCCTTCCCCAATAGATACAAAAAGAGTAGAATATACAATTGAATAAACAAAATTTGATACATGCTAATCTATATGTGTATATATTGAAAATACTTGAAAATTCCAAAGGTCAATGGCCTATTAATGTTAGATGTTAGTTAATTATATTAGCATTAGTCATTAATTATTTTAGCTTATTTATAAATCAAACAAACATTTCTCGGTTGTTTATAAATCAAACCAACATTTTATTATTTATAATCACAACATTTCTCGGTTGTTTATAAATTAGATCTCGGTCCATGGCCTGCCTGTCGAATCCTCTCTTCTCTCACTCTCTCTCCTCTCTGCCTGCCTCTCGAATCCTCTCTGTTACTCTCGGCCTGGCCATGGACGCCATATATAGAAACTGAAGGACCGAGATCCATTCTTGGGTTTTGACGCCTTGGCTACGACAACCACCACTGCCGTTATCGGTTCGTTAAGTTAAAAACCACCCAAGTGATGCAAACACAGTGCCGACCCCCCCCCCCCCAAAAACCCACGAGCCCTGATCTACGAAAATTGGATGAGAACCACCACCGCTGTTGTGTAGATCGGCCGAAACCGAGTATGAGAAAGGGACCACGCGTCCAACGCGCCGCTGTGGTGGTGGCGCGTGGGCTCACGCGCTTGCAATGACGGTGTTTCTCCGGTTTTCTTTCTATGGCTGCGTAGATCGGCGATGATGCGGAGTTTTGGGATGAAGAAGATCCTGAAACAACCTTCGTCGGCGGCGCGTAGCGATCACGCATCACCCCTCCCCGGTGTCGTCTGATGGGTATGGTCCTAGTTTTCTTTGTTTCCATTTTCTACACCTTTTTCGCTTTCTGAGCCGATGTGGAGATTCGAGCAGAGGGGGTTGGGGTTTAGGATTTTTGGTTTGAATATGGATTTTGGGCATAAATTTATCTGATAAATTGGGCATGTGTAAGACAAAGATTAAATGTGTAGTTAATGTTGTGTATTCTCTCAGAAAAGATTAGGCAGAAAAAATTAGCTATTGCCATGTTGGGCATGAATTTAACAACACCTATATGTAGTGTATTCTCTCAGGAAAAATTAGGCAGAAAAAATTAGCTATTAACATGTTGGGCATGAATTTAACAACACCTACTTATGCTAGCATTATACCTACTAATGATGGTCTTGATCTATCCCCCACCCCCCCAAACATGTTCAGGAGATAGAAGGGATTAAATATGTAGTATTTATGAAACCCTTTATAGTGTTTGTGCGTAAATAGGGAATAATAGGGCAACAAACATGAGTTCATTAATACCAAAAAATCAATAACAAAAAAGAGATGGGAAACTGACCTGAGAATTGGAAGCCTTCCAAATCAGATCTAAGAGCGAGATGAAGATAACCGGAGTCGGAACAGAAGGGTTTTTGGGCTCTAGATCGAAGGCTCTAGACTGGGAATAGTGTTTTTTTATGTGGTTTTCAGAATCTGTTTCAATGATTTTTTTTCATGGTGAAATAAGTTTGATTCTCAATGTTATTCTCATGAAGTGGGGAAATCAGATGTAGTTGCTATACCGTGCATAGCTGTAGATCGCAGGATAATGAATTCCCTGTTGGAAGAAGATTGATTGTCAATGTTATTCTTATTTCCTTTTTATGTATCTGTAATAAAACAATGTTGTTCTTATTTCCTTTTTATGTATCTGTAATAAATGATTATATTTTTCTTGTTAATTTTTATTTTGTTCTGAATTAATTATTTAAAATGGACGGATGAGATTGAAGTGAGGATTAATTTGATGGCCCAGAAGTTCTAATTTTTGACAGTGTAGGAAAAAGCCACGTCAGCAGAACATTACTTTTATATAATAGTATAGATTATCTTTTTATCCATAATTTATCAGATTTCTAAAATACATGTATCATATGTACTTACGGATAGGGTTGATGCGATTAGGATATCATTTAATATTTCATCGGCGTAGTGGACAAATATTTAAGGTTAGCAATTCATAATTAAGACTAATCATTGAAAAATTTGTAATTTTAAATCAAAAATATATTAATTATGATCAGAAGTGTCTTGCAGCAAGACACTTAAAAGTGTCTTGCAGCAAAGACATATATCATTGTCCAATCGCTATACCCCGCACCGATTAGGCATAAATGAAAGAACGACACTTTCACCCGTCCCCACCCCCTCCCCCTAAAAAAAGAATTTTTTTCAATATGCAAAGTTGTAAAATAATTGAGCCAGCTCGGCGAATTATCTGATTCAGTGGGTTAAAGCTCGGCCAGAACTAACGTTAGTCAAAACTTAATGTAGCATCTCGATATCTATCAAGTTCAGCCCAAAAGCCAAGTTTGGCTTGGCAAGAATGGTTGAGCACATTTACATGTGTTCGGCCAGAAAAAGCCCATGTCTCCATGGCTAGGCTTGAACTTTCTATCAATTTAGACATCCACGCTTCAATATTAGAGCATATATTTGATAACTTTTTTCTCTGAGTATGGGAGTTTTATATGTATACACACACATATAAATATATATATATATATATATATATATATATATATATATATATATATATATATATATACACACACACACACACACA
>JACYFF010019584.1:100402179-100435512 GCA_017589665.1 Selenicereus undatus
TATGAAGTCCCAAAAAAACAGAGTTTTATTTGTTTGTTATTTTGAGTAAGATTTTCAAAATAAGCATTTGGAAGATGTATGGACTATGAAGTCCCAAAAAAACAGAGTTTTATTTGTTTGTTATTTTGAGTTTTTTTTGGCAGAAAACTTTTAATAATTTTTTTTTTAAAATAAGCTTTTGTTTTCTATGTGTGTTTTTTTTTTGGTTTGAAAAACCTACATCATATTGTTGGGAGCATATGATCTTAGGGGTATATAGACGGACTTATATTAAAAAATAAATATGACAAATACATGTCAAAAGCACATATATACGTATTGTCACATATAAGAATTTGTCCACTTTTGATGTGATCAATTGATATGATCATAGTATCTTATAATAAAATTTATTTATTTTTGGTCCGTACGAGTCATAAATGTTAATATAATACATGGAATCTAATGCACCAGAATTCAATCTTAACCACTGGACGAAGACCTTATTGGTTTATAATAATAAACGTTGTGAGACAATTTTTATCTAAAACAATGGTTAATTTAACAATTTTGATTATCATTAGTTTTAATGCACAAATATTTTTTTTAGTCATTAAACTAGGCTTGTAGTGGGCTGAAAATAAACATAAGATCATACTCAAGAGGAAGGGGGCCCAGCCGCCCAGGGCCCTTGGGGCCAACTGGGCAAGTACACAAGGTGACAATGGACTAAGGTAAGCCCAACTAGAGTACTTGCCAAGTTGCCCACAAAACCCGAATCCTTTGACTTGTCAAATCATGAATATTTGATTGATTTAACTCGAACCAAAATTGGCTTGCCAATTTAGATTGAATTGACCTAAAAAGCATTGAACAATATTGTTTATATCACAAAGCTTTACAGGTGGGAAGACTTCTTGGAATGACAGTCATTGATAAGGAGGAGGTAGTACTGGCAAGAATTACAAAAAGTTTGAAGAAAGAAAGGGTCGTACATATTAAGGGTTGAGGTTTAGCTTAGCATTTGAACATGGCTTTCAGCTTAGACATTCTTTGGGAAATTTTGTCGAGTACGTGATAGGCATACAAATTTTGCTCAACCTTTCCTGTGGTCTGTTATGGCTCTCCTCACTGCCACCTTTAAAGGCTTCCTCATAGTCATCAACACCGTCCTCGTAGCTGGCAGTGTCTTGGGCAAGGAAGGTGTGTGTTTTGAGAGTTGCTACGGACACTTGTAAGCTACTGCTTCGTGGCATTTTTAGGTTGCTATGGTTCTTTCTTTTCAAGAGGACATGAAGCTGAAAGAGATGAGTTAGAGATGGGTTGGGGGCATTGTTTAGTGGAGATGGGTGTAGGTCTAGCATTGGCATTAAATGATCAAAGTTCAAAATAGGTGAAGTGGTGCAGTAGAAGAATAAGAAGTAGATGATTCTCAGAATGGTTTGGAGGTGGTGTTAGGGGAGGAGAGAGGGTGATGGGTTGTCCTGTTTTGGATGGTAAGTGAGCAGTGATTTGGGAATGAGTTAAATGTGAATGTGAGGTATGAGACGAGACCAACCTGGATAGGAGCTTTGATTGTGCTAAATTTGGGTGGCTATCAGTATTGGAAGGCTTTTGGAAGATATGGGCGACATCCTCTTCCTCTGCTTTATAGGGGGTGCTATTTTCAAAGAAATGACTTCTATTGGAGAATCAAGGAGAAGGTGTATTCCTAGTCCTAGAAATGTATCTTTTGAGTGTGACTATTGTAGGAAGGGGGCTTTGTAGTTTTATTTTTCTAAGGTGACACTTGTAGTTGTTGTGTTCTTTTTATTTTTGTACTATCGGTCTTTGCCTGTGTTGACTTTGTTCTTGCCTAATGGCATTTAATTATCGAAAAAACTCGAATCCTTTTGCTTATATTAGAATCAATCGAATATGGATAAATAATTTGTTAGGATCTGTTCGTTTCAACGTTTAGAATTAGTAGTTAGTAGTGGTTACCAGCAGTGACCAGTGTTTAGAAATAGTGGTTAGTGGTTATCTGTGGTTACCATTAGTTGTTAGTGGTTACGAATAGCATTTAGAGAGAGCAAAAAACTGTTAATCAACGTA
Source organism: Selenicereus undatus (assembly GCA_017589665.1). Classification (NCBI taxonomy): domain Eukaryota; kingdom Viridiplantae; phylum Streptophyta; class Magnoliopsida; order Caryophyllales; family Cactaceae; genus Selenicereus; species Selenicereus undatus. Next base: position 100,404,253 of record JACYFF010019584.1, read on the forward strand.
AACTGACGGTCACCAGTATTTACCAGCTAGCAACGATTTGGATTAGTGGTTAGAGGTTAGTAACATTCCAGAGCAGTTAATAGCAGTTAATGGTTGTCAAACTCTTTCTAAATGTTGGAACAAATAGGCCCAATAGGTGTGGGAACATTCATGCCTACATTCATACAAATAATAAGATTTAGAAAAACAATGTTAATGTAGCATAACTAGGGATAGGAGTTCCACCTGAATCCGAAGAACCCGACCCAAATCCGCTTCATTTATAGCAGGTATGGATATAGAAAATGGGGAAAAAAAACGGGTATGGGACATGTGTGCTAAAAAACAGGTTTCGATTTGGGTTCGGGTACGGGTCAGGTACATGCATACCCATCTCCGAATTCGCCCCACACTATACTCATTTTTTTTAAAAAAAATTTTAGTCTTATTTTTGAGCTTGAATCTTTTAGAATGTTTATATCAACAATGTTATTAACCTTATAAGATGAAACTATTACGTGGCAATTCGAAAATTGAAAATGTATCAAGAATTCATAACATCAGAGGCTATTGAACTAATTTAAGATAATAAAAGAACACATGAATTGTAAAAAGAGTTACACTAATAAACTCTTGATGCACCACAAACATAATTTTTTTATGCTTTATTGAGTTTTGAAACTTTAAAAATTAAATTTAATGAATCCAATGGGTATTGTTTTTGATAATGTATATGTACCTGAATAAAATCCGAAATATCTGAAGTACCCATGGGTGTGGATTTTTAAAATCCGATGGATATAGGTATGGGTACGAAAATGATTTTAAAAAACGGGTATGAGTGCAAGTATGGCTGCCTGAACCCGCCCCACGCACACCCTTCTCTAAGCATAACAAAGAAACAAGCCAATATTTGTTGTTCAAGACATTACTATTCTCAAAACAATGCACCTCTCTCTCTCTCATTTTTTTTAGGGAGGGGGGGTGCTGTCCTATTCTCAAAACAATGCTAACCCAAAGAAGAGGGGCGCCGCGCGCAGGAGTTGCCATTTGGTGTGGTTCATGCAGCATCTGAAATGAAGCAAAACAATAGAAAGGTATTCTTGGAGTAGGCCAAATCTCAGTGATGACACATAATGCAAATGGAGGCAGAAACATCATTGGGGAACTGGCAATAAGCACAGCACCAGTGTCCAGTTTCATCCACAGCACTTCTGATCACGTCGTTTTTGGTATCTGCCATAGCCTGAGCAGCTTCTCCTGGTGCCCTCTCGGAGCTCATTATGACACGAAGACTGTTGAGATTTGAGGGACCCTTCTCTATCGCCCATATCATGCTCTCAAAGTAATTCCCAGCCACGCTGTTTAACACAATTTTGTTAAGACACCATTAGTTCACAAGCAAACTTGAGTCATTCTTTTCGTATATTGATGATATAAGTACCTTGTTTCCAAGCAGACGCGATCACGAAATTGGATGAATTGATGTGAGGGTTCATCCACATAGAGAAACTTTTTCAGCTTGTCTGCACACTCACGAAGACGTGCCAGTACAATTTGAGCTCGGCCTGCAGGGGAAAAAAGCAATAATTGAGATGAAAAGCTTAGGGGGGAAATGCACATAGTTTTCTACTTTAAAGACCAGAAATTAGTAGCATACTTTGTAAATAGTCGAGGAGAGTCTTCCTTTCTTTGTCATATGGGACTGAGTAATAATCGTAAAAACACACACCCATTTTAGGGTTCTCTGGCAATGTCTGATCTGCAAAGTCATGAAGATGGAAAGAGGATTTTATCAGATATTCTACATAGTATTTTTGTTTCAGGAGATTTATCTTACAATTACAGGATCTTTTTTTCCCCTACCTGCCGCCATGCCTCTATAATAAGTTAACCTCCTCTGATGTCAATCTGTAGGTTTCAGCCACCTTTGCGAGCTGCATATTACGTGCAGATAAATAAATTACATTTTGAAAGAAATATGTCTTCAGAAAACAGACTCTTAAGAGTAAATACCAAGATATATTCATTAAATTTGAAGTGATTACCTGTTCATTTTGCAGTTTCTGAATCTCTCCAATATTGTATTGTTGGTCCTGCAGACAAAATACGGAGGGAAAAACCATTGGTTGTCTGTAAAGAAAGAGTTTCAAGATTGAAACTAAAACAAGGGCATAGTGAAGCAATTACCATATCATGGCTCTTCCATTGATAAAGGTAGTTATGGTACCTGACCATTGCTTCTTCAGCTTCCTTTCGTCGACTCTCATCCTGCCTCTCTGGTACAATGGGAAAATGAAGGGTTCCTTATTAACAATCACAACGTAATATGCAACCTTGTTCCCCACACGCAGAGAGATTGTTTCATAGTGTTCTTTACTAACACCATGAGGCCTAAACCAGAAACTTGAACAAAAGCATCTTGAAAATAAAAGCCAGAACCATCTTTCCTCGTCCTCTTCCAATTTCAGCTCAAAACATACATTTATAAAGTGATCGCCTTCCCATTGGCCATTCTCCAACCAAGAGCCAAGGCATAGGCTGCATATTGTAGGAAGATCATATTGAAGAACCGAAAATGTTTGAAACATAACAACTAGACTTACAGGGCCATGAATGTCGAGGCCTTAGCACAATGGACTTTAGCTGAAAAAGATGAATTTTTACCTGTAAAACTGGAAGTTGCAGCGAAAGCACTTTGTTGCCTTCTGGCACCTACTTATATCCATTGGCTAATCACAGTTTGGGCATTTCTTGTTGTTAGCTATCATCCTACAAAAAAAACCATGCCTAAGTCTTCAGAAACTTGGTTTTGCCAAGTAAACCAGGATAAACAACTAAACTAATTGATGTAGGATGCTCTAAGAGCAATTCCCACACCTAGACAAATCACACAAGAACTTTCAGAAAACTCAATAATTCAATTCATTCAAGTGTGTCTTTCCCCGATGCACGAGGGGGTTTATATAAGAATCAATACAACTGGAAAAGGAATAGAAAATATATCCGAACATTACGATAAGATTATGATAACTAAAAATAATCTAAGAGATAAAAATATAAGATTTTATCCTAAAAGATAACCTACAAAGATAATAAATTATAAAAATACTTCACATATGCCAATATTAAGATATATTCATATCTTCTTAATTCTACTTTATCCTTATCCTGCATTATTCTGCCCTGGTTTAAGAAAGCTCATCCTCGAATTTTGTACAGCAGTAAAAAAGAAGGATCCAAGTAAAGAAACAACTTCACTGCACTCTGCAAATGGAAAAACTGTAGAGCTTTCAACTTCTCCAAGAAAAGTAGCAATGCAATTAGCGGATGTAGCTTCTTGCCAACTAGAAGTTCATTAGGGATGAACAAATCAACATGCTCACTTTTAAGTCTTGACATCGAATGTACAGTATTATCCATGAAAGCATGATAAGGGATTATAAGTTCAACATCAACATGTATACCGATTGCTTGGTCCATCTTGAATTTTCTTTGTATGCGTTCAGATTTTTGAATGTCCATTGACTATTCATGGGGTATAATGAAAGAGTTGTTTGCTATTATCATTGATTCTTCATTCACTGGTATTAGTGGTTGGACATCCTCCTCATTAGGTTCCTCAGTAAAAGCATCCACATTGCGATCTAGAATGAACATTCCTTCACTATGGACTTCATTTGCATATGACTCACAGTCCCCAACTTGCACTTCTTGATTCATAGAATCAAGGATGCTATTGTTAACATCATTTGCCTCGATAGCTGGAAGTTGACAATACTCTATGACTTGGACATCTGCTTCCATATTTTCATTGTCTAAAGTCTCTTCTTTCTTGTTCTCAATGATAAGTCCCCTATCATATGCGTCATAATAGATTGGATCTATCTCATGCAAATAAGAAGTCGGTTCTTTCCTGAAAAATCTTAGAGATAAAACCCGACAATCTCCAATGAGAAGCTTCGAAGGAATCAAAGGAGCTACAGGAAGTTCATAATCCCCCATATAGTGAGGAATATAGGGCTTACAACCGCAAATGAATTTGCTAGCAAAGTAAAGATCTAACTCACAACAACCATCGTAGATCTGGCGACCTTGAAGTTTGCAAAAAGCATAGACAGCATCCCGGTAAGACTAGAAATTCACTCGAGCATGAAAATCACCCCTTGTCTGAAATCTGACAATATTTTCTACATCTCCATAAGGAGACAAAACTTGGTACAGAACATTTGTCGTAACCGGAAGTGCTTTATCATGAATTATCACAAACAAGGCCCGATGATGTTTTTCACACCCAGTCATGGTTGCAACAATAGCAATAAGGGGCTGCTAATAGCAACAGTACTATTGGAAGAGAAACAAAGGGTCGAATGGTAGCAGCAAAACTGAGTTGAGAATTGAAGAAGACAACCACACCGTGGTAGGCCAGAAGCTCCGAGATATAACGAAGGGGGTTCTAGAAGTAGCGAGTTGCTTCTTGCTAGCATCAGGACACGAGCAACACAAGAACAAACAGTAGCACAACACCACACTCAGGGCATGCGGCTGGGAACGGCCTGTAAGGGTGTTTTCCGGTGAGAGGAACAGCCAAGAGGGTTTCGACCTTCTCTGTCAGTGACCGAAGGCCCAACAGCCTTAAATTTGCAAGCAAAAGCCGTCCACGATTAGGGTTTTGCAATGGATGAACAAGTGAACCAATTCGGATGCGAATCACCCAATTGTTCGAGGGGTTTGAGACGAATTGAAGAGTAGATGGAAGTGGTCGAGTCAATTTTGCAGATCTTGGATGGATTGAGGGTGACTTAAGGAATGAGGTTCGGAAAATTGGAGCAATTCGCAAAATTAGGGTTGGCGAATTGGGCTTCTAGGGTTCCGACGAGCGGCCGGCTACGGTGGAAGGTTAGTGGTGGCCGGCCGGAGGTGGCGACCCTGGGGTGATGGTCTGTGGTGTTGGACGGGACGGTGGCAATCAAGGGTTGATTGCTGCGGCTAGGGTTTTGAATTTGGGGATCAGGCTTCCAGCGAGCGTTGGCTAGTGGCGTTGGCACGGTGGTGGTCGACCAAAGGTGTCGACCGAGGGTGGGTGGTCGATGGTGGTGGCTTCTCCTAGGTGGTGGTGTCACGACAAGCAGCAAAGGCTTAGGGTTTCCGGGTTTTTTTTTGTGGTTTTGTGTGTTTTTTTTTTGGGAACGTAAATGGACAAAAAGAATAGGAACTCAAAGGACAGCGGAAGAGATTGCAAAGGCTCTGATACCAATTTGATGTAGGACGCTCTAAGAGTAATTCCCACACCTAGATAAATCACACAAGAACTTTCGGAAAACTCAATAATTCAATTCATTCAAGCGTGTCTTCCCCTAATGCACAAGGGGGTTTATATAAGAATCAATACAAATGGAAAAGGAATAGAAAATATATCTGAAGATTACGATAAGATTACGATAACTAAAAATAATCTAAGAGATAAAAATATAAGATTTTGTCCTAAAAGATAACCTACAAAGATAATAAATTATAAAAATACTTCACATATGCCAATATTAACATATATCCATATCTTCCTAATTCTCCTTTATCCTTATCCTGCATCACTAATTCAATGTGACACTCTCATACCAGTTTTCAGACTGAAGTAGGCTTTCCATCTCCCAACTACTAACCTTGGCACAGCTAACCGGTTGATGGGCCTCTTTGGTACACTGTATAATGGGAAAACTCGTGCAACTAAGATGACTGACAGTGTCGAGAAAGGAAAAGAGGAAACTTATGCATGAATCACGACATATAAAAGACAACCACGTTGTAAGGGGGGGAGGAGAGGGAAACAAATATCCAAAACTATAATCTCTCAAATTAGGTGACTACTCCTCAGAAATTCCTCAGAATCTTACTTCTGCGGACAATGTACTTATTTGAACAAAATAATCTTTGAAGATTTAATAGGGAAATTGTACCTTCCAGCAAAAGCTATAAAGGCACTTGCAAGCAACCTTAGAGCAGCTGCTACGTCTAATAAGAAGCACCGCAATATTACAGTATGGAGTAGGACAGCACTTGGCCTACACAGATTTAAGCAGGTGATGAAGATTTGCTTGTGTAAAGAATCATTTGCTAAAGTGAATAAGTCAATAGTGTTCACTATGAGAAAAATGAGGATTATCATGCACCTTTTTGTTGTATTCGATATAAGATCTCAGAAAGTAATGAGTGCACTTGAACTTGTCCTCCACGGAAGCCAGGATGTTTATCATGTCACGAGTCACAACAGCACAGCAAGATGAAACAGGGCACTTCAACATCAAACATCGCATACCGTCTTTAACCGAGTTGGCAATATACCCTGCAATTAGACAGTGACCAAGAAATACAATAGACGGCAAACAATTAGTCTGAAAGCTCAACACAAAACATAACTTTTAAGAGCCAGGCAAGGGAAGAAAACAAGAAAAAGATCATGAAACACAACATTGACCAAAGTTTTCATAGCGAAAAAACAAACCAGCCTAGCACTTGTGACAGAAAAGATGGCCACAGGAAGCTGAAGTCAGCAGCACTGCTCGAAATGTTCCTGCACAAATCCCACAATCCATCTGCCCAAATTGAAGAAGACAAAACAACTCATTAGTCAAGTTTCTAGTAATGATCGATAACTTTGAACAGAAATACACTCAAGCTGATATAACACTGAGAAAAGGACTTATTTTTCATTAAATGATTGCTTACAAATCTTGCACTGGAGGCTTCAACAATAGGAATCTTCAAGAGACCAACTTGACTACGGAGTTGTTCTTCATCTGCAAACCATCTGTTAGGGACTACATTCACGTTCCTGTAAATCAAAAGGGATGGGTAAATTTCTTCGTCGTCTTCATTAAACTATTAGAATTGTAACGAGTCAATTAATCTGCTAGTTGTGCTTAATTAACTGAAAGTGATCAGCGAATGTGAAGCATTTTATTTACCAATTACAATGAAGAAGAAGAATGGAAGCTTCAGCTGGTGAAACAGAAAGAATTCCATATATATTCACAAGTGCATCTTCTTGACATTTACGAATATCAGCTTGAGTCGACACCCTGTAAGCTTCCTGGCAAATTAGTTACCATCAGAAAATTTTGAAATGTTATATATGAATAATCTTGATAATACATATGCATGTTAATGTAAGACCTTCTCATATAAGAATTTACAATAATAATAAAACATTTATGATTTATCCCTTTAGTTCGCTGCATTGATCGCTTCCCTCTGGTTAATAGGCTTCTTACCGGCATAGCTTTATCCTGGGGCCCTACCAGGCAGTGCCAGATATATGTTTATCATATTTACTTCCTGGGACACACACCATTAATTCGAAAAATATTGAAAATTTTAGAAGAATTTTGAATCCTCTGTTGTCACTTGCAGGCAAGATGTACTTTGGCCGAGATGGTGTCCCTAGCAAATATTAGCCGGGGCTTTTTCTTGGATAAAATTTTATACAAGAATTGTCATAAATTTATAAATTTGTTGAAGGGGACACTTAAAAAAATTAGCTAATACTTGTAAAATAAAATTTAAGAAAGCTCAAAAATAGACATTGTTAAACAAAATTTTTGAATCTGCTCCTAGCCAAAGCTTTATATTATGTTTTTGGAGCACATACTTTCAAAAGCCACATCTGTAAAAATATAAATCTATATAACAAGTAGGAAATATATGTATGAAAAACCATATATGGGGCATGTGAAAGTACATGCTCCCCCACCAGGAGCACATAATATTTTGTAGTTAGCTAGGAAGATTAGGTCTTGACTACTGGAAACCCCCCCCCCCCAAAAAAAACACTTTGAAACATACATAAGCATATTTTTTTTTGGTCTTACATCATTCATTTCATTAGAATCGAACTACTGTTGTGATGTATTCAAGGTTCACTAAGGCAAAGATTTGCAAAAGTGAATCAAGAATGCATTTGGGTAGAAAAGATGAAAAGGAAAACAAGAACCAAGATAGAACAAGTGGATTAGCAAGGGTGATGTACACCCACCTTGGTTTGCACACTTGGGCAATCTTCTTCCTTCAACTAAGTTACAGAAGTTAATCACCTTCTTAGTTGAGTTAAGAAGACCTAGAGACCCACTTGGAGTTGCCAACACCCAAGATGCAACACTAGGAATTTTGGAGAGAATTTGAGAGAGTTTACTAAACTCAAAGCTAAATACAAGTTCATCTATCCCTCTTTGGCATCCCAAGGCCTCCCTTTTATAGTGGGGGAACCTTTAACAAGCTTCAAAGGAGGGGAACAACAAGTACATACACGTTCATAAGCATGGGGAACCAAAAAGCAAAAGAACAAAAGCTGAAAAGTGTTTTTACTTTATGTCAGCAACTTTTCAGTGCACAAGGGTCAACTTCTATCAGCTATATCTCCTAGGTTTGTTGGTAAAATTGGCTAAAATAGGTCTTGTTGGAAAGATCTAGAAGTCCGCTTTCATGAGCCTCAAGTTACACGCCATTTGGAGTAGCCGTTTGGGAGATATGAAGCAAAAGGTGCAGCATATGCAAACTGGGACAGTTTCTACTGCTTCTCGAAAAAGACTCCCATTGACTTATTTCTTAAATACCTAACCTAGAACTTTTTATATGCCCTTGAATCTGACATATTAAGGGTTCCAAAAAGTAATTTTGCAGCCCTTTAAATCCACTTTAAGCTTGGGTAATTAGGCTTGTAAAATCGGGCCAATTTCTGTCCAAATTGAGCAACGGGTCATTGATACTGTTCATGATATTCTTGACCATTGCTTGCACTTATTTGACCTCCTTGGTGGTGCTGGGCCCTTGTATGATGGAGGGGGAGAGGTTGGAAGGATTATGGAGATGGTCCCCATCATACTCCCCGGTTTGGTTGGAGTTTGACCTCAAACTTGGAAGCTCTTCATCTTCCTCATAATAAGGTCTTAGGTCAGCCACATTGAAGGTGGAGGAGACTCCATACTCACCCAGAAGGTCCACTTTGTAGGCATTTGGACCAATCTTTTCAAGCACTTCAAAGGGGTCATCCGACCTTGGCATGAGCTTTGACTTGCACTTGCTTGGGAATCTTTCCTTCCTCAAATGGATCCAAACCAAGTCCCCGGGTTGAAAATGAATTTCCTTCTTGTGCTTGTTGGCATGTGACTTGGCTTGCTCATTGGACTTTTCAATTCGTTCCCTCACCTTGGCATGAAGTTCTTGGATTTCCTTGGCCCTCTTTTTGGCCTCCCAACTAAACTTGGTTTGATTTGGAATGGGGACCAAGTCTAAGGGAGTTATTGGGTTGTAACCGTACACCACTTGAAAGGGGGAAAGACTTGTAGCATTACTTGGTGTTCAGTTGAAAGAAAACTCGGCATGGCAAAGCAACTCATCCCACCCTTTGATACTCTTCTTGACTAGAACTCTAAGCAAACTGCCCAAAGTCCTATTAGTTACCTCGGTTTGACCATCGGTTTGGGGGTGGCATGTGGTGCTAAACTTGAGGTGAGTGCCAAGTTTTCTCCATAATGTAAGCCAAAAGTGACTTAGGAACTTGGTGTCCCTATCCGACACCATGCTTCTTGGAATGCCATGGAGACGAACGATCTCCTTGAAGTATAGGTTGGCAATGGAGGAAGCATCATTGGTGGTATGGCATGATATGAAATGTGCCATCTTTAAGAATCGGTCCACCACTACCATAATTGAATCTTTGTGCCTGTGGGTCCTTGGCAAACCCGTGATGAAGTCTAAGCTCACATCCTCCCAAGGACCTTGAGGAATGGGGAGAGGAGTGTATAGACCTTGGGGCCGAGAGTGGCTCTTGGCTTGTTGACAAATAGAACACCTTCTCACATAGTGCTCTACATCCTTGGCTAATAGTAGTGCTCTTTGAGTATGGAGCAAGTCTTCTCAATGCCAAAGTGTCCGGCCAAAGCCCCACTATGGAGCTCTTGAATGAGGAGCTCTCAAAATCCACTCTTTGATATGCATAGCCGGGTTCCTTTGAAAAGGAAACCATGATCCAAGTGGAACAAGCCATGAGGATGGCTAGTACACTTCTCATGGATTTCCTTGAAATCCTCATCTTGGACATACAACCCCTTAATGATCTCAACACCAAGGACTTTGGATTCCAAGGTAAAGAGTAAGAGGTACCTTTTTGACAATACATTCGCCCCTTTGCTGAGTTGACCTGACTTGTGGTGGATCACAAAATGGAAGGCTTGGAGGTACTTAACCCACTTTGCATGCCTTGGGTTGAGCTTGTGTTGCCCATGTATGAATTTGAGAGCCTCATGATCCGAATGGAGAATGAATTCTCCTCCCTCCAAGTAGTGCCTCCAATGCTCCAAAGCTTTCACAATTGCATAGAACTCCCTATCATAAGTGGAGTACTTTCTCTTTGCATCATTGAGCTTCTCACTAAAGAAGGCTAGGGGCCTCTTCTCTTGAGATAGGATAGCCCCTATCCCAACACCGGAAGCATCACACTCTACTTCAAAGACTTTGGAGAAGCTTGGTAGAGCTAGAACGGGTGCACTTGTGAGCTTGCACTTGATTTCTTCAAATGACCTTTGAGCTTGGTTGGTCCACTCAAATCTTTTGGCCTTAAGCACCTCGATCATGGGGGCAACAATGGTGCTAAAATCTCTCACAAACCTCCTATAGAAAGAGGCTAGGCCATGGAAGCTCCTAACTTGTTGAATGGAAGTAGGAACAGGCCAATCTCGGATTGCTTGAATCTTATTCTCATCAACATGAATCCCTTGGGCCGAGACAACATAGCCCAAAAAGATGACTTGAGAAGTGAAAAAGTGACACTTCTCCAAGTTTCCATAGAGCTCTTCTTGAGATAGGATACTCAAAACTTGGTGTAGAAGATGGGCATGCTATTCTTCACTCTTGCTATACACCAATATGTCATCAAAGTAGACAACAACAAACTTGCCAATAAGGGGCTTTAGAACTTGGTTCATAAGCCTCACGAAAGTGTTTGGGGCATTAGTCAAACCGAATGGCATAACAAGCCACTCATAGAGACCTCCTTTGGTTTTGAAGGCCGTCTTCCACTCATCTGCTTCATAAATCCAGATTTGGTAGTAGCCACGTCTAAGATCAATCTTAGAAAAGATGGTGGCTCCATGAAGCTCATCTAGGAGATCCTCCAACCGTGGAATAGGAAAGCAATATTTAATGGTGATTTTGTTTATCGCTCTACTATCCACACACATTCTCATTGACCCATCTTTCTTTGGAACAAGCAAGGCGGGCACGACACATAGACTAAGGCTCTCACGGATCAAGCCTTTAGCAAGAAGATCATCTACTTGCCTTTGCACCTCTTGAGTCTCTTGGGGGTTCATTCGGTAGGCCGGCTTGTTTGGGAGGGTGGTACCGGGGATGAGGCCAATTTTGTGTTGCATGGTTCTTTTGGGAGGGAGGCCATGGGGAACCTCATTAAGGAAGACATGTTGGAAATCTTTGAGGAGAGGAGAAAGCAAATGATGGGAATAATCCTTAGCTTCGGCCGGTTCTTGGCCAAGTAAAATCCATTCCTTAAAATCATCATATTCATGGAGTTGGGAATGGAGTAGGGTGGTGAGAAAGACATCCATGCTAGGAGTGTCTTGAGGCTTTTTTTGTGAGTTTGATTTGAGAGGGGTGAGGGTGATCTTTTTGTGGTCTTTGACAAATGTGTATGTGTTTAACCGACCATCATGCATCACACTTCTATCAAACAACCATAGACGTCCCAAGAGGACATGACAAGCATCCATGGGCACAATATCACAACAAATCTCATCCTTGTAACTTTTGCCAATTGAAAAGCTAAGTAAACAATGAGGGGAGATTTGCAAGCCTTTACCTTGATTGGATCATTATATGGTGTAAGGGCTTGGGTGTGGAGAGACTGAAAGCTTGAGCTTGTCCACTAGAGTCTTGGAAGCAACATTGACACAACTTCCACCATTAATAATAAGAGAGCAAACCTTCCCTTTCACGGTACACCGGGTGTGGAAGATATTCTCCCTTTGTTCCACGTCATTTTGGTAAGCAATACCACTCAAGGCTCTTCTAATCACAAGCATTTCTCCTTCATCGGGTCCTTCTTCAACTTCTTCAAGAGCTTCGGTCATGAGAAGCTCCTTTTCTTCCCCATCATTCTCATCATCTAGCTCCTCACAAGAAGCTTGGTATTCGGCCAAAGTGACAACTCTTTTGTTGGGACACTCGGAAGCAAAGTGTCCAAGGCCTTGACAACGGAAACATCTCTTCTTGTCAATAGGTTTTGGAGGTTGTTTTGAGGGGTTTTGAGGGGGATTTGGTGGAGGGGGTCTTGTGTTTGAGTTTGGAGTGGATTTGGGAGGGTAGTATGAGGGCTTTTGGAATGGGTAATGACGGGGGTTAGGCTTGGAGGCCATGCCCTTGCCCTTGGCTTTCTTTTGTGACTCCACTTTGTGAGCTAAGACACTAAGCTCATCTAAGGAAGTGTAAGGGTGGAGTTCAACAACATGAGCAATTTCATTATTCAGGCCACTCAAGTATCTAATCAAAGTTTGAGACTCATCCTCCGTCAAATCACATTTCAACAACAATTGTTCAAACTCTCTAGTGTATTCTTCAATACTCTTAGACCCTTGTTTGAGGTGGTGGAGTTTAAGGAAGTTGTCTTGCAAGTAATGGGGTGGCAAAAACTTGGACTTAAGTTTAGACTTCATTTTCTCCCAAGTTCTTATCTTCCCTTTACCCTTCCTAGCTCTTAGTCACAACATTTGACCACCAAATAGAAGCATACTTTCTAAGCTTTAAAGCAACAAGCTTTACCTTTCTTTCATCGGGGATGTCTTTGAACTCAAAGACTCTTTCAACGGTTTGAACCCAATCCAAGAACACATCCGGGTCTATTTGACCTTCAAAGTTGGGAATATCCACCTTGAAGTCATTGTAGCTTCAGTCTTGAGGCCTATGATGCCTCTTTGGCCTCCTTGTGTACACATCTTCATCGGAGTCTTCAAGGGAGTTGCTTTCTTCTTCTTCTTCGGAGTCATCCGAGTCTTGCTTGCTTACACTCGTAGAACTTTGCAAGTTCCTTCTCTTTTCTTGCATCATCTTACCAAGTTGGGATTGTAGGTACTTAACTTGGGCTTCTAGCTTGGCCTTTTCTCTCAAAGTTTGCTCGGTCACTTGCTTGGGGGTAAGGCTAGTAGACATGATGGCTTTAGAGTGAGGAGGGGCTATTTTGGGATGGAAAGAGGGTGGCACGGTCGTGTAGGGTGGCACGGGGTGGTCGTGCTAGGCTAGGGCAATAGGAAGGAAATGAAAGAGGAGTGGAACAGTCGTGCCTTGGTGGCACAGTGTGGTCGTGCCAACTTTCTGGTTTGGCACGGGTGGGAGTTTGGGGGTAAAGTGTTTGGGCTGATTTTGTGGTTCTTGTGTTTAGGAATGTGTTTGGTGATGGAAGCTTAGCCAAGAGGGTAGCCTAAGCTCTGATACCACTTGATGTATTCAAGTTTCACTAAGGCAAAGATTTGCAAAAGTGAATCAAAAATGCATTTGGGTAGAAAAGATGAAAAGAAAAACAAGAACCAAGATAGAACAAGTGGATTAGCAAGGGTGATGTACACCCACATTGGTTTGCACACTTGGACAATCTTCTTCCTTCAACTAAGTTACAGAAGTTAATCACCTTCTTAGTTGAGTTAAGAAGACCTAGAGACCCACTTGGAGTTGCCAACACCCAAGATGCAACACTAGGAATTTTGGAAAGAATTTGAGAGAGTTTACTAAACTCAAAGCTAAATACAAGTTCATCTATCCCTCTTTGGCATCCCAAGGCCTCCCTTTTATAGTGGGAGAACCTTTAACAAGCTGCAAAGGAGGGGAACAACAAGTACATACATGTTCATAAGCATGGGGAACCAAAAAGCAAAAGAACAAAAGCTGAAAAGTGTTTTTACTTTATGTCAGCAACTTTTCAGTGCACAAGGGTCAACGTCTATCAGCTATATCTCCTAGGTTTGTTGGTCAAATTGGCTGAAATAGGTCTTGTTGGGAATCTCTGAAAGTCAGCTTTCACGGGCCTCAATTTTTACGCCATTTGGAGTAGCCGTTTGGGAGATATGAGGCAAAAGGTGTAGCATATGCAAACTGGGACAGTTTCTTCTGCTTCTAGAGGAAGGCTCCCATTGACTTATTTCTTAAATACCTAACCTAGAACTCTTTATATGCCCTTGAATCTGACATATTAGGGGTTCCAAAAAGTAATTTTGCAGCCCTTTAAATCCACTTTAAGCTTGGGTAATTAGGCTTGTAAAACCGGGCCAATTTCTGTCCGAATTGAGCAACGGGTCATTGGTGTTGTTCATGATATTCTTGACCATTGCTTGCACTTCTCTGACCTCCTTGGTGGTGCTGGGCCCTTGTATGATGGAGGGGGAGAGGTTGGAAGGGTTATGGAGATGGTTCCCATCATGTTGATCTAATAAGAGATAAAGTTATTCCATCATAAAGTTTCTTTATTCACAAGACTTGAACTCTAGACTTTACTTAAGGGGAATAATTGATAAATCACTCGAATTGAACCAACATATATTGTGTTGATAACTTTGAAACATATATAACATAACTAAAATTTTTAACTAGTAAGTAAGTACTCATAGCCAAAAGGAATATGTCAATATACACATATACAACTGATAAGCAGAAACGTGGTGAATGCTAAATTCATTATCAAAGTCATCACTGAGGCTATTATCTAAATTGTCATCATCATCACGGTCATCATCATCATCCTTTGAAGAAGGAGATGAACAAGAGTCAGCCATAGAGTCGTAATTCTCTAGCTCTTCTTCTTCTTCTTCAACACTCTTGTTCGAGTACTTCTCTGTTGATGCCATTTTTGCCCTTCTAACTTAATTACCACAAGATCATTTAAGAGTTGAAAATCAAAGAGAGAGAGCGAGAGAGAGAGAGAGAGAGAGAGGTTGGGTGTTTTGTGGTGATGGCTAGAATTTCAGTTTTATAAAGGAGGGAAAGTGGCCTCTTTTTAGACACAGAGAGAGTCAGGTGGGCTTTTTTCTTGTTTTTTGGATGGAAGAGTCTAGTGGGATTTTGTAACAAAGGTTTTGAAATGAAAGTTAGCCACAATTTTTTGCTTTTTTTTTTGTTTGGTAATTATAAAAGGGATGATTTTGTGGGTTTTCTCTCATTTTTTATTTTAAAGGTTAAGTTTAGATCTTGTTAAAAGTATAGGAGATCCCACCCCCTTTTTCCTCCAAACTTTTTAATGCTTTTAGGTCCTATTCAAATATGAGGCTTCTAATAAAACCTACCCTTGAAAAATGCAAAAGGATAAGTGTCTTGCCACAAGAAACTTCACAAGTGTCTTGTTTTGACTAAAAAATCATACCATTATGTTTTTAAATTGAAAAAAAATGCTAGGATCGAATCATGGAAATATATTACAACTTATAAATTGTATAAAATCATCTTTTTATGCATAATTTATCACATTTTTAAAATACGCGTCTCATGTCTACTCGCAGATGAGGTTAATGCAATTAGGATATCATTTAATACTTTGTCGGTGTAGTCGATGAATATTTAAGCTTAGCAATTCATAATTAAGTATTTTTTTTGAAAATTTTGTAGTTTTAAATCATAAAACATGTTAATTTATGATAAGAGAAGGCATTTAAAAGTATCTTGCAGCAAGACATATATCACTACTCTTGAAAAATATCTTGTTCTTATAATATTAACGTACAATTGCAATTAAAATTTTCTAAGTGCTATTTACATTAACTGCTAGGAGGGGGAAAAAAAAGAACCTTACTTTTAATTGTCATGTATTCATTTGAGTACCTCTTGCCCGAACAAGGACGCAGAGATGGTCCCTTTCTAATTGCAAAGGCTTGCCTTTCATTAAAAATAAAATTAAAAAAAAGGCCAAGGCTTTGCAACACCAGCAATTGTAGATATGCAACCCATTTTTGGCTCCAGGGAACCCCCCCCCCCCCTAATTCGTCAAGAAAGAACTACAGGGAGTTGAATAGAACACGTCCTACAGGTAGCAGCCCAACCATTATAACTTCAGACGCACTAAAATTGGCCACTAAAAATATTTTCAGTCCGCATTTCAAATTTTGAAACTTTACACTGTCACCTTTGTAAAACTGTAGAAGTTTCAATTTTTAGAAATGAAATCTCTTCACTTCTCCAATTCATGAAACTCCAACTTGAATTACTCAATAAAATGTTTGTAATGGACTCACCTCATAACATAAACTTTTTTTAATAACCCAAATAATTTTAAGAAAAAAAAGAAAAAACAAAAAAAATCACAAAAAGATAGAACAAGGGGCAGAACGCCAGTGCATTCCCACCGGCGAGGCATTTTCAAGCACAACTAATGAATAGCAAACATGTGATGGTAGGGCCCAAGCAGTGGAACGCATTTTCCCGGCTGCTAGTGGTCTAAATGGTCCACTACTAGACCAAAGGGAGAAACCTACTTTCTAATGTTGAGGGGTTCTTCACCCAATTGTAATCAATTATATTATTTTTTGGGCTCAAATATCGTGTGCAAGGACTTTTTAGTTTTGAGGATCTCATGAAGCCAACCTTCATAATTTTTTTAATTATTTGTGCCAAAAAAAATCCTAAATTATTCAAAGGTAATTTTTTTTCCTTTTCAGTTCTTCATTATTGTGAAAAATATTAAAAGAAAAAGAAAAAGAAGACCCAAGTTGATAAGATCAGCATTTAATGAGATTTTCACTTTTTTTAATTTTTTTTGGCGAGGGGGAGGTGGGCAATTTTAAAAAATAATAATTCAAACCTTTTTTGTTAAGAAAAATCCACTCATTTTATATATGATCAGCATTTAATGAGATTTCAGGTAAGATTGAAGGATCTAGTTGGAAAAAAATTGGCGTTCAAGGAAATTAATCTCTTAAGATTCTATTTCAGTTTTGATATTAGACTTTTAAAAAGTAAAAACAAAACTAACAAGTTCCTTCTTTCTCCAAAAAAAAAAAGAAAAGAAAAGAAGAAAAAGTAGGAAATATTTCACAGTAATTTTTTTTTTTTTGGTTTTTCTGCATACGGTAAATATTTAATAATAAATATTGGATGACTCGAGAATGTAGGCTTAAGTCTAATAAAATAATTGAAAAAACTATGGAGCTTACTACATTAACCCAAATTTATTTTTCCATCATACATTATTGTTGTACTAGTTTTTGTACCTTATTTGAACAAACTTCTTAAACCAACTAATCGAGCCCTTTGAAAAGTAGAAAAAAAATTGGATAGGCACATGTGCAAGATCCATATGAATAGTGCCATTGAAATTGACTAATTCATACAGCAAATTTCTTTCTTTCTTATCAATATGCATATGCAAAGGTTTGGACCGATATAGTTTGATTCAAGTGACTTAATACTTATCTCCTTTACACATATACCCAATCATAACTTGATGTTAGTTAATAAAGGGTCAATGACCAAATCTGAATAAAATTTCCAAACAATACCCAACTTTTGAAGTAATCAATGGACTATACCTTCAAATTACGAAACAACCTTGGACTCGAACAAATTTTTGTAGTTTTGATTGTTTTTATTATGGAGTACTAATGTTAAGGGCCTCTTCTTTTCGTTGGTAAATTGGAATTGATAAAAGAGTGAAGTTAATTGAGGTAAATTGAACTGGATTTTTCGTTGGTCAATTTGGGTTGGTAAAAAGGTGAAGTTGATTGAGGTTGATTGAAGTTAATTGAAGTGGGTTGGAATTGATATTTTTTATTAAAGTTGGTTAAAATTGACTGAAATTGATTGAAGTAGGTCAAAATTGGTATATTTTTTATATGAAGAGTTAAAATTGATTAAAATCGTGAGAATAAAATTTTGAAGGATGTGAATTGAAATTGACTGAAGTAGATTAAAGTTGGAATTTTTCATTGAAGTGAGTTAAAATTGATTGAAGTTGATTGAAATAAATTAAAATTGGTACATTGAAAAAGACCAATGAAAAACAAACCCTCCCTAACACATAGAAAGACACCCTTTATCAGAAAGAGACTTAAACCCTTTAGTCTCCCCACTCTTCGTCTGAATGTCAAAAGGAATGCACCTGATATCAGTGAAATTTGAATCCATGCATATGGAAATAACACTTAGCTCCATTCAAACAATAGACTAGTGATTAGGATGATACTGCACAACCAACCTGTCAGAAAGTTTAACAGATTGAGGAACTAAGACAAATTTGCAGCTCCAAAAAATATTGGAGGGGGGGGGGGGGGGTGGTGTTGTGGACAACTACTAACTGCTGCAATGTAAAAACTGTTACTAATTTAGGAATATTAATTCATAGTAAACCTGCCAAGCGGATGCAACGACAACAATCTCCCGACTGTTACTTCTGCCTTCATGCAACAAAATAAAAAGAAAACAAATTTATTCACAGAGAGAGTTGCTTCGTCACTCGTTAGATATGAGAAACTTCCTATATTGGCAGCATCAACGGGCAATCAAGAAAGCTTGACCTCCTTCTGGCAGATTGGGCAAGCCTGGGCAGCAAGGAAAGCAAATCTGTGTTAGCATAGCAGTGTTTATCCATGTCCTTTTGCCCACAAAGAAGTACTAAATTAGCAACATTTTTGGTCTAAAACGACCGGGCAACCCTCCTCATAAGGATCCTTCTTGACACATCTTCACAAACAACTATAGAAAGTTCCACATCCGGCCATCACTGAGCTTCAACTTTGGTCAAATACAAGATTTTAGGTAATTGGTACTTGAGCGAAAATCTAGATATGAATCACGGTAAAGTTTGAAACCAACTGGGGAGAAAACTAGGCATAAATGGATGAGGAAAGTCTGAGGCTGTCAATTGGGATTTAAATGTGTAGATTTCCGTTCAAAATATTGCAAGATTATTTTTGTATGATTTCTAAGATCTCAGAAACCAAAAGGCAAGGATTACAAACAACAAAAACTTCAGCTGTAAACTACATAACCAGTCGCATGCAGTTGGATGCCAGAATCAGTACGAAGTCCATAATATGCTGACTACTGAGCACAGCAGCAACTATACTGGATAGCAGCAGAAACGGCTTTTGGGAGATCCAGATTTAAGCAATTTCAAGTTTTGGAAAGGAAATCTACCAAGTAACAACCGCATAGTGAAGAGAAAAAATAAACTGGACCTACCTTACTTTGCTTCAACCAGCAGTTTATACAATCTGTGTGATACTGATGACAACACGGAAGAGTGGTCACAGACTGCCTGTTTTTGTATGATTCATAACATATAGCACACCTGAAGAAAGGTTTCACCATCAGCAAGACAAATTTAAATGAATATGCATACCTGCGGGGGTTTGGGGAGATATACAGATTGAGAGAAAGGAGATCTTACTCTCGAAGTTCGATTTTCTTTGAGAAAATTCCGGTTTTGTATTTGTAACATGGCAAACTGGATATCTCTGCCACAGACAGCCCTTTGCTCTCACTGCCAATGGATTCCCCTAGGGATTGCAGTTCCTGACATAAACACAAAATTCCAAATCAAAGCGTGAAAATTATATGATCTGGGATTCTGGATACAGTTAGCACTCATCCCAATATTTGGACAAATCGATTACATGTTTCCTCTCTAAATTTGTTTTGTGTGAGATTGACTCACCCAACAAAGTATTGCCGCAAAAAGAAAAGCTTATTGGGCCACAAAAGCAGCCCAAATGGCAAAGAGGACACTCTGCCAAAGATATCCTGATTGTCTTGTGCAAGAGTTAGGGTTCCATTTCTTAGGTCATTCGGCAAATAATTGGCAACCAATGATAAGCTATTAATTGGTAAAGACTATTGGAGTTGCCAAAAATGGTGGATATAAACCCCGGTCCAGATATGAAGGGAATCTATGCAAGGAGATGGATGCTCACTTATATAGCTAGAATACGATGGGCCTCATATAATCATATTTGGACCGCAAAGGTGGAAAAACTCATCTATTAATTGACAAAAAAGGTAGAGAATGTCACGACAGAACTGAGAAAGGCCACAGCCTAGCTGGCCCAACTTACCTCGTAAGTCATGCTGTCAGGATCAATATCATCTTGATTTGCTCTCTGCATGCATCGCAAATAAAGAATTGCCTTTTGAGGAAAAGATTTATAGATTAAGAATTTATGCCAAATGACTAATATGGGAATTACCGAGACAGATGAGCCTGCAGCAGCACATTCGGAATTACCTGAAGTGTATGAAAAACAGGGTTACATTAACGATTTAAACATCAATCCGTACAGATCATAGCAATCTAACATTTATTTTGAGAGTACATCTCTCCACTCTTCCCCTTTCTGGGGTTGCGGTGGGATTCGTAGCCAGGGTGCTCAATTGTGCAATGATGCAAAGTTGCAAACGTCTCAATTTCCAGGGGAAAAAATGGCAAAGCCAAGGCAAAAGAGAGAACATTTATCCACACTATCATCATGGTCAATGAAAATACATATTTAGTTAATCCTCAAGAACAATCAACAAAATTCACAGTTGAACAGGAGCATACTATTCCACCTCTGACAGCACAGACAGAGAGTGGTCAAAACAGGAAGAATTTGGATAATGGCTATAGAATGGGCATACCAAACCCGACTGCACTATAGAATTTTAACTTATACCATATGAGGAGGCTGAAAAAAGTTTTCTCATACTTTACGCACAGACAAGTCCAGAATTAAGGCTTAACAAACAGGGTTAGCATGCCTCACCAATGTTCAGCAGTATAGCATCCTAAAATCATGGCGGAATCACATTGGTTGGAGGCTACTGCACTATCAGATTTCCTTTTCTCCCCTTAAGCTGTCTGTTTTTTGGTTACCAAAGATGAGATCTTATACCTAAATTCATGTTTAAGGAAAAACACAATTCAAGTGCATTTTTGGCACTTGATAAGTTAATAAAGCACCAACATGATCATCTTCAAGACCTTAGACCGTCATTCACTCACCTTAATTAGCTCACGAAATTGTCAGTTTGCCATTGAACACCGGGCAGGGCGCATTAAATTTGGCAGCTAAGACACTCACCCCTGTCCACTTACCGCATACCCATATTGGCTAGGTAGGTATTGCATTGCACATTATCAGCAGGGAAATTATCTGATTCTAACATGCTTTGTGGATTGGGATGATATTCCAACACTTTTTATGTGCATCATACACCTAATCATCTGAAAGCCACTCGGGAGTCAGGATCATCCTCAAACATAATCACATTCAATTTCAACTTGCACTGCACAATGCGAACCAGTAAGCTACTAGATATCTCATTGAGCTAAGTTGGTATTCACATGTATGGTTGTCGTTTGTCAGTAATATTCCATAGATTCATCCCATGTGTTCTCATCCAACTCTTCCATATGATATGCTGATAAGCAACGAAACAGATCCCACACAAATTTCAGATAGCACGTAAGGCCTATCACAGCTGAGGCCAACCATAAACATACTCAATGCCCCTCATGATGCTCCTCCCTGGACATACACGAACTTCCTCCACAACCATAAACAAATGACAGAAAAATGACAAGTAAATCAGCATCTCACAATCACATGCACGTAAATGAGTTCCCCAAATTCGCTCACAGAAAGGTACTGTGGGCCTGTGGCTGCACAAGGATAAACATGGACGAAATTGATATCCCATGCATCTCTTTTAGCCATGACAGCAGTTTAAGCCTTCGTATTTACAAAAAAAATATCAATCACGAATGGCCGCCCTGACACAGATAATTTTGGTACTTAAAGGGAAATGTTCTCCACGTAAGAAAATAAAAGTGGCAAATAGGGTCACAAAGGCAAGGCATCCATGCAAGGGAACAGAAACCATACAACAAAGAAAGTTCAGAATGACAATCCTAGAACACAAACCAAGGAAAGCAAAGATCCTAATCCCCAATTTCATCAAGGCATCAACCCTAATTCACTGGAAGCAGGAAACAATGGCTCTCCATCCCATAAAAGAAGACAGAATACTACAAAGAGAGAATCCTGAGGATCTGTCTGATCCAACCATACAGCGTACACATGAACTGAGGATATACAAAGATACATACTGTGCTTCCATTTAGAATTCTAGAATCTAGAATCAGTTAATAATGTATGCTCATCTGTGTAGAATAAGCATTAATGTCCAGAAGCAGTATATCTGCCCTTGTCTATAGTGTCTAACAGAACCAGCTTCATATCATTTAAG
Source organism: Selenicereus undatus (assembly GCA_017589665.1). NCBI lineage: Eukaryota > Viridiplantae > Streptophyta > Magnoliopsida > Caryophyllales > Cactaceae > Selenicereus > Selenicereus undatus. The sequence goes on from JACYFF010019584.1 coordinate 100,426,495, forward strand.
GGAACCCTTGATGCATTTTGGCTGAGCAGTGTGAGGCTTTGTGACCACAGAAGGGAAGGAAACATGTTTTACAAGGTTCAGCACTCATTATTATGTTTTCTAATACTCACTGGGAATATTGTGGACGGTAAGTGTAACAGCAACATGATCAACTTCGTCTTCTAAGTCCAGCTCCTGTAAAGATCTAGCCAAAGCTTCATCCAATTCCAAGTCGTAGTCACCACTTCCCAAGAGTGATGTTTCTTCCCAAGAGTGATCATGGCTGCTGCTTTGTCCATTCTCAGAACTTGCTGTACGGTTGACACAGCTTATCTTAAGTGATTGATAAAGACTTTCCTGAAATAATTGTAGAATAAGGAATTTAGGGCATTCTGCAAATGAACAGTATAGGATACCAAGTCTACAAATATTTTCTTTTCATTTCGCCACAGAGGGGGAGAGAGTGAAGGGAAGAAAAGACTCTCTAGGATTTTTAAAGAACTACCTGATGTTGAAGAGCCTCGTCTAACGTAAGCCCAGGGAACAATTCAGCTAAATTTTCTGTAAGCTCGGGTGAGACGTGATGAGTCTCCCACATCTGGCTTCCTCGTACACTCATCTACGATTCTATGCAGGAAACATCCAGTTCAGGCCCTCTTCTTCAGCCTTTTGGCAACCACTTTTTAAAACTGATTTAAATACATGGATATTTAAACATAAAGAGCAAAGGGATACAGAATGTATGATCTGCCCCCAAAATTCTGGAAAAACAACCAGAGAGGCATTATAAGCTGATACCTGCTCTGATAAAGAAGCCTTAATCAGCCAAGAAAACAAAAGCAGAGACTATCTAACAACTGTAGCTTCCAGTTCTTCAAGAATCCAACCTGCTGTAGAGATAATAATATTGAGATCTACAAAAACAACTGCAGTCCTGCACAGCCCAAGACTCCACAGAGAAGGGGGCAGGGTGACATTCAGGTAAAAACTAAAAAGAAATAAAACAAGAGGGTTGTATCAAGTATCAGCATCCCAATTGGAGAATGCCCTTTCTATTTTTGGAAACTAAGACGAATCCCTATTCAGTTATCCACAGAGCCATATGGAGGATCAGCAATCAAAATATATACCAGAAACAAGACGTTTCATTGATGGTAGTCATAATTACCAAGAATTCAGCACTCAAACCACATCAAGAATAGTGCGATCAACACAATATTTAAAAGTTGATACAATGAAGAAATCTTATAGGCATGCACCATAATAAATGGTGAAAGCAGAAAATCATAATGACTAAGATCTTAAAATTAGTCATATAACAACAAACCATTTTCTTTCGCGCAGCGGAGATTGAGAATGCACGCATCAATGTATAAATGCCAGATATTCTACACTCATGAAACATAAATATGACCTTGATGATGGATTTGGATGTGCCCTTGTACAGATTCTCCCTTCATTACTCAGACATTTACTGCCCAGATATTGGTACACACAAGAATCAGGAAGTAATGTTCGAGGTTTTCCCTTTTCTTTGTCTTTGTTTTGGGGGGGGGGGAGCGGGGGTGCATGAGGAAGAGCCTGCATAAAACCTTCTTTTTAGCATTAAATATTGAAACATTAGTCTTTATTAATTTGGATTCTTTACTTGAATTTGACCAGGCAATTTGGACCAAGAACTCCGGTACTAAAGCACCAAATTATCACTGATCTTACCTCATATAGACAGAGACAGAAAAACAAATACAATTTACAATGTATAAATGCTATAGTGAACAAGAAAACCACAATAACGTACATTAATTCTAAGATTAGAAGCACCCATTTGTCATGCTCATACAATTAGCTATATAATCAAACTAACTTACATTAGAAAAACAAACAAACGATATTTCAAGGCAACTGTTTGCATTTAGCATCCAAAAACAAACACCGAAACTGCCACGAATTTACTTGTTTATCAAATATTTGGTCAACCCTAGAGTGAAATTTCATTCCACCTGCATGGTTTCTTCCTCGAAGCTTGTCTTCCAGCCAAAAAGAATGAATGTCGAAATTTCATGCGTTCGGACTTGGTCAAAAATTTCATAAATTAGAAACTGAAAATGACCATTGTCTAGCAAAATTAACCCCTCACGCAAACACAAATGAGATGGGCAAAGATTTAAACATATAAACTGAAAAATGAACTAGAACAGAAAAAGAAAGTATCTAGCAAAAGGCATTCATAGAAGCAGCCCAGTAAATGCAATCAATCAAAAGCACAGAAATTGATTGTTGTAGATCCTTAGCTAATCAGATTATGCAAACCCAGAATTTGGGATAGACAGAGAAGAAGGAAAGAGTACCTCGTGAATTCAGTGAGATGGGAAACAATGGCTAATTGCGTTGTGGAATTGGAGATTCTTGACCACAAAATCACCAGATTTCTAGAGATTATTGAAATCATCCAATAATGGGCCGTCTTTGGTGATTTGGGTTCGGACACAGACTCTCTCTCTCCCCTCCCAATTACAACACTCCCATAGTCCCATTACTAAAGAAGTCAGTCGCAATTGAAAAGTCAAGTGCATTGGAATTTTTTAAGTGTAAAAAGAAAACGACAGTAAAATTGAAACGTTTAGTTGGCCAAAGAAAAGCCTTCGGATTGAGATTGCTTTGTCTCGTGGAAATGTGCAAGGAAAAATGACAGGTGCCGGCTCCACCGGACATTAACGGATTATGACAGATAATTTCGATTCATATAAGATGCAAGCTTATGTTACTGTTCTTACCACTTTGATAACATGTCGGATTACTATTAGACCTAAATCATGAACCAATTGAGGGAATTTAACATTACTAGTATGACACCAAAATAGTGACTAAGTGAATTTACTCATCATACAACTTGATCATCCTAAATGCTTGCAGATGGAATAATCTATCACGGTATGTAGAATCACTAGATCTCTAACTTTCTTCGATCTAGTGAAGTAGATGATGTATCTTGTAACTTGGGAGTTTGATAATCAATAGTATAACAATAAAAGGGTAACAACAGATAACCAAATTAGTATGAAATATTGACTTTCTTTATATCTTTCGCTAAGATTTTTCTGTTTTACTTGTCGTGCTCACATACATATACATATTGTGCAACACGCACACAGATATATATATAGATATATATATATATATATATAGATATATATATATATATGTATATATATATATATATGTATATATATATATGTATATATATGTATATATATATCTATATGTATGTATATATATATATGTATATATATATAAATATATATGTACATATATATATATATGCATATATATATATATATGTATATATATATGTATATATACACACACACACACATAACACACACACACACACATGCACTCATACATAAAATCTATAACAAACTATCAATTATCAACAATTAAACCAAACTATTTGTGCAATATCACATGTATTGAAACAACTAATTGCAATAGCATACAAATCATAAACAGATCATACACAGTAGAATTTCAAATAAATTAGGATATATTGAACATCCATTGCAATATAACTAAGATATGAATTCATGCAATGTTAACCAACCATATATCTTGGGTGGAAAACATCATTAAAACACCAGGAATTAGGACAATATAATCCAGGGTAAAGTATACTCATTCTTGAGGATTTGATGTTCAAACAAAAGCTAACATAGTTCAACTCCTCTACTGCAACATATAATACCATAAAAAAACAAGCTCAAAGGTTGGCAGAGTCCAGGAAATTCAGAAATTAAGTTCACAGCTGAATTTGAGCAGTTCTCTTTATTCCCCAGCGCAGAAATATAAGGCCTTGCTAGCTAGAAGACAGCAGAAGAATGACATTCTTCTATATTTGGATATATGATCCTGGATAAGAAGCTTGGTCATGGAAGCTGATTGTTGCCCCCATTGTTGCCTTCAAAGTTGGACAGAAAAGCAGCAAGGTCATCGATTCCGTCCTGCGAAACATGGAGATAGAAAAAGATCTCAAGGACGTCTTTCATCTATATACAGAAGTTTTAGGTTTAATGTTCAAAATTAAGATGTCCAAATCAGATAATCCATACCAGGTAAAATTCATCCTGATTGTCTATAGCCCAGTTTTGGAAGACAACAGGTGATCCACTTGAAGTTCTAGAGTTGGACATATCCTACAAATTTCAAGTAATGACCCAAAAAAGTGTGACAGAACAACAGATCTAATTAGCCCTTATCATGCTAAGCTCGTAGGGTTTCATTAGCACCATGAGGAGAAATTTTCTCCAAGGATATGTGTAAGACAATATTTTATGCCTAATGGGGAGAAAAGTATAATTAAACATTTTACATAAATATAAAGAAGTTATCAGTCTAGGAAACATGTATAATTAAACATGATCGAATGATTTAGTTTCTTACCATAGTATAAGGTACCTGTTCAGCATCATTCTGAATTAGAGGGACATCATTAGCAATGTTTTCAACTACAGGCACCACATGATCAGTAGGAATGTAGTTGCCCATCTGAGCCATGGTCACAGCTTGCTCGACAAAAGGATTCTCAGGAGTTTGGTTGTTGTTAAGGGCTTCTTTTTCGAGACTACTGAGAAAATTCTCCAAGCCATCATCAGTGAGGATAGTAGAGTTAAGGTTTGGATTTCCCTGTTCAGGGATAGTCATGTTCCCATTGGTCATGTCATTGGCTAAGTTGTTCAACAACCCACCATATGGATCACTTGGCTCCCCACCATAATTAGCAGTCACTCCTCCCATTTCAGTCATCATCGGGATAAGGGTTTGCCCTTGATTCTCACCAGTTAAGTTCGAGGTGTGGTGAGGGCAGGAGAAAAACTGCATTGCAGCATCAGTCAAATCACCTCTATCAATAGGGTGGCTATTGTTTTGCACAATTGGCATAAAAGTCTCTCGTGCTTGGGTCTGTCCAGTAAAATGACCCAACTGATCAACATGGCTAGCACTTGCACTCCCGAGAAGGTTTGCAGGTCGAAGGACATTGTTGTTTGGTAGGGTATTGATCATGCTCGGCCCTTGAAACACACCAAAGGAAGTGCCCATAAGTGGCATGCGACTAGTACTCGCTCCATGGGCATACATAGATGGCAAGGTCTCAGCTTGTTGGCCGCCTAGGCTGCTTTGGCCAAACACAGATGGCAATGCCCCTCCTGCTTGTTGCCCTAGATTCATTGTGTTTGAAAGGTAGGGCAAGGAATAGTTGGCAGAAACATTTTGGTATGGGGGGGAGGACATTCTAAGGAGGCTATTATTCCAACTTCGAAGCATTCCAGTTCGCGTAGAGCTATTTGCTTTACAAAGTCGTTTCAAATATACTCGATATTTCTGCATTATCAATGTATTCATATTATATTAGCCAAATGAGTATTCATATCCATAAACATATAATTTAATAGACATATCAACGTATTAAACGAGGAAATATGTATATGAAGAGAAGCAAATAAAAAAAAATACCGTTCTAATATTAATCAAAATGTGAGTTCTAAGTTAGCATTGTATATATGTACATAATTAATCGCAAATATTGTTCCTATTTAGTATATAGCTACCGATGATGTCCATAAGAAGAAAGTAACTGAAAATAGCTATGACAATCGTTCAAAAGACAAATTTTACGTCTAGGTTTATTGAGGATTGAATCTATACCTGCAAATGGCTAGCAACATTTTCACGCGTCAATCCTGGAACATTCATGTATTGCAATATCTTCTTCGGAACAGCCCCTGCAATAAATTAAAGTTACAAAAAAAAAAAAGAAAATCGACAAACACACATAGCTAGTCACATGTACAGCTATCAGTTAATTACCGTTACAACAACCAGAATGCACAATGCGTTAATGCTAGTAGATGATGATCTAGTAAAAGAACATGTAAGATACTTACTATGATACCCTATGGCATTTATGGCCTCCAAGAACCTGTTATGAAGATCATTCGTCCAGACCAGTTTTGGCCTCTTATGATTTGCAGTGAGGTATTCCAGTTCTTGAATCCTCTCTGCTTCAGAATCATCTTCATACAACCTCCGCTTCATACTGTTCAGACTCCCTCTTTCTTCTTCCATCAATTGCAAAAGAAAAAACAAAATATTTATAGTCAATTGAATGATAATGCACAGCATTAATTAATCCATATAGCAAGTTTTAGAAGTAGGTGAAGTTGTACGTGATCGTACCCCTTCTCTTTGAAATCACATATTGCCTAAGATTCATCAAGTCCTCCGCGGATGGTGGCTTGTCTATAAAGAATGGCAGTCCATTCTGCAATAATCCTCTGAACAAGATGCTTCTCTTGAGTTCACCAGACATCACTGCATGAAACTAGTTGTCACTAACTAATGGCAGAATCTAAACCAATTAATTTTTTGAGACAATTTTACATCAATTTTTTTATAAAAAAAAAAAATTCATACCAAGTGGTTAGGGCATCCGTATCAAACTAATTGGTCTGCCTCTTACTTAATTTGAAATATTTTACCTTAGCCGTTCAAAGGTTTATTATTTTCATTAGTCAAATAATGTATGACAATAGCGCCTAAAATTTAAGATAAAGAAAAGCTTACAGATAACTGGGATATGAAAATGTTGATCAACAAGCTTTCGGAATTCAAGACCACTCATTATTGACATTTGTGTATCTGAAAGCACCAGGTCGAAATGGAATGAATCTCGATACAACTGCAATGTTGATAAGGCCTCCAAAGGGTTCTGGGCTATATAGACTATTAAATCATACATTAGAAAATAGTATTATTATGTTATGGAGAACTAAAGCCAAGTAAAAAAAAATGCTAAATCGTTGATGAAAATGAAGAAATATACGTATGAATCTAGAGGTGAATCTATTAGGTTATCTCTCTCCTCTAATACTAGAGGTAGACCGTTAACTCTAATTATTACCGAAAATATAAATAATGGATCTTAGTTACGAGTAATCTAAGATTTTAGCTAACTTCAAGAGAACATCAATCTAATTAATCATCCATATGTGAGAACCCCATCCCTTTCCCTTTCGAACAAGATGTCAAAAGATCATCATATATAAAACAAAATTAAAAAAAATTGAACTCTTTTTTTTTGTGTTAATAATCTAAGATAGAGTTTTTTAAAAAAATACTTAAAATAATTGACCAAAAAAAAATTAATTTGACCACTTAAAGACACAATTGAAAAACATGGCAATTGAAAGATCTTCTCCCCTGTCTAATACACATATTCATGTACACAACGGGGCTCCTTCCTCCCCTTTTAAAATAGATAAGAAGATGCAAAGAGATCACTCGTATAAAATTAAACAAAGATTTTTTTTGAACATTTTTAATGATCTAAGACAAATCTTTGATACCTGTAAGAAAATTATTACTTAAAATAATTGACAAAAAAAATTGACGACTTGAAGAGACAATTGACAAACATCATTAAATTGCTAACAGGCTTGGCTAATGAGCAAGTATGAGTAAAATCCTTAAAATTTAATTAACATGTTTTAGACATCTAATGATGAAAATATACTATGATTGTAGCCCAAAAAAAAAAAGAAAAAAGGCCATGGTCCTTTGCAAAACAAAAGTGTTCACACAAATGAAAATTTAGATGAACTGATCATTTAAAGGATAAAATAGAAGAAAATTTCATCAATACCTTGATAATCAAATAATTGAAGCATCAATGTAGTGATAGGTAGACATGTTAGATCATCATCTACCAACAAGATTCGAACTGTAACAGAACTGTTAGCCATTGATACTCTCAGAGGCACTCTCTCACCCTTCCTTTGATGTTTCCCAAGGCTTGGAGGATTAGGGGATCAGGTTAACTTATATATAGGTGCTTCAGTGAGGACAGTGTACATATAAACTAAAAAAAATTGAGTATTAGAAGAAAATGTTTTAGGTGTAGATATTTTAATAATTTTAATTTTTTGACAGCCTATAAGCTTAATTACTATTTTTTTCCTTTTATTGAATTTTTGTACGTTACAATATTTTTTATTATAAGTTATTAAGCTTCAAATTTTAGCTGGGGTTAAATAGAGACATTCTACCCAAAAACAAGGGTAAGAAAATCTGAACTAATATTTTTCTTTAATGTGATAATTTGTTAGGTGGTTTCCTTTGGGTTTGGCAAAATGGGAAACTATCTAGCCTGTGCTTTGGTGGTTTTCCTTTTTTATAAGAAATAAATGTATTTTTTTTAGTTATAAAAAGTTATTACTGATATCATGTACACTATGCTGCAGATTTTTTATACTTTAAAATGTATAAAATAGGCATACATATTTATTAAATTCATCTATCCAATTAATTTGATTAGTATTCATCAGTAAATCCTACTGGCACTTTCCTTTTTATTTCCCGCCCTCCCTAGATAACAAACTTTGAATGTGCCTTAAAAAATAAGTTTATCTTTCTCGGATCAAATTTTTTGAGGTTTAGAGATAGCTGGCAATTTCTTTCTAATACGGTATTTTTATACAAAGATGAAAAACATATTTAATTCCTACAAGTATAGTATAGAAATTGCATAGCCTTTCTACACATTTCTTAGTTAAATCTTTTAAGTGACAGTAATAATTTGCATCAATGGAATTTATTAAAATTTACATCAATGGAATTTGCATCAATGGAATAATGAAATGGATAGGAGAAGTTTACAGTGAATTTGCATCAATGGAATTTGTGTCCAACTTTTTGACTGGAAACCAACCACCAAGTATGTTATACTCTAGTTCACAAATGCATTTCTCCCCTTCTATAAAAAAAAAAATTAAAAAAAATAAAAAAAACCTCGTTCAGTTTTTAAATAAATGGGATTGGACAAGGAGCAATGAGCAATTACTAGTACTCTCTCTCACAAAGTTAAATGAACGACATATCTGAGACTGAATTTTGGGATATAGCGATACTAGTACTCTCTCTCACAAAGTTAAATGAATTATGTTCCATTCAAATTTTATATTTTTCCCACTTTTTTCCATTTTGGGG
>JACYFF010019584.1:100442007-100457963 GCA_017589665.1 Selenicereus undatus
GTAGTAGTAGTAGTAGTAGTAGTAGTAGTAGTAGTAGTAGTAGTAGTGATGATGATGACGGTGATGTACAAGAAGAAGAAGAAAACGCTAAGAAGATTGATGCGATAAAAATTAACAACCCACCATATATATGTGTGAGGGTAAAAACAAAACAAACACCTCATCATGAAGTTTTCAGCACAATGGAGATGAAACATATGTGAAACTTTAAGAGTTTATGTAAATATCTCTCAACAATCACTTGATAATAACAAGTTTCTTTGGGGGGGGGGGAGGCTAAAAGTGGCTCCTTATTAGTTTGTTTAATTCATTGCTCAACTTTATATATGTGATTCTGGATAACAATCCTCTGGCCATGGCAATTGGTTGTTACTTGCGTTGTTTTCATTACAGCTTGACAAAAAACTCATCAGATCTTCTCTCAGTATGTTTGTTTCAGAGATAAAGAGAGGCCATTAGAACATGTATGTTTCATTCATATATGTCATCTCTCAGCATTAGATCTCAAGGTCGCGGACAATAACCTCCTATGAATCTCATTTGATGAGTAGGATTTACCGAGTTGCAGATATAGGTGTAATAGCAAAATTACAAAGATTGAATTTTTATAGATTCAGTTGAATCAATTTGGGTACAATCTTTATGGATACAAAATTCTCTGATTCTTTCTCGTTCAAGGATGGATTTTTCAATCCTTGAATAAAGAGGGACAGGGACCTATTTATAGGAAATCCTCCCCCTTGAAAGTCAAGACAGGCCTTGAATTGGATTTTGGACTTTGACCTAGGTTTTGGGCCTTTCAATCAGGTTTTATCCTAGACTACTTTGACTTTTGTTTATTTGACTTTGAATTTGACTTTGACTTAGGAGTCTCCCGGGCTTGAGCCGAGTATTAACTTCGAAGTCGCCTCGAACTTTGACCGAACATTGACTTGAGAATCATTTTTGACATTTGACCTGTGAGTCGATGTAGGTTTTGACCTTTAACTTTGACTTTGACCGCGCTATGACTTGGATGTCGTTCGGGCTTTAGGTCATGACTTGACTTGGTAGTTGTCTTGAGCATCGGTTTGGGCTTTGACTCGAATTTTGACTGAGCCCGAACTTGCTAGTCATTTGGGCTTCATTTTCGGCTTGATTTGTGAATCTTTTGGGCTTGACTTGTGAATCTTTTGGGCTTGACTTGTGAGTCTCTAGGCTTGATTAAATTAATTAAAAGAGTTTATGCAATTAATTAATTTAATTAATTTTGGTACGGCACGAATAAATTTTTAGTGCCTACAAATTGCCCCCTCGAGACAAGGTCGCGTACAACACTTATTGTTTGAGCATGATTGATGTGTTGACCCTTTTTTTTGAAGCAACTGTGACCCGTTTCCTTCATAATCTTTACCCAGCATTCGTTCACAACAAATGATTGAATAAAATTTTCAAAAAAATTTTTTTTTTTTGAAAGCTTGAACAAATTATAACTTTTGGTCAAAGAATTGGTAGCATAATTAGATCATGGCATGGTGAAGAGATTAATAAATCTCAGCCTAATTGCTGCAGGCCAAGCTTTACAACCTTGACGGCCCAAAAGGGAACCAACCCAGCACCAACTCCTTATCACATTTTGCTTCCAACCCGTGTTGGGCCTGGTCTTCCTTTAATCCAAGGCTCGGTTACCCGAGGCCTGCTGTCTTCGCCCTTTCTTTCCGTGTGGGCTGGCCCGATTTCCACCTTATTTTTTCACTTAAACGGCACATGCATGGCACATGGCCTTTTGCTCTTTTCTTCCTTTCTTCTCTTATGGCTTGGCTGGGCCATTTCTTTCCTCCTTCCTTTTTGTTTTGGACAGGCCTAGCATTTGCTGTGCTTCATTTAAGAGTCACACGCAGGTCACATGACTTTGGGCACTGTTCACCCTTCTTCCTCCTTTGCTCGATCAACCACCACACACAGCACAGAACTGCCCGCTTCGCTATTTGCTGCAACTGGTCTTTGTAGTGGGTGTTTTCCATTTTGAAACTTGACCCTTGCACACATATTTGTGTGGTTGCAACCCTTAAAGACATTTGTTTGTACCAATATTTCCTCCCATTCGATTAAACGCTTCAGCTTTCTACTGCTCAGCCTAATGCCAGAACCCTTCCACTCTCTGTTGTTGCTGAAGGTTGATGGTGGAAGCTTCACCTAAGCCTTAACCCCTTGTGCCATCATTTGTAGCCTACTCAAAGGTATAAGCTTTCTTGATCCTCCCTTCACTTTGCTCCTTCAACTGCCCAGCTGGAACCTGAGGCTTCAAAACCCAGAACCAGAGCATCCACCATTGCTACCGTTGCTGCTGGTTTTCAGTGGAAGCGTCCCCTAAAACTGATCTTGTGCCACCATTATTTTTTTGCTCTTTGTGGCTTTAAAGGTAACCCTTTTCTCACTCTTTTCCTTTCCTTTCAATTTTTTTTTTGGTTAAAATTTCAGGCCTCCATTTCCCTTTTGAGGTGAAAAAGCCATGGGTTTTTTTTCCTGGAGTGGAAGGTTGAGTTCACGGCGTAGGTTGTGGCGGCGAGCTGGGTGTTGCTACCGTGAAGTGGGAGCAGATGTAGGCAGCTGAGGCGATGGTGTTGGAGCCTAAGTGGGTGGCTAGCTTGGTAGTGGAGCAGGGCATTATTATATGAGATGCCATTGTGAGTGTGGGGGAATGGTGAGAGGCATGAACAATAATCTGGGCAAGGTCGATGATCAAAGTTCTTTTGTGTAAAATTTTTTTTGGCAAATTGCTCCAAGGTTCCGCACCCTTTGTTGTTTGCATGTTGCTATTCTTGCTATTGTTCAGGACCCTCATACTTTGGCCTTGGCTGGCTTCCTTAAAATGTGAAAGCCAAGTTCCCTTCTCTTTTCTTCTTATAGATTGAATAGCTTGAATAAATCAAAGTATCAATTTTTTGAAGTAAAGCTTCTTCTTCTTTTTTTGTGTGAGGCCAAGCTATGCATAAAAATGCGGGCAATTTTGTTTTGCTCATGAGCCTTGAGTTGCTTGTGACCTGGCCTTTTATTGAAGTTTGCAATGTTGTGTCTTCGTTTGAAGGACTTGCCTCCCATTTTTTTTATGACCATGGATAATAAAGGTAGTAACTTTGCCTGAAACACATCCAAAAGAAACCACTTTATTAACCTGAAGAGTCTTCTCATGCCTACTTACGCCGTTGTAACGCCGCATTCATTTATTGTCGCGTTTTTTACGCATTGCGACGCCGTGCTCACTTGCTGAAAGATCGCATCTTTTTTTGTCGCTTGTGCTTATTATTTTTTTTGGATGCCGATACCCCTTTTTTGGTTGCGCTTGTATTGTTGCTTGTGCGGGTGGATGAGTCATTTGAAGAACCACTTGCGACACGGTTCGCCACTTGGCCATGAGCCTTGAAAGAAACTGATACGCACGAAAGTGGTATAAAGACTTGAAGAACCACTTGCGACACAGTTCACCGCTTGGCCATGGGCCTTGAACGGAACCGATATGCACGAAAGTGGTATGAAGACTTGAAGAATCACTTGCGACACGGTTCGCTGCTTGGCCATGGGCCTTGAAGGAAACCGGTACGCACGAAAGTGGTATGAAGACTTGAAGAACCACCTGCGACACGGTTCGCTGCTTGGCCATGGGCCTCGAAAGGAACCAATACGCACGAAAGTGGTATGAAGACTTGAAGAACCACTTGCGACACGATTCACCGATTGGCCATGGGCCTTGAACGGAACCGATACGCACGAAAATGGTATGAACAGCGAGGAGCAGCTAGCGTGGCCGTCAACCAACATTTTGAATGATTTTGCTCCCCACTTCACCCTTGTTTAGCATTTATCTTGTTTAGACACCACTTTCCTTACTGATTTCTTTCCTGAAAAAGAAATTAACTTCATGTGTGCTTTTGCTCTCAGGTGATTTATAATGGTACATCTTAAGGAGTTTCAGCGTGACGGAAGGCCTCTTCTTTCCGTCGTGGATGAGGAAGACAACAATCCTCGGTCAAGCGGCTGTTTTCGAATCTACCGTTCTTTGAGGAGGCCGAAAGCCAATCAGATGCCTGTTATAGAGCCGTCATCCTTAATTTCCTTCCAAATTTTCCATCTGAGTGGAAAAGGGAGCAGAAGATGGTTCCGTCGGGTAGTTTCTGCAGAGCACATATCATGACAAATCCAGCCTTCTCACTGAATTCCCTATGCTCAGGCGTCGTATCATATCTGGGCAGTCCAGATGGGGCCCGAACATGCTCCTCTATGGCGACTTCGGTTATATTCCCTTGTTCTGGGAATGGACAGAGCATGTGCTCTCCTGTTTTGAGGCACGCTTACGAATATGCGCTTTATATGAGGTGGTGTATGCCTCGCTCTACTCTTATAACCGCGATATGCATGTTGTGCGCGCTTTTTGTGAGAGCTGGTGTCCTACCACCAACACTCTTCACACGATATCCGGAGAAATGTCTATCTTATTATGGGATTTGCACAAGCTTGGTGGACTCCCAATTAATGGCAAAATCTATGACGAGACCATCCCTTGCCTCCAAGCCTTTCAGCACCGGGACAAGCGAAAGCTGAGGACTATGCCATCTTCCTGTAAGTTTCTGTTTGCTGCCTTTAGATGTTTGGAAAGGATGCCTATATGTGAGAAAGGCATCAATGCTAAGGCTTGGATCGATTTCTGGTGCAAGAAGAAGCTCATCCATAACCCACCAAGGCGGTGTCACCCGCGTAGCTCGACTCCCACAAGGACGCAAAATCCAAGTGGTTAGATTCAACCCCAAGATCCTTGCTGGAGTCGTGAGGAGTTAAAAGTCTTCAAAAGCTTGAGGGTTCCCAAAGAGAGGAGGGAAAGCACCTATCTTGCAGCGTATCTATCATGTTGGCTGTGCGTTTTTGCGCTTCTGGAAACCGGGGAGAAACTCATTCGCCCGGGCACTTTTGAGGCTGCTAGCCTGATGGCTCTGGTACTATCTTCAGCCTAGTTGTCCCTGTGCTAGCCAGCATTTACCATGGCCTTAATGGGCTTACTACAGTTGCGAAGCCTTCCCATTCACGGTCGTTCTTCCCCTGGCACTATCTCCATGGATGGCTCGCCCATTATTTCAAGACTCACCATGTCTTGCAACCTCCCCTTCCAGGCCCTTTAATGGTGCGCTATTCTGGATCACATATAACGCGCAGTGACCTTGGAGATGCTCGTGAGCTTATACATGAGGGCAGAGTATCTGACATAGGCTGTCTAATGTTGGGGAGGAATCAATCAAAGACCCTTATCAACGATGGGAATTTGGATTCAGATAAATCAGGCTACCTGATCTTTCTTCGAGATGGTTTTCTTCCTATTCGTCGGGGTGCGACCTTCTATGTTGAACCCTATAGCCCACATCGGTTCAGTAGGCAATTTGGGTTCTGCTAGGGGATCCCTGAAGTACTCCTTGAGGATCCTCGCACCCGGGAGGTGTCATATGAGAATGCCCTTCTACATTGGAAACGTCTCATCTTCTTGGGGACTGCGTCTCAAGGCTTTCTTCCCCGTTGCCTCTTGGCCTTGAGTCAACACATCTCTTCAACTTACAAGATTTGGTGGCCCAAGGTGATCATTAGTGACCTTCGTTCCAACGCTTCCATCTTGCAGAAGAGTACGGAAGCAAGCTCATCCAGGCAAGACAAAGATGCAGAAGCTGGCTCATCAAAGAAGGTTAAAGGAAAGAAAGGAAAGGATCCTGTGGCTGATTTAGATGCTGAGGGCCTGGAGTCCAGTGACGACGCTCATGGTTCCGGTGACAATGCTCATGGGTCCCCGAGAGTTCACCTTGCCGAAAGAAAGCGAGGTCTGGCACCGGACAGTGACAGCGAGCCAGAGTATGAGGCGAACTTCAGACATGGGGGGTGTAAGAAGCGCGAGACCGCAACCCCCAAAGCTGCCAGAGTCAACCTTGGGGATGACTTTTTTTATGACGTCCAAAGCTGTTCAGGCGAGCCGGCCAATCTTGAAGACGTATGCACCATTCCTTCGCCCTTTACTGTCATTTCCTTTTGCTTTGTTGCTTTGGTTTTGATCAGCATAGAATGATTCTATGCTTATCTTGTTCTACCCCTCTTTTTTCTTTTTATTCATATTGGGGAGTTTGACCGAGCACAGGAGGTGACACCCATTGTTGATTGTGAGGATGTCAGCCGTGTTGCTTGAGGATGTCAGCTGTGTTGCTAAACCCCGAGCATTAACAAGGACATTGAGATTGTGAGGAGGCAAACATCCCCTCATGGGGCTGGAAGTTCAGCTTCTGGGGAAACAGAGGCCTTACGCGCATCAGCTTCTCAGAGTCATCACTCAGTTGATGGACATAACTCTCTTGAGGTTGCCACTAGGGGATTACTCTCTGCTGACACTGATGTTGGCACTCCTGGGGGTTCGAAACGGAAACTTTTCTTTGCAGCTGCTTCTTTCACTACTTCCTTCTGTTCCGGACCTGGCTCCCAAATTATCTTCACGGCCGCCATTCAAGTGATGGGGTCCGAGTATTTGACCAGTTTGAAGAATGTAAAATTTGTAAAAGTTGAGGGAAAAGTTCAAAGTGCCCCCATAATTTACAAAGGAATTGAGCAGCTTTGTGGAGACCCCACCCCTTTAAGAAGAAGGTGGAGGATTATGGGAGCGTCGTGTCAGCCTTCTTATCATTAAAGAAAGCAGTTTCCTCATACCGCCACCCAGATGATGTGGCGAAGGAGAAGGCGCTGTGTACCGAGCAGGTCGATCTTGGGCGCTTACGCCTTACCACTGCGTGCGCAGATCTTGGTGCTGTGACGGAGAAACTCAAGGGGATGGCGCTGAGGATTGTTGATTTGGAGGACGTGCTTCGCCTTGCCCGGGAAGAGGAGCACCAGCTTAAGGGTGATGTCCAAGTCCAATCTTCCCTATTGCAGGCTGTTGAGCAGGAAGTTAATGTGAAATCCAAAACTCATGCCGACCTCGAGATGGTGCCCACTCTTTCTCCTGATGATGCCAAGGAGTTGGAGAGGCATGAGCAAGTCCTACTAGCACTGTAGTCCTCGCTTAATCCCGACACTTGGATGGACATCGATTAATGTTTTTGCTCAACTTGTCATGTTCCTTTTTTTTTGTAATAAACATTTGCAATAGATTTTGTGTCCTTCTTTATATGAAATTTGATCGCCACCCTGCTGTCTCTCTTTTATTATGTTTGACTGAACTTGATATTTCATTTACCAAGTTGCCTACGTACTTATGGAAACATTGCAATTCCCAATAAGATCAAGTCATCACGTAGTTCAACAAAATAGATTTTGTATACATTTGTTTTACCGTACACAGTTTATACTCTTGCGGGCCAGGAGTGTTACAATGAAAATTTTTTGTTTGAGTTTCTTTTTGCTGTTCACAGTTTATACTCTTACGGGTCAGGAGTGTTACAACGGAATTTAACTTTAAATAATGAGCAGTTTAGGCTCTTACTTAGGAACTTTACAGCATCTTATATCAAGAGTAGTAACGCTTGAAGAACTTGCCATTTAAGGGTCCTACCTGAACCCCTTGTCCATCTACTATCTTATAGGCGCCATTTGAGTACACCTCGTGGACAACATAAGGTCATTCCCATTTCGGATCAAATTTGCCTCCTGTCTAGTGGGTCATGATGATTGGCCTTTTCAGCGTAAGCACCTGATCCCCAACTTGAAACGAGCGTGGCCGAACCTTTTTGTTGAACGCTCATGCTAGACGAGCTTGGTAGCATTCGAGCTTCTGTTGTGCTTGAAGTCTCTTCTCATCAAGGGCCTCCAGCTCAGCTAAGTGAGGCTTGTGATTTTCGTCTTCTGTCAAACCTTCTTGTATGGTGATGCGCAACAACGGGATTTGGAGCTCAAATGGTAGTACAACTTCAACTCCATACACCAGAGCAAAGGGGGTCGACTATGTCGGTTTCTTATATGTAGTTCGGTATGCCCAAAGAGCCTCCCCTAGTATGTCGTGCCAATCTCTTTTAGACTTTGCGAT
Organism: Selenicereus undatus; assembly: GCA_017589665.1. Lineage (NCBI taxonomy): Eukaryota > Viridiplantae > Streptophyta > Magnoliopsida > Caryophyllales > Cactaceae > Selenicereus > Selenicereus undatus. The sequence continues at coordinate 100,450,025 of JACYFF010019584.1, forward strand.
AACTTTTTTGAGTAAGTTGCAAAGTGTTTTATTAAAGGCTTCTGCCAGGCCGTTTGCAAGGGCATGGTACATGGAAGACTTATGCTGGGCAAACTTAAACTTCTCACATAGGTTGGTCAATAGGCTATTGATGAAGGGCTTACCATTATCAGTGATAATGTGCTTAGGCACACCATACCGATAAATAATATGCGTCCTTATGAAGTCGACCACATTTTGTTTTTTAACTTCCCTTAGTGGAATTGCTTATGCCTATTTAGAGAAGTAATCAGTGGCAACCAATATGTAAAAGTGACTAGCCGATGATTTATGCGTGATTGGTCTGGCGACTTCATGGCCCCATCCCTCAAAGGGTGAAGAGGTTCTGGAGCTTGATGTATGAAGTTAGCATGGAACTGGTAAGCATCACACCTCTTTGCATAATCTATGCAATCTTGCACCATAGTGGGCCAGTAGTAACTCATCCTTTTAATGCGATCATGTAGCCTAGGCCCCTATTGGTGCGCTCTACACACGCTTGAATGAGCTTCCGCCATCACCTGCTTTGCCTCTTCCAGGTCCAAACATCATAACCAAAGACCAAGAAAAGAGTGTCGATAGAGCGTTCCGTTGTAGTAAAGGAAGCTCGTAGCTCTCCGCTGTATTTTCGTCTTATGCCTTGGGTCACTAGGAAGTTTTTCGTGCTCTAAGTACTCAATTATAGGTTGGCGTCAGTCTTCTGTATCTATTTCAAGAACACCGATCATGTTGACGTCTTCATATGAGTTTTCACCATCGAGCGGAACGACCGAGCAACTACATACTAGAATTGTTATTCCTTCTTCTGCCCCCAGTGCGAAAGTGGCTGCGAGGCTAGCTAGTGTGTCAGTCATCTTGTTGGCACTCCTTGGCACATGTTCTAACTTGGCCATCTCCAACTTATTTAGCAGGCGTAATGCCTGCCTGTGATACGGGACAATGTCCTCTTTCTTAACCTCGTATTCGTCAAGTAGTTGATTGATGACCAACTGCGAGTCACCATATATGTTGAGGTCGGTGATCTCCATCTCAGTGGCCATTTCAAGACCTAAGCTAAGTGCTTGGTATTCCGCCACATTGTTAGAGCATAACTGAGTGAGCACAAATGAATCCTAGAGAATGTGCTTTTCAGGGGAGACGAAGACCACTCCTGCACCAGCGCCATCATGCCTAGCTACCCCATCGAAATACATTTCCCAGGGATGGGGGATATTGATGTAGAACACGTCTTCTCCTGGCAAATCATCATTTAGCTCCCAATCATCGGGAATGGGGTGATCTGCTAAGAAATCTGCCAACGTTTGCCCCTTAACCGCTCTTTGGGGTACATAGACAAGGTCATACTGTTTTAAGATGACCGCCCATTTTGTCAGTCGCCTATTTAAGATTGGCTTAGACAAGATGTACTTGATGGGATCAGCTTTTGAGATCAATTGCACTGTATAGGCTTGCATATAATGCTTGAGTTTCTGGATGGAGAAGATGAGCGACAAGCACATCTTTTCAATAGCGGAGTACTTCAATTCAGCGCCAACCAATGTACGACTTAAGTAGTACAAGGTGACTTCTTTCCCTTCCTTGTTTTCCTGTACACATAATGCTCCTAAGGATTTTTCCTGAGCGGCAATGTACAGTCGAAGAGGGTTGCTAGGGATGGGTACCCCCAACACTGGAGGATGAGACAAATATTACTTTATTTTCTTAAAAGCTGCTCGACATGAGTCGTCCCATTCAAACGGTGCTCCCTTTTTCATAAGGTGGCTGAAGGGGTGGCAACGTCCTGCAAGATTTGAGATAAATCTTCAGATGTATGCCAAGCGACCTTGAAGTCTGCGAAGCTCTCTGAGATTCTTCGGCTCAGGCATCTCTTGAATTGCTTTGATCTTCGATTTGTCGATTTCAATTCCCCGATGGTGAACGATGAAACCCAGGAATTTCCCAGAGGTGACACTGAACGCGCACTTGAGTGGGTTCATCTTCAATTGGCATCTCCGTAACCACTCAAAGATTAGACGAAGATCTTGTAAGTGGTCTGTCCTCTTCTTGGACTTGACCACCAAACCATCGACTTAGCACTCAACTTTTTTGTGAAGCATATCGTCGAAAATTATTTGCATTGCCCTTTGGTAAGTTGCTCTTGCATTCTTAAGTCCAAAGGGCATCACCTAGTAGTAAAAAATGCCTTTATGTGTGCGGAAAGCTATGGCCTCTTCATCCTCTAGCGCCATCAGAATCTGATTGTATCCTGCGGTACAATCCATGAACGACAGCGCTTCATGCCCTGTGGTTGAGTCGATCATGAGTTCCGTGATAGGCAACGAGAAATCATCTTTTACGTAAGCGTCGTTGAGATCCCGAAAGTCCACACAAATACGAAGTTGCCCGTTTTTCTTCTTGACGGGCACGATGTTTGCGATGCACGTTGGGTATTTGACCTCGCGAATGAATCCTGCCTCTTTGAGTTTGTTGACCTCTTTTTCAATTTCTGATACTAACTCCGAGCAAAAACATTGCTGAGGTTGCTTCTTAGGTGAAATACCCCTTTTGATAGACAGACGATGGACGGCTACATTTGGATCCAACCCAGGCATTTCTTTATAGCTCCAGGAAAATACGTCCTTGTACTCGGACAGGAGTTCCAAGTACTGTTTTTCCTCCTTGGGTGTAAGTGATGAGCTTACGTAGATAGGACGAGGCTCTTCATTGGTCCCAAGATTCAACTCTTTTAACTCATCAACTGTAGCTTGCCCCTCATCTTCGAAGGTTTCAGGAGTTTCGGCCAGCTCTATTTGAGTATGAGTTATCACATTCATGGGCTGTGATATGATTGGAAGGAACAACTTCTTCTTGCTCCGCCTCATTGCTAGAGTTAAAGTTGTTTTGTTGACCTGTGAAGATCACAGTACATTTCTTTACTCTCAATGAACCATCCGCTTTCACATCCAAGCTAGAGAAACGCTTCATACGAGAAGGGATAGAGCTCTGAACTTCCTTTATCACTCCCAAGCGGCTAAACGCAGAACTTTTCTCCTGCTGAAGCCGTGAGCTTGAAGACTCTTCACCATTTTTATCCTGGCAAATAATGAACGCCTTGGCTGGGGAACATCTTTTATTCTATTAAAAACGGAGATTTTGAGGCCTTTTCCTTTCCCCATTCGGGTGAACACTGATGGATGTTTTCTCGGAGCGGGCGATTGCAGCCTATCAAACAAAGAGGGTTTTGGGTTAGGTGAAGCACTTTCCTCTTCACTCTCAACCACCTCTTTAGCTGAGATGTGTTGGGTCCCACTTTCTTGTCCTTTCGTCACCCCGAGATTCTGACTGGTTGCGGTGGCGTGAAACCCAATCCAACTTTTGAAATGCCTACTAAGCCTCCCTGCTGTTGGATCTTTTTCTGAGTTTCATTAAGTCCATAAGGCTTGATCTCGACTACCTTCCCTAAGGTAGCTGGGTTTTGAAAGTGGTAACCAGTCTTTTCCATCAGCTTATAGGAGTTGGGATCAAATCCTTCTTTAGTCCGCACACTTGGTAAGTCATAGTTTTCCTTAGAAGAGATGACAAACCCCAGAATAGGAGGCCGACTCACCTTTGCTTGCCACATCTTAAGGGTTGGAACTGTTGCACTCCCTTTTAGAGAAGTTATGCTAGCTGCATCACCCTTAGTAGCTTTGGTCTCGTTGCTACGGCCCGTGCACTCGCCGAAGGGTGATTCGACCTCCTTGTGGCGAGACCTAGGTATGTACCTTAAAATTGGCGGTACTGATCCCGTTGAAGCGACAACTTGCTTAGCGACTTGGTCAACACGAGAAGTAGTGCTACCTTGCTTGCTTGCTTCTTTCTCGAGTTGTTGCTTAGGGGCGTCGTCTTTTGTTGCTTGAGGGGTCTTCTTTGCAACACCTTTGCCTGTGGAAGAAATGGTTGACGATATGGTTTCTTTAGGTGAAGCACCTTCTTCAAAGAACCTTGCGTCTGCAAAATGAGATTCAGCCTTAGTGAATTGCTTGACATCCCCATTTATTTTCTTCCCCCCATCACTGTAATACTTGAGGCATTGGTGTAAAGTGGAAGCCACTATTCCATGCTCATGAAGTCATGGTCACCCAAGTAATAACTTGTAGGATGTTTTGGCATCAATTACATGGAAGATAGAGGATGTCATCAAATGTCCGATTATTAGTTCAACGCGAATCATGCCAGTTGCACGCTGACCTTCCAGGTTAAAGCCTTGAATCGTCGTTCGACTCTTAGACAGTTCTTCCACTGTGATGCCTAAGTCGTTCATTGTTGACTTGGGCGTGATGTTGACGACTGACCCTACATCCACAAGAATGCGCCTGACTTTGTATTCCCTGATATAAACAGTCACAAATAAAGGATGATTATGGGGCTTAGATCTCAACAACAAATCATTGTCAGTAAACGTGACTGCAGTATTGCAAGAGGCACATTGAACAGGACCTTCTATTAATGCTCCTACATCCTTGATTTTATCAGCGTAAAGTTCTGGGCGTTGTAAGGCAGCAACAACATGTTTGGCGCATCTCATGAGGCAAACAAAAGATTTTCCCCCATCCCATGTAAGATGGAAAAGCTTTCAAGACAGTTAAGGTTTTGTCAGCTACTTGAGGAGACTCCTCTTGTCCGTCGCTTCATTCATCTTCCTCTTCTTCAAGTTCAGAACATGAGGTCATGTTGACCGTAACTTTCTCAAAGAAGCCTGTTGGAAAAAACTCTTGGAGTGTGACAGGGACAAGCGGCTCCTGCTCAAGAAGGTCAATAGGCAGAATTTCGTGCCTTTTGACGTTCTTGGACTTCTCCTCTCCTTTTGAGTGACGAGGGCTCTTCTTTCTTCCTTGTCTCTTCCTGCGGCGGAGAGGTGGTGATTGCATTTGGTTTTGCTTCCTTGGCCTCCGACGAGTGACAAGAGTCCATCCCTCTACATCAACAACAGCTTTATCAGAGACATCCACAAAAGGATCAGTCTCTGTCAAGGGTCCTTCAGATTGAATTGGAACCACCACGGGCTCCAAACTTTCAAATTGAATTGTAATTAATTTATCTCTAAGGGAGGAAATCAATTCAGTGTTTACTCTACCACGAGGCTAAGTATGTTTTGGCTTCCAGGGCGATAAGGAACACTCCTGCTGAGTGGAGATAAGATTTGTCTCGACAGTGTCATCCAAATCCAATATTATCTTTCTATCCCTGGTAAGTTACATAATACGCTCCTTGAGCGTAATGCATTTCTCAAGAGGGTGACTAACCGCCCTATGATACCGACAATATTTTGGGTCGATAACTCTTCCGGCTTCTTCAAAGCGTTTTGGATTTGGAAGCTCGATAACCCCATTTTGAAGGAGATCATCGAGCATACTTGACAAGTTTGAGTCAGGAAAGGGATATTTCTTCTCCTGCAATTCCTTCAATGTAGGACGCTTCTTTCCAGCATCCTTGGGGAATTCACTTTTCTTGTTTTCATACTTGGGCTTTCTGGAGATTCGAACCGGTTCCCCAGTTGAAGCAGCCATGGATTCCTTGTTTGAGAACTTTGAGGACTTGGGATTTTTCTTGAATTCACCCTTGTCCTTTCTAGAGTCAGGTAAGGAAGAAGACTTGCCACGGCGACTTGCAATTGTCATCTCCATATCATGAGCCTTCGTTGCCAATTCCTGGAAAGTCCTTGGCTTGCTCATTTGCAAGACATACAGTAAATCCCACTCCATGCCCTGCGTACACATTTCAACAGCTGAAGCTTCTGTCAGACGGTCTTTGCAGTCGAGGCTAAGGGATCTCCAGCGATTGATATAATCAAGCACTAGCTCGTCCTTCCATTATTTGGTGTTCGTTAGCTCTGTCATGCTAACAATGCATTGAGTGTTGTAGAATCGATTTAAGAACTCCTGCTCCATTTGTTGCCAGCTATCAATGGACTTTGGCTCCAAGCCTGTGTACCAGTCGAACATAATCCCTTTTATAGTACGGACAAACTGCTTCACCAGTCGGTCTCCCTCTCTGCCAGCATTGCTGCACGTCCCAATGAAGTGTACGACATGCTGTTTGGGGTTGCCCTTACCATCGAACTGATTGAACTTGGGAGGCTGATAGCCATGGGGCATGTGCAGCGCGTCAATCCTCTTTGTGTAGGGCTTTGTGTACAAGTGGGTCTTGTGAGACCCTCCTCCTAGCTGAGCTTTAACTGCGTTCGCTATCAAACTCTGAATCTGCTCAACCGACATTGAGCCTAATGAGCAATTCTTCTTGGTTTTGCGGTCATTGTCAGATTCCTTGCTGTGATGTGACTCTTTGTCAGAGTCTTCAGTGCCCGAACCCTTGTTAGAAGCTTTAGAGAACTTCTTTTCCAGCCTCTTTGTCAGTTCAACAATCTGGTCGTTCTGGCGCTTGATTTAGGCGTCTTTCTCAGCACTCTCTTTAGAGAGCCTCCAAGGTAGTCTTCATACTTGCCAGCTGCTCTTCAAGGTTAGCAGCTTTTGTCATCATGACTGCCAAGATGACAGTGTTAGAAGATTCAACTTCAATCTCTCACATGCGCCGCTCCTTTGGCGAGGGCACAGAGGAGTCACTACTATGGTAGTCCTCAACCTCGCAGATTGGAGATTGAAGGCTAAGTTTTTGAATTTCATCCATCCCGGACGACGCTTTGTGTTGCGTCTTTGAGTCTTGGAATTTGGATGGGGATGACGCAGTCTTTCTAGCAGCGGTCGACGGAGCAACTTTTGCCATGCTCCTGGTCTTCACTGTATGAGCGTGCCTGCTAGAAATGACTATCGCTTCATAGGATTTAAGAGAGAAAGATGTCGTGTTCTTCTTCTTCGAAGCTTGCGCGGCGATATTCTTTGTAGCCATGTCTCCGTTGAAGATGATGTTCTTGTGACTTGAAAGTCTTGATTTTTAAGTGAAAAATATGAGAGGTAGAGATATCCCACCGGGCATGCCAAATTTTATAATAGCAAAATTACAAAGATTGAATTTTTATAGATTCAGTTGAATCAATTTGGGTACAATATCTATGGATACAAAATCCTCTAATTCTTTCTCTTTCAAGGATGGATTTTCCAACCCTTGAATAAAGAAGGGTAGGGACCTATTTATAGGAAATCCTCCCCCTTGAAAGTCAAGGCAGGCCTTGGCTTGGATTTTGAACTTTGACCTAAGTTTTGGGCTTTTCAATCAGGCTTTATCCTAGACTACTTTGACTTTTGTTTGTTTGAGTTTGAGTTTGACTTTGACTTATGAGACTCCCGGGTTTGAGCCGAGCATTGACTTGGAAGTCGCTTCAAACTTTGACCGGAGTTTGACTTGAGGGTCGTTTTTGACATTTGACTTGTGAGTCGATGTAGGTTTTGACCTTTGACTTTGACTTTGACCGAGCCATGGCTTGGACGTCGTTCGGGTTTTAGGTCGTGACTTGACTTGGTAGTCATCTTGAGCATCAGTTTGGGCTTTGACTCGAATTTTGACTGAGTTCAGACTTGCTAGTCATTTGGGCTTCATTTTGGGCTTGACTTGTGAGTCTTTTGGGCTTGACTTGTGCGTATCTGGGCTTGATTAAATTAATTAAAAGAGTTGACTCAATTAATTAATTTAATTAATTTTGGTACGACACGAATAAATTTTTAGTGCCTACAATAGGTAAGCTTACTCTTACTAGCATCTAGACTCACACAAAAAAATATTATCGTATTGAAGAAATCGTAGTCTAGTTGATTCCTAACCCCATCTTACATGCTCTTCACAAGTTGAAACCTTGGGGGAAGCAATATATTTCTCTGTTAGGAAATGTGGGGTTGATAGGCTAGGCTTGTCCCGGGCAATTTGACACCCCACCCTCCGCCCCTTGGGTCTATGTGTGGCCCATTGACCTGCCTAAGATATATATATATATATATATATATATATATAT